>OFHU01000920.1:0-25678 GCA_900245905.1 Lacerta viridis
GATATCACATTGTTTATTATAATTTTTGCTTTTTGTTCTTTATAAATGGCATTTATGCCATTCAAAAATCTTTGGCCGACCTCCATCTTTTCCAAATTCTTCTTCATAAAACTCCAAGAAATATTGTCAAAGGCCTTCTCAGCATCTATAAACATAAGTAAACAAAGCAGCTTCTGTATTTATCTTCTTTTCCAGTCTTTCCAATATATCCACAATATTCCTTGTATTACTATTCATATGTCTACCAGGTAAAAAACCTGCTTGATCTTTGTGGATATATTCCTTCAAACTCTCTTTAACCTTGTGGCCATGACATTCGCAAAAATTTTATAATCCACATTTAAAAGTGATATTGGTCGATAATTCTTCATCTGTGTTTTGTCCGTTTCTGGTTTCAAAATCAATGTGATATATGCTTCTTTCCATGAGTCTGGTGCCCTACCTCCTCCTAGCATTCCATTGCAAACTTCCGTTAATGGTTGGTTCAACCAATCTTTCAAAGTCTTATAATACTTTGCAGTCAGGCCATCAGGTCCTGGGGCCTTGTCAATTTGCATTTTTTTAATTGCATCTTCTATCTCTTGACTTGTGATAGGATGGTTGAGTAATACAGATTTTTCAGCTGGGATCTTATGCAAACCATTCTTTTCCAAGAACTGTTCAATAACATTTTCCTCTTGTTTTTCTTCCTTATACAATTGTTTGTAAATTTTCTGAAAACATTTTCTAATCTCCTCAGGGTTCTCCACATTCTTGTCCATAACCTTTTTATTTGTGATGGTATTCAATTTCTGTCTTTTCTTCAACTGCCAAACAAGTAATTCTGCTTCATTAATCTAATTTTCCATTCTATTTCTTGATTAAGTATTTTAGCATATTGGGACTGCAAGATTTTTATTTCTTTCTGCATTTGTTGATTTTTCGGGTGTCCTCTTAGTTTTTTCTCTTTGAGCCTTATTTGCTCCAAAAGTCTTTCTTTTTCCAGATATTGCTCCTTCTTCCTCTTCGCTTTTTCTCTTATAAGGAACCCTCTCATGACTGCTTTACTTGTGTCCCACACAATTCTTCTTTCCACTTGTATATTCAAATTTATCTGAAAATATTCTTTGATCCTCTTTTGGGCATCTTCTATAACCTTGGGAACTCTCAGCAGGAGAATCATCCATTCTCCATCTAAAGAATCCTTGGAGAAAATTTTTAAGTCCAATTGCACTGCATTATGATCTGAACATGTCTTGGGGCAGATTTCTGCCTTCTGAATTTTTGGTGTCAATAATCTAGAAATCCATATATAATCTAGGCGTGACCATGACAACTGTGGTTCTGAAAAATAAGTTGCCTCCGTCTTGGTGGGATTCATCAATCTCCATAAGTCTATCAAGTCCAAATTGTCCACCATCTCAAAGAAAGTCTTGGGCAGTTTCCCTTCATTTGTCATTTTTGCCCTTTGTGATCTGTCCATCAAAGTGGAAACTGCCTCATTAAAGTCTCCAAGGCAAATAAGATTATAATCCAAATAGTCCAAAAGGATGTCATGGATTTTTAAAAAAGAAAATTGATTTTCCATCATTTGGTGCATAAATTCCCAGTATCATATATTTTTCACCTTGCAGTAAGGATACTTTTAGCCCAGAAATGTCTTTTTTGGGAATTTCTTCATCTATTGTCCCTAATAAAAAGGCCTCTAGTTTTTTGCTTTTTCAGTTCATTGTATATCATATCCCAATAGGCTTTAATCTTAGGACACGTCCACCACATATGAAAGAAATTCCCTTCCTTCTCCTTACATTTCCAACATACCTTATCTTGAGTTCTATACATTTTAGCAAGTTTGTTGTTTAGTCGTTCAGACGTGTCTGACTCTTCGTGACCCCATGGACCAGAGCACGCCAGGCACTCCTGTCTTCACTGCCTCCCGCAGTTTGGTCAGACTCATGTTGGTAGCTTCGAGAACACTGTCCAACCATCTCGTCCTCTGTCATCCCCTTCTCCTTGTGCCCTCCATCTTTCCCAACATCAGGGTCTTTTCCAGGGAGTCTTCTCTTCTCATGAGGTGGCCAAAGTATTGGAGCCTCAGCTTCAGGATCTGTCCTTCCAGTGAGCACTCAGGGCTGATTTCCTTAAGAATGGATAGGTTTGATCTTCTTGCAGTCCATGGGACTCTCAAGAGTCTCCTCCAGCACCATAATTCAAAAGCATCAATTCTTCGGTGATCAGCCTTCTTTATGGTCCAGTCCACTACTGGGAAAACCATAGCTTTAACTATACGGACCTTTTGTCGGCAAGGTGATGTCTCTGCTTTTTAAGATGCTGTCTAGGTTTGTCATTGCTTTTCTCCCAAGAAGCAGGCGTCTTTTAATTTCGTGACTGCTGTCACCATCTGCAGTGATCATGGAACCCAAGAAAGTAAAATCTCTCACTGCCTCCATTTCTTCCCCTTCTATTTGCCAGGAGGTGATGGGACCAGTGGCCATGATCTTAGTTTTTTTTATGTTGAGCTTCAGACCATATTTTGCGCTCTCCTCTTTCACCCTCATTAAAAGGTTCTTTAATTCCTCCTCACTTTCTGCCATCAAGGTTGTGTCATCAGCATATCTGAGGTTGTTGATATTTCTTCCAGCAATCTTAATTCCAGTTTGGGATTCATCCAGTCCAGCCTTTTCATGATGAATTCTGCATATAAGTTAAATAAGCAGGGAGACAATATACAGCCTTGTCGTACTCCTTTCCCAATTTTGAACCAATCAGTTATTCCATATCCAGTTCTAACTGTAGCTTCTTGTCCCACATAGAGATTTCTCAGGAGACGGATGAGGTGATCAGGCACTCCCATTTCTTTAAGAACTTGCCATAGTTTGCTGTGGTCGACACAGTCAAATGCTTTTGCGTAGTCAATGAAGCAGAAGTAATGTTTTTCTGGAACTCTCTAGCTTTCTCCATAATCCAGCGCATGTTTGCAATTTGGTCTCTGGTTCCTCTGCCCCTTCGAAATCCAGCTTGCACTTCTGGGAGTTCTCGGTCCACATACTGCTTAAGCCTGCCTTGTAGAATTTTAAGCATAACCTTGCTAGCGTGTGAAATGAGCGCAATTGTGCAGTAGTTGGAGCATTCTTTGGCACTGCCCTTCTTTGGGATTGGGATGTAGACTGATCTTCTCCAATCCTCTGGCCACTGCTGAGTTTTCCAAACTTGCTGGCATATTGAGTGTAGCACCTTAACAGCATCATCTTTTAAAATTTTAAATAGTTCAGCTGGAATATCATCACTTCCACTGGCCTTGTTATTAGCAGTGCTTTCTAAGGCCCATTTGACTTCACTCTCCAGGATGTCTGGCTCAAGGTCAGCAACCACACTACCTGGGGTGTATGAGACCTCCATATCTTTCTGGTATACCCTGTTTCTCCTAAAATAAGACATAGCCATAAAATAAGCCATAGCAGGATTTCTATGCATTTGCGAAATATAAGCCGTTCCCCAAAAATAAGCCATACCCCGAAAATAAGCCATAGTGACGTGGTACCTCCCATTAAAACAGCCTGGAGAGGCGTGGCTATGCAGCGTACCGATGCGACGCGGTTAAAATAAGACATCCCCTGAAAATAAGCCATACTGTGTTTTGTTGAGGAAAAAAAATATAAGACGGTGTCTTATTTTAGGAGAAACACGGGTAATTCCTCTGTGTATTCTTTCCACTCTGTGTATTCTTGCCACCTCTTCTTGATGTCTTCTGCTTCTGTTAGGTCCTTTCCTCTTTTGTCCTTTATTATGGTAATCTTTGTACGAAATGTTCCTTTCATATCTCCAATTTTCTAGTCAGCATCAAATACCACCTATACATCATCTACATTAAATTTCCTTTTAATGCCGTACATGCAGTGAATTTAATTGTTTTTGTCCATAATCTTTCCCATATCTCTAATTCAATATTATGACCAAGATCTTGCACCCATTTAATCACTACTGTCTTAACTTCTTCATCTTTAGTACTCCACCTACTCTCAGCAGCCAGAAACATCATAGCCAGACACTGGAGAGACCTGTCAGGAGTAAGCATGGACCAATGGTACCAAATAGTATGGGAAACAGCCTTATTAGAAAAACTAACCAATAAACTGAAACTGACACGGGGACAAATAGAAGAAGATGCCTTCACCCTGGTATGGCTCCCCTTTATCACATACACAGCCCAACAAGACAACGACAAGAATCCACCAACAGCATACGAATCAATATGGCTAACCTGATTCAAAAACACCCACCCACCCCACTCACACATGAAAACAAAGTTCACCACAGCCAATCACAAACAAACAACCACACCCTAGGCCAACCCCAACCTCTCTCACCACCAAAGGAACACAAGCAAATAGTAAAGAGAACCCGCACAAGCGCTGATACAAAACCCCACACATACAATAAGGAGAATAGAAACATTGCCACCTGACCCCACCCCACTCACCATTCCCCCTCCACCTCTTTCCCCCTTTTCTTCCTAATGTAACACTAATGTCTCAACAAATGAAACTGATCTGTAGAAAATGTAACTTGAAAAAGAGACATTGCACATACTTTTGTAAACTAAGAAATCTTTAATAAAAATATGTTTAAATACAACAACAGAGCACGAAGGTAGAGGAGTGCTTTCCAGACTACAACTCTCATCACCTCCAGACTGCAAGGCTCATCTATAGGGATGATGGAAGCTGTATCGTAGAAAGATATTGGGGGGGGGACCTCATTGGCCACACTCCTGCTTTAGCCCTGACATCATATTGGGCCTCACTGCAAGTTTTTCGTCTACCTGATGTAAAGCAAATTTTAAAAGTCCAAGCAAAAGGCAGGCACGTGCATTAATTCTTACCTAAATCGATCGACACCTTGATTGACTTTGAATTGAACTGGTTACCTCACATGCTTCATAAATTCAGCTCTGTTCTGCTAGGGACAAGAGCTATTGAGTAGGATCTGCATTTTATCTAGTGTGCTTTCTGGATTTATCTCCAGCTCTGCTAATTGGGGTTTGTTTGTTTCATCTTATCTGCTCTCCACCTCGCAAGGGTCCTAGGAGAGGCCCAGCTGGTGCTGGAGACAAATATGCCCTACAATTTCATTTTCCGCATCCAGGATTTCCTTCCCCTCCCCTCTGCCCATTGCCTTATCTCTGGGACTTTTTGTAACCTGATACCATTGAACATAAGCAAACAACTTGTAATCCAATTAACAGCTCCTATTTAATTTTTTTCACCATTTCTTTTTCGGATCTTAAATACATGGATTTTCACCATTTCTTTTTCGGATCTTAAATACATGGATTTGATTCAGCTTAGTTAATAGCTGCCTGTATATTTAATACACATACTACATGGAGCCCTTTATGGAAAGGGCATGAACATAGCAGGGTATGGTATATTGGTTCAACCCCCCCCCCCCAATATATTTAAAATATGAATCACCCCTCACTTATAAAGGTGAAAAATATTGACAAAGAAATTAGTATGGGGGCACTAGGAACACTGAAGAATTTAATCATTGCAGATTCTGTTGCAAGTAGATCTGATCCACACCTCCAGGGCTAACATGTGTATTGGAACTTTTTATTAGCTTATTAGCTGAATTTATATCTTACCTTTGTTCCCAAAGTATAGGCAGGACAGGAGGGCCTGTCAAGTGTACGTGACATGGAGTGGAAATTAGCAATGGGGGAGAATTTTGATTCAGTTTGCATTTGAAGGCGAACCTAGCAAACTCACACTTACCATAAATCCGCTCCCTTTCCCGGGGGGCAGTGTTGCAGACTGGCATCTGGGGGTGGAGGGATGCTGAAACATATTAATCCTTTGAGAGTCACACCAATGCATTGTCTGGGGTGGGGTGGGGTAACTGCTTTGCAAAAATGTGTATTTTAGGCAAAATACAGCAAGAGAAGTATGTTAGGGAAAATGTGCACTAAAATGCCAATGAATTTTCAAGGGGCTTTATTATCTATCTATCTATCTATCTATCTATCTATCTATCTATCGGAGATGGTTGGACAGTGCTCTTGAAGCGACTAGCATGAGTTTGGCCAAACTGCGGGAGGCAGTGAAAGATAGGCGTGCCTGGCGTGCTGTGGTCCATGGGGTCACGAAGAGTCGGACACGACTGAACGACTGAACAACAACATAAAAAATGGAACCATGGAGAACTGAATTTTAAGACTGGAAAAGGAGACCCTGAGTGAAACAGAAATTGACAGATTCAGTCATCCCTAGCAGAAATAGACTGATGCATCCATTAAAAGGGAGCACTGCTATAACATCATTTGTTGTGGTTTGGGCAAAGCAGGCCTCCATTTTCTTTGGGGCGGGTGGTGGAGGGAAGCAGTTGGAATTAGAAATACAATAATAAAGCGCACAACACTGGAGCTAAATTGGTTCCTTAATTGGCAGGGGTGGGTTGTGGGTAGCAGTCTGAGGTGTGTGTGGAGCGTGGAATCAGGAGCTGTGGGACCAATCAGCTGTCAGAGAACCAAATAGTTAAGACAGACTCACAGGGCTAACCAGCTGGCAGGGTCAAAGGGCGAAGCCAGGAGTCAGGGCTGAAGATCAAGTCAGAGTGGAGAAAAGACCAGGAGGCAGGATCAAAAAGGAAGCCAGAAGTCAGGACCCAAGCCTGGAGGCAGAATCAAAATCAGTGCGAAAGAAATAACCAAGGAAAAGAAGTTAAAAAGAACTCAAGTAAGACTCAGTTGGAAGAGGAAGTCATATTGTACTCCTTCCTGTCTAGAAGGATCAAATAATCACCCTGGGTGGGTGGACACAGTACAGGTCTAAAAGCAGCCAAGGAGAAGCTGTGGTCTGCCAGATGTTGTTGGACTCCAACTCCCATCATCGCTAACCAGGGTGTTTGTTGGCATCTGTCTGTCTTGGAAAACAGTGGAGGAGTGTGCCTTTTGGAATGAAGTCAAACTGTTGGAGAGTTACAGTGCCTGCTGTGGCTGTAGAGTTTGATATAGGAAAGACATGTCTTGCTGCAACTTGGGCAGATGAATGCATCTGGTTGTACTGCTGCAGAGGCACCATGACGTTTCTTCTCTGGAGACTACAGCTTCACAATTACTGGCCTGATGGTTCAGTCACTGAGAAACTGTCATCTGCAGTTCGGGGGTTTTCTGCATGAGATAGCTACACACATTTGTGGCAAATGGTTGGCTGGGGATTAGCTGTGATAGGAGCATGATTGGTGTGGGTGCTTGAGAATATTCCCAAGGACATATTTGGGAGATGTTACTGTGGTGAGGAAGTGTGAGTACAGCTTCTATCTCAGTTATTCAGTTTAGTGGCTAATGAGGTCATATATATGGAGTGTTGTTATATTTTTTCATTTAATTTTTAAGGTAATCTTTCAGATAATATTTTGTTCCCTCCCATTAATTGTGTTACTTTAAATGTGACTTTTGTGCTTGGCCTTCATTTGCAATATTCTGTTTCAATACTTTTTCATAGCCTTCTATTTGATATTTTAAGATAGGCTGTAAAATGCTTTGAGATGTTTTTTTTAAAAATGATTTGAATAAATAATAAATAAATGATGTCACAGCAGCACCAAACAGTAGGACCACCCGTAGTCAAAGATGGAAGGGAACTTGCTGAATGAAGCGTAGAATTGCATAGTTGGAATGGACCCTGGGGGTCTTAGTCCAATCTCCTGCCATGCAGTAATTCCGCCATGGGTTTGAACCATCAGCCTTCTGGTTAAGAGCCAAACACACTGACCCATTGTGCCACCAGCTTGGGTGTGGTTAATGGAGAAGCAGGCTCAAATAAAAAAAAGCCTGTAGGATCTTTTTCCTATTTAAAACTCTGACTCAAAGAAGTCTGTGTAATTTGTACATTTCCAGTACAGTTTGTTCAATAAAGGCATTGCTAGCTCCATGTTCCTCACTGTAACGATGTCTTCTGAGAATAAGGGAGGAAATTTAATTTAGAGTACCTTTTTTAAGGGGTGGGTGTATGGAAATGCTTTTGCAAAACAAAATGAATTGCTTTAGATTTGTTTGCCTCTGGATTTAAATTTAATACTTCTGGAGTTAAATTTCTTCCTAATGAAGAGTTAAAAAGAGCCCAAGGCACTTTGGGTTCCAAGATATCACATCACCCACTTTCGCAATATAATACTAGGGGTGTGCACTGGCCACAATATTTCATTGGAACCACAATTAGGTGTTTTGGGAAGAAGAACACTTCAGTCAGAGGTGTCCTGTAGGCTGCCTGATTCACTTTGGAGGTCCATACAAGTCTGCTCCGTCTCCCCATATTCCTTGTTGTTTTAACTGATTTTAATGTTGTGCTTTTACACCGTTATAACCCACTCTGGGACCTTATGTTGGGCTGGATCAGTCAGCACTTCAGAAGCCTGATATCTGGACGTTTGTCCTATGCTATACTGAAGGCCCTGAATAAACAATAGGAATGGCACCTGTCTGGTTTATATATGGGAAGAAGTTCCAAAGGGTTGGTGCCTCTATGCTAAGGATCTGATTCTTACATCATACGGAACAGATCTCCTGATGAGATGGTATCTGCAGAGTGCAATGACTGGCTGGGTATATAAGGTATGAAAGTATCTTTGGGTATCTTAGCATGATTCTCCCGGCTCTCCTAGCTCCCCTCTGCAAATACATAATAAAAGTACATGCATTCAAATAGTATATAAAATAATTGGGGCACCTTTTTGGTTGATGAGAAGATTTTAAATCCATTAATCTAACCAATTAAAAGTCAAAGCCTGATTACAGGTAACCAAGAGTTGAAATGTTAATATGTTTTTTTAAAAAAAACAACAACCCCAAACTGTTTCTCCTTTCCAGACTTCATCTTGCATTTTCATCTTCAGGTGGAGAAATTGAGCTTTTCTGATCTATAACCAAATGATATATTAATAATGCGTAAAAAGAAGACAGTGATAAAAAAATAATGGTTCTGAAAGCAAAGCCAGAAGGTCACTACAAATTTCATACTGAGCATCAAGCATAAAGAAAATGTTCAAAGCATTTATTCATCGTGTCTCCTTTTGGGCCAAGAGGTACTTATTAATGAGGACAGTCTGCCACTTGTGAGTTCTCCTTGCTGTCAATAACTGTCAGATAAGATATATTATTGCTCTTATAGGCACTTACCAAGAGACTCCTATGCTTGAAGCTGTTTTGGTCTTGCATGATTATGAGCGAACATGCCAGAAGCCTGTATTTCGAACAATGCGCTTCATATTAAATGCAATCATTATCTCATCCCAGACTGGTGAAGCAAAAGCGAATCTTGAAATTAAGTCATCTCACATTTAGCAAACAAACAAACAAACAAACAAACAAACAAACAAACAAACAAACAAACTCACAGAGGCATGGTCACACCATGATTTGCACAGCCGCTGGGAAATCCACTTGAAAATCTTGCATCCATCAGTTTAGGCCAGTGGTTGCCACCCTTTTGGGGATGTGCGGGCTCACGTGGAATGTTCAGAAAGTGCTGAGTGCTAGCCACAAAATGGCTGCCATGGGGTGTGGCATAACAAGAAAGGGTTACCAACAGAGTAGGAAAAGAGGTGAAGCCACAAAGCAGCACAGACGGTGGCTCTGGTAGCAATTAACAGCTTAGGTGTGAAGCAAGCATTGACGTACACTAGGAATGGTAAGGAGCAATGAGGAAAAGAGAAGGTAGCATTGTCCTGAATTCAGGCCCTGTGGAAGGAATGTAGCTCAGTGGTAGAGTATCTGCTTTGCATGCAGATGGCCCCATGGTTTGATCTGTGATCTGGGAGAGATCCCAGTCTAGAACCCTGGGGAGCTGCTGCTGGTCTGTGTAGACAATACTGAGGTAGATGGAACAATGCTTTGGTTCAGTGCAAGGCGGCTTCGTATGATGACATAGGCAATGAGGAAGGCTAGGGTCCCAGAGAAAGCCCTGGAAATGTCCCCCAATTTTGAATATAGCAACAAATATCCTGCCAATTACCGTTCCTTCCTCTTCCCCTGCATAACAACCCCAACAGTGTCCAGTTGAATTAGCAATAATAACAAAAGATTAATTCAGTAGTTAACAATTTTAAAAGTGTCATTCCACAGGTTCCTGTGTTTCTTGGGTGGTTTATACACATGTTTGTCTTTGACTGTGTGGCGTTCACCCAAATTTCGGATTGGCATAGAAGGAGTTAAAAGGGAATAACCAGTAAGAACCTTTAGGGGGCGGAGTTATGTGGGCTATATAAACCCCTCCCGGGGAAGGAAGGGGGGCTGTTGGGTTTGTCTGTTGGGCTGGTTCGTTGGTTCTTTAGTGTCTTTTGTCTTTGACTTGGGGGCTTGTTGTGGGTATTGAGAGGTTGGAAGAAGGGTGGCAAGGGAAGGAGTAGGAACAGGGGTGGGAGAAATAGTTGGGCACTGTTGTTAACAAGAACACAACCAAGAAAGTACTGTTTATTCAGAAACCACATGCTTATGTACTAAACTTCAAATAAAACAGTTTTGTTCCAATATTCTCCTTGACTGAACTGAGTGAAGTAAATACCAGACAGACTGGTTGGTGGCAGCGGTTAATTAATAAAGTGGTGAGTGCAGGTATCAACGGACCGTTAAACGTCTGGGGGACCTGTGCAGGTTGAGCGAACCGCCACAGACTGGAGCCCTAGGTGCTAGATCTTCCAACATCTCTTTTTCCTGAAGGGATAGCCAGGGACAATCCAAGGCATTTTTCTGCCCATGGCAAAGGACAAGGTGGCACCCAACACCATTCCATGTCCAGATGCTGTCCCCACTAGTAGTTGAAACTTGCTTGAACCCTGGTAATGGATGAGTGTCTTCTACTGCTCCTAAGAGCAGCAGGCTAGCTGGGGTGGTGGTGGGGGGCATGGTGCTTGTAAGTCCCTGTTACGCTCAAGCAACTAAATGATGTCATCAAAAGTAACAACAAAAACTGTGGCACACACAACTCTATGTACCAGCATCTGATGTCACATGCAGCTGCCTCTCTTTGCCTAATGGTAGGGCTGGCCTTGGAGGTAGCCCCTTGCCTCCTCTGATTCTCTGTGCTCTGGGGTGCAGAAGGGAACCTTGCTGCTATCACCAACAAGCAGCAAGAGCCCCCTTGCACCCCCAGCTTCACTGGAGCCAACTCTTGAGAGAGGGTGACACTAGAGGCAATGTCTTGTCTACAGATGGTGTGAAATTACACAAAAGGAAGAATGCATTTGTGTTTCAGCATGCAGTCTTCTCCAGCAGATGAAAGCAGAGTGTCTTGAAGCATCTGTGAGCCTGCAACTAACTGAACAGAAGTTAGCATATAGCCCATCATGAATTTCTAGGCCTTGACCCTCCCAAATGGGAGGCTATTGTAGGAAATGTTCAAGAGATGAGTCAAGTGTACTTGGAAGCATCACTGATTTTAAATTAAACAAGTTGTTCAGGTTCCCAGACTCTCTTGCTTTTGATCATCTGAAGTCTTGTGGCAGGCTTACTAAGCCCCAAAACAATGCTTCTAAATGCTTTCCCCTGGTTTAATCTTGAGAGCGGGCAGGTACAGAGAAAGCCAGACAATAAGGCAACAGTAACAACAACCAGCAACAAAAAAGCCCTTGCATTCTCTGAGATGACTTCCTTTTCTTTTGTGTTGGCAAAATGGGGAAGCTGAGAGACAAAGTTGTTTTATTTTGTTTAGAAGAATAGACAGGAAACGAGTCTGACGGAACCCATCAGGAACTAAAAAGATAATTGAAGAGAGAAATAAAGGGTTGGGGGGGGGAATATAAACACAATTTTAACTGGAAAAGCTCAGGGAAGAGTGTAAAGAGCAGACACAGGGGAAGAAGCCTTTTAAAAAGACGTACACATAGTACGTATATTGGGTTTCATTAAAGATGGGGACCAGTTCGGTCGCACTAGGTGCTACAGGGGATGCCACAACTATGATTTAGACTGGAGCATGAGAAGATGCTGCTGAAATTTGAGACCCCAAGGTCCACCACTGCTCCCAGCCTGCAGACACCTATTCCTGCTGGGAGATTTCAATGCCAGATTTGGGGACGACCATTACACATAGGCCACACTAGTATTGCCAGCATGAATGAGAATGGAAGCCTGCTTGAACTGTGCTCATATCAGGCAGAGGGCCTTCTCGGTAGTGGTGCCCACCCTGTGCAACGCTCTCCCATCAGATGTCAAGGAAATAAACAACAATCTGATTTAATAATAATAATAATAATAATAATAATAATAATAATAATAAATATCACATCCTCTGTTTCATGAACTCAATCTTCTCTACCAAGGTAAAACAACAAATGCCCTGGAAACATCCAAGTTGGAGACACTGGCATCAGCTGGACTTGATTGTCACCAGGCGATCAGCACTGAACTGTGTTCATGTCACATGGAGGTACCACTCCAGCCAAAGAGGACCCATAGCGTAAAGCAGAAACTGTGGTGACTTCTATATAATGGTGCTGATGCTGATTTATTAAATGTCTATCCCTCCTTCCTCCCAAAGGTAGCCTAGGGCAACATGTAGCACAGCAGTAAAACAACACAGTTTAAAACAAGACAAACACATCTTTAAAACATTTAATAACACTGGAAACAGCTAAAAACATTTAAAAACAATGAGAAGATCTAAAAATACTTTAACAAACAGCTGCATACACTCCTGTGGTATGCACTGGCATTGATTGGATCCCTGCAATAACATCGATAATACAAAGGGGAAAGAGCAATGGATGAAAGAAACGAAACACTAACTGCTCTTCCACCTCATTTGCTATTGGCTGGCAGTAGTGCCCCAGAAGGTCCCAGGTTCAATTTCAGGCATCTCCAGGTAGGGCAGAAAAGACCCCCAGCTGAAACCCTTGAAAACCATTGCCAGCTGGTGTAGATAATTCTGGGTTAGATGGACCAATGGTCTGATGCAGCATAAGGCAGCTTCCCATGTTGCTTCCTACAGTTTCAGTCAGCAGTCTTTCCCAACTCAGTCTGGGGAGGAACTGGTTGGTACCGTGGAGCATCTGCTTGCATGTGGAAGGTAGCAGCTTTAGTCCTCAGCATCTACAGATGGAGCTGAGAGATAAGTGAAGAGCAAGTGTTGGCAAGATGGACCAACAAGATGGGCCAACAAATGCAGCTTAGTTCATACAATAGTCTGGTTTAGGTAACTCCATTTGTTCATTAGGAGCATACACAGCTCAATGGGTTTTTCCTCCAGGTTTTCTGCAGGTTCTCCCAGCATCTCCAGGTGGGTGTGGGAAACCCCCTGCTTGTAACCCTAGAGAGCCTGTGGCCAGTCAGTCTAGACAGTACTGAGCTAGGTGGACCTATGGCCTGACTCAGCACAAGGCAGCTTCCTACGTCAAAAAAGGCCTGCAGCTCAGTGGTACGGCATGTGCACCTCATGCAAAATGTACAAGGTAACCTTTAGGGAGAGCAGAGAAGGATTTCTGCCTGAAACTGTGGACAGCAGCTGCCAGTCAGTGTATCCATTACTTAGCTACCAAAAGGAGGCACTTTCCCGTGTTCATATCATTCCTGATCCAAACTGCTTTTTCTGGAATAACAACTCGGAGCTAAGTGGTGGTTGGTACACAATTTAGATTGGGAAAATGACATGTGTGTGTGTGGGGGGGGGGAGGTTAGCTTCTCCCCTGCCATTCCAGAACCTCCAAGTGTCCCTTTTTTCCAGGAACACCCCTGATTTGGAGAAGCCATCCCAGTTTCTGATTTGATCCCAGAATGTCCCACTTTTCCTTAGGATGCCCCTATTTTCATTGGAGAAATGCTGGAGGGTGTGGGGTATAAATAGTGATATTATCATTATGGAATGGGATGTTCCTATTTTCATTGGATAAATGCTGGAGGGTATGCCATTGTGGCCCTGACCCAAATTTCCTTTACAGCTCGTATGGACATTTTTAACAAAACAACAAAACTGCAGGAAAGCCACATGTCTCTTTTTGGCCCTGTGTGATAAAAAAGAATTAAAGAGGGAGTGAGACAGAGTGTGCACCATCAGGCATTAAACATTTGCTTCTGTGAAGTTGTCAGGAAAAGGCCAAAACCATGCCCTTAAGCACTGGAACCTGGATGGCAGCTCCACACTCCATGCGGCACATGTTCATTTCGTCTTTTACTGCTCTCCTTCCTACATCTGCCGAGCCAGGCCCTTCCAGGGTTCATTTAGAAGCATCCCCAGGTGACAGCTCTTAAGCATCTGCAGAGTTTATATTGCATCACTTCAGCTGTTTTTATATGGACACTGCTGTGGTAGACACAGTATAAAATGTCAGATGCTGCAGAAACACTAGATGTGGTGCAGCAGATATAGAGCAAGGGGGGGGGAACCACCTCAATGGAATGTTTTGCCATCTCCCTGTGAATTAAAAAGGAAAAAGCTACTTGTAGGGATGGTGGGTAGATTCTGGGCACTGGGGATCGCTCAGGGTTGACTTTGACATTATTATTATCCTTGGTGCCATCAGGACAGACATTTGGACCAGAAGTTCAGGGTTCCACCTAGCAGATTGAGTAAGGGCTGTCAAACACAGCAGTCAGCTTAGAACATATTGCAGGCATGGGGAACCTTTGGCCTTCCAGATGTTGCTGAATTACAACTCAAATCAGCCCCAGCACGCATGACCAATGACCAGGGATGGTGGGAGTTGTAGTTCATCAACATCTGGAGGGAATGTGGTGCACTGGTGCAGTGAATGTGGATCCTCCAAGCCTAGCCTGCCAGCTTCACTGAAAAAGAAACTGATGACAAAAGGATTGATTATTGCACTGCTGTAGCTGTACAGTGCATGCCACTGACAACTGGCAAGATTGATGAGCGCATACAAGATGAGTGTGTAGAAGGCCGTTTGCTGTTAGACATGATTAAGAAATTAAAAGCAGAAAGCTTTGCTGTTTATAAATGTTAAAGTGAAGCAGAGAGCTTTGCAGTGGGAGATGCTGCTGCTGCAGAGGAGCAGTTCAAGAGGAACCTCTGCATTTGAAACAGCCTCTCTTAGGGATTGTAAACCCAGTCAAGGGAGGAGCCTTCAGTATTCTATTCGTGAAAGATGCAATTGTCAATTAGCATTGACGGGCAAGGCTCCCCTGTGCAGAAGCGGCATACCTTGGAATACCAGGTTATCATTGGTTGGTAATTGTTTTTAACTAGGAACATGAATACATAAGAAGAGGCCTGCTGGATCAGGCCAAGGTATACCTAGCTCAGCATTCTGTTCTCACAGTGACCAACCAGATGCCTATGGGAAACTTTCAGGCAGGAAATGAGCACAACAGCAACCTCCCCACTTAAGATTCCCAGCAACTGGTATTCAGAGTCACATCACCTCCAACAGTGAAGGTAGTCATAGAAGCCAACTCCTAGGGACCGAGGGGTCTTTGTCCCCCCAATAAAATATCTGTGGGGCTGCCCCCCCCCAAGTGGATGGGCATTGCCATTCAACTGGTGTGTGTGCCACATCTTGTGATCGATTATGTGGAGCGGGGCATACCTCCCCTCTGATACTTTATTCAAGATGGCACCCCTGCATGATGTTGTGAGTTTGTGGGGTGCAAGACTCCCTTAAATTCCTGGAATAGGAAAGGGTTAGAATTTAAGCCACCCCAAAATTTCTGGATCCAGCAAGGGTCAGAAATAACAGGCCAGCATGAGAATGGCCACTAAGAACAGGCCATTAGCAGGGAGCAAAGGCAGGGAAATAAGCCACCAGCAAGGCTAAGACTAAGTGCCAGCCAGCAGATAGGTAGAGCCACACCCTGCATTCTGGGCAGTGAGCAAAAAACCCCACAATGCCAGAGTCGGGAGTTTCAGAATTCAAGTGGGTGATGATGTCAGTGGAAGAGGGAAAAAAGGCTGTGTTTTGCTAGCTGCAGAGAAAAGGGGGGTCAGAGCACCATGCAGACTAGGAGATTTGCTTGCAGTGTTATAGCCATGGGTGAAGCAAGACACCCTCTTGGAATGTGAATGCTCTGAATGACCTCCACAGGAGGCTCAGGTTGCATATATGTGTAAACAAGCCCTATATCATAAAGACACCACAACCTCTGCTGTGTCTTATGGTCCAAAAGCGAACACAGACCCTGGTATGCATGCCTGGAACCCCTGGAAGCTCACACCAGTCAGAAATTGTGGTGGTGTGTAACAACAGTCATTGTAGCCTTTAGTCATTGGTAGCCTTGTCCTCAACGAATTTGTATAATCTTTTTTCAAAGACCAAGCTGGTCGACACCACTGCCTTTTGTGGGAGTAAATTGCACAGTTTAACCATGCATGGTGTGAATAATGAATCTGTCAATTTTAGTTTCGCGTTCTCATACTCCCAATCTTAAATTCAGTTCTCTGTGTTTCTGTGTCAGTTTGCAAAAGTCCCCATTGCAATTGGTATTCTGGTGTACATTTCCCTAATGCACACAGTGGAATGTTTTGCCCATGATCTCCTAAGAGTATTCCTTCCACCTTTAGCTATGAGCATCCTTGGCTATGCCTACAGCCTAGTTCTCTGTGTTCATGTTGGAGGCATGACATTGTGATGGGCACGCATGCTCATGACTCAGCCTGTTTGGATTGGCTCCCTTCATGTAGGTGTAGTCACTGGCATTGTCCCTAATAGGCAGGCTGTGATGGTTCCAGCAACACTGAGAGACTCTGCTGGTTTTGTTTTCGTATTCTCTCTCTCCTCCTGTGCTCAGGGCAATATGGTTATGGTGGCTCTTCTCCCTGTGTAACTGTGATGTGTATTTTCAGTTCTAGTGTAATGAGAGAATTTTCTGTGTCTGGATGGAAGATACCGAGAGAATGTGAGTGTAGATACCAGCTTACTGTACAAAAGTAAATTTTACATCAGTTGCTTTGTTCACTTTTGCCTCTGGCTCCCTCCACCACTGGTATGTGGCTCTCAGAAAGTTGCCCAGAAAGGAATGCAGAACCTTAGCCTGAAAATCTTCCCTAAGCCCTGATCTAGACCAGCTATGTACCCAAGTCTGCCACTGGGAAAACCTACAGCAGGTGGAGCCAGAGCCAATCACAGGCACAGCCTACACTTTCTAATTTCATCCCCATCCTTGTTCCTGCTTAGTTTGACAAGGGCAATGATGAGACTAAGAAGGAAGCTTGAATGACTTCAGTCTTGCAGGGTGGGCTAAATTTAGCTGAAGCCCCTTCCCCTTGCTACAGCCCACCAATGTGTTTTAAACAAATAAAGCAAGAGCACGAAGTCACTATGACTCTTTCCTGCTTATGAAGTTCCTGGAATGGATCAGAGGAACCAGGTGCCAGAACTCACCATGAACATCTCCCCTTGTTCTCTTCTAATGGCAATGGTGCCCACCTTAGAGTACTGATCTAGGCAACTGATTTCTATAATTTTTTCCTCTTTGCTCACTTGGAAACAAAGTGTTTTTACATCATATTACCAACTCCTGACCTGAAATGCAGTCATACTTAAATTAAAAGCCACACAGAGAGATACAGGAAACTTGACATCTGGATGGCTGATTCCACAGCATTAATTCAGACACAAATAAAATACTTTGGAACAAAAAGTCATGCCACCAGTTACTCTCCCCACCCCCCGGTGCAAACAATTTGTGCTGATTGCATGGCATCTTTACAGGGAACCCTTTAAACCTGACTAATTAGCCGCAGTGCTGAGTCTTAATGGCAATTAGTTTCCATCCACCAGTAAGGGTTCATCTTCCACCACTGGCTTTAATTATTCTGTTGTGGCTAATTGACTTGCAAATCTTTAAAGGATTCCTTTACTTCAAAATATGACATAAAAAGAATGAGCTTGATGCAAAGGCTAACTTTGCTGCTTACTTATCAGTTAAAATAAGTGGTTTCATTATCCAAACCAAGTCATGGACCCTGTTTGAGACAGCGAGGCATATCAACAAATTGAAAAATCACCAGTTTATGACCACAGAAAAGTGTGGTCATTCAGTATGTGATGTGCTGCCAATGAATGCTGCTTGAATTCCTTATTACACAACTGTGCATCTTATTTTTGATAAATGAGTTTCTGTTTGAGATGGCTGTTGATAAAATAAAAATAATAGAGCTGTGGTATGATTAAATAGTTTATTAACTGTATGGGGTGTTTGTTGATTTATCTGTTAAAATTTGCATAAATTGCCATATGAGGAAAAAAATGGGCAGTATTCAAACTAAGCCCTGCTCATACTTTCCCACAGAAATTAAGGAATTTAAAAATCAAGTCCAGAAGCTTAACATGAATCAGCAGCTCCAAAGAAAGAAAGAAAAGCGAATGCTATTCTAGGCTGCATCAACAGAAGTATAGTGTCCAGATCAAGGGAAGTAATAGTACAACTCTATTCTGCCTTGGTTAGACCAGACCTGGAATAATGTGTCCAGTTCTGAGCACCACAATTTAAGAAGTACATTGACAAGCTGGAACGTGTGCACAGGAGATGATCGAGATGATTAAGGATATGGAAGTCAAGTCTTATGAGGAATGGCTGAAGGAGCTGGGTATGTTTAGCCTGGAAAGAGGACTGAGAGGAGATATGATAGCCACCTTCAAATATCTCAAGGGCCCCGTTACAAGAAAGGAGATTCTGATTTAACATCAGGAACAATTTTCTGATTGTAACAGCTATTCAACAGTGAACAGATTCCCTTGGAAGGTGATGAACTCTCTTTTCTTGGAGGTTTCTTCCCAAGGAGGTTTTTCCTTGGAGGATGGATGACCATCTGTTATGGATGCTTTAGTTGAGATTCCTGTTTAGCAGGGGGTTGGACTGGATGACCCCGAGGGTCCCTTCCAACTCTTCAAGTCTATGAAATTTCCTAGCTTAAATGAAAAGCAGTTTGAGTTGTGAGATTCCCAAATAAGCAGAGAACAGCCAGATATTCCAGAGCTGCTCTCTCTTTTGCTTGCCTCAGGAGGATCAGATCAGAGGAAATTTTATCTTGATGTAGAAACAGTTGTAAGTATTTTGGTTGACCAGTTAATAGAACAGATCATCAGTGGGCAAATTTCTACAAATGGTAATTTGGTTCTTTGATGTGCCCCTGATCAATGGTTTCTTGGAATGCACAAAGGGAGGCAGACAGTAGCTGTACAGTTTTCCATGTGACCAAAAACTAAGATATACAGTTTATTTGAAATATATCTATTTTGCCTGTTGATCTTATAGTTTGATAGCATGTGTATAACAGCAGCAGCAGCAGCAGCAATAGTAGTAGAAGTAGTAGTAGCAACAACATTAATCTTCCCAAGGCAATGCAAAAGCTGCATAGTAGTGCCTATCACAATGGAAGGAAGGAAGGAAGGAAGAAGAGCAACATGTCCTTTGAACATGCTGGCTGGGACTGATGGGAGTTGTAGTCCACTATTTGCGGAGGTCTCTGTATTGACCACCCTGGTCTGTAACCTAAATCCAATCTAGGATCCATATAACCAGTTGTACACACCCAAGGAAGCTTTTGGTGTGTAGGCAGGAGCATTCAGTGTTGAGCACTCAACACTGACCATCTCAGTGACAACAAGGCTGATGATTATTCTATTCTACTGATGAGCACCGGCAGCCAAATTCTTAATTTACTCAGATGTGAAGATCTCATCCTGAAACATCCCACATTTGGCCAAAAGTGACATTTCAGTGTGAAAGTGGAGGGTATTTTTGAAGGCAAGAACAGGCAATACAGGTTGTTGAAGTCTCCATCAGCCCTAGCCAGCATGATAAGGAATGATGGGAGTTAGTTAAGTCACATGTGGAGGATACCACATTGCATTGGCTATCCCAGTCTATGAAAATGCTTCCAAGGAATTTCAAAAGGAACAAAGAAAACTGACAGAATTTCTCAGGGGATTGCATGCATTCTGTATCTCCACAATCCATAGCACTGTGGACTTCCATTGGAGGAATCTATTTCCACTGTTTTCTCCATTGCATTGCTCTGAGCTATCCTCATTGCTTGTTCCTTAACTGGTGATGGTTTAGTTTCCTGGTAATGAAATTTCAATTCTACAGATGAAGTTCAGCAAAGCCTTTGGATTAATTTATTTGAGGAGGGTTTTTCACAGCTCACTGGCCTTGAGACTGTGGTTTAAAACCCTAATGAGTTCAGGGGGAAGAAAATATATTTCTTAAATGAAAAACATAACTCAAGGTCTTGTAGAGCAGTTTTCAATTAGCTCAAGAAAAACTGGCCAGAGGCCAGAATTTTAAGAACAAACCTACCATTGAGTGAATTGTTTTTGCCAACTTCAGATATGCTTGAACTACTTAGTAATAGGTTGCCCACTGATGGCAAGATGACCAAGTATCAGATAAGTGCTCCATAACCACAGAAGTCACTTTGCATGGGAACCTGCTGTAGAAAAGAAAGGACAAGCAGTGTTCCTAAAATTGGCCAACCTTCAGTTTAATGAGAGCACCATGCATATGCTTCCAATGGTACTGAAGCCAGTGGGGGAAAGTTTATAATTTCTGCTCTTGGCATGGACATGAAAAGACGTAGGCTGAAATCCTAAACACAGTATTGAATAAGCTCAAGTGATGATGATGATGATG
The DNA here is from genome assembly GCA_900245905.1 of Lacerta viridis. Taxonomy (NCBI): domain Eukaryota; kingdom Metazoa; phylum Chordata; class Lepidosauria; order Squamata; family Lacertidae; genus Lacerta; species Lacerta viridis. Next base: position 20,564 of record OFHU01000920.1, read on the forward strand.
ATGATGATAATAATAATAATAATTTATACCCAGTCCTCCCTGGCCAAGACGGGGGTCAAGGCAGTGGGCACCAAATACATAATACGTTAAAAACACAAAAAACAAACAATTGGTTAAAATACGGTTCAAAATCACATTTAAAATCAAAATAAAATTAAGTGGGATTCCATGAATCACAACTGTAGGGGTAAGGAATATTAAATGTTCACCAGGCCCGGCCACCAGTGCTGGTCCCATATGGGCCGATAGAAAAAACCAAGGGGGTCACTTACATACAGCTCTGTCTTACAGGCCCTGCAGAAAGATGTCAAATCCTGCAGGGCCCTGGTCTCACAGGGAGGGCCTTCACAGCACAATCCTGTGCTTATCTACTTAGAACAGAGTAAGTTGCCTTATGCTAAGCTGCGTTGTTGCTCCATCTAGTTGGTCCATCTTGCCAACACTTACTTTTCACAAAGAATTGTCTCTCAGCTCCATCTGTAGATGCTGAGGACTGAAGCTGGTACCTTCCGCATGCAAGCAAATGCTCCACTGCTAAGCTATGGCCTTTATAAGCCCCATTGAATTCATGGGAGTTACTCCCAAGTAAGCATGCATAACACTGCAGCCTAAGGATTGTCAGTAACAACTCTAAAGCCTTACTGTATTTGGGCATGCTTGCTCCCATGATGGTCAGTCTTGGGAGTGCAGACACCCTGGGAAGCCCTGTCCATTGTCTTCATGTAAAGCAGGCATGTCCAAAATCTGTTTCGGGGGCCTAATCCGGCCCGCCGGTTGATTTAATCTGGCCCCCATGGCAGTATATGTCCTGGGGTAAAATCCTAAAAAAGCTCAACAACTTTTGGGGTAAACTTCAATCCTAAAAAAGCATGCAACTATCCGTAGAGGTGGAGCTTCATGTGTATAGCTGCGGCTATAGGCAGTTGTGCTCTTTGTACAAATACAAGTTGACCTGTGCAAATCCCCTCCACCATGGAGCATGAATGCCCAAATAGGCCTCAAATACAGATCCTTTCTTTAGTCAAAATTATTTCTTCTTCTTTTATAATTTGTCTTCTGTTTTTTTTTCTCTTTTCCTCTAGAACCGCAACTCAGTTGGTTTTCCTTTCATTCTTTCCATCTTAATAAGTTATTTTAGCTCCTTAAAGAGATCTGCCTTACATTTGGCAAAAGTGTCCATTCTGTGGGGAAACTGCACAAACATACTAAGCTCTATGTTGAAGCAGCGATGCAATAAAATGCTTCCATTACTGTGAAATCATGTATATTTAGCTTTTTACATTATGATTTATGAGCTTTTGAATTCATTTCTTGTTCCCTGTCCCCTTTATCTTTTTCGACGCTATACTCCTGGAATACCAATCGATTTTAGCTGACTGTCTGAATAAACGTCTGAGGAAGCCTCTATCTCTTCTTATAAACAGAAAATAGTTTCTTTGATCAAGCGAGATGCAAATGTTTATTAAATGATTCAGGGATGAGTTTGCCGCATTTCTGGATAAATAGATTTTTTTAAAGACCCTTAATATGAAATTGTAACAATCACAGAAAATCTTGAGGTTGAGGTCTTGCATGGGTAACACAGCAATCCCATGGACAACTAGGGATTGCTACAAGCAAAACCTATTTAGAAATAAAATACTATTACAAATAGAATACTAATAGAAGAGAGAAGCACCAAAGCTCTACTTTGCATGTAAAAGGTCCCAGGTTTATTCCCTGATATCCCTTGGTAGGCCTCTGTCTCAAAACTTGGAGAACCACTGTTGGTCAGTACATAACAGTCTTTCCTATCTGTAGTCCAAAAGACCTGAAGGGTACTAAATTGAGAAAGGCTGGCATCGATACCGGTAATACATAACCGGACGGGCCAATGGTAGACTCAGTAGAAAGTCGCTGTTTATGTTCCTAACTTTATTCTGCCCTTAATTCAGAACCATGAGGACTGGAAACTTACTTGATTTTTAGAGGAAGGACCATTGCTCAGACAAAGAGAGCCTGCTTTGCCTGCAAAAACCCCCAGGTTTAATCTACATCATCACCAGGTAGGTGGAGAAAAGTCCCCTATTTGAAACCCTGGAGAGCTGCTAGATGGACCACTGGCAGCTTCCGGTGTAAATATTTTAGTGGCAGGTCACATGGGTTGTTTGCTCATTTCCTGTTGAAAGGATCTTTTGGTAAAAGGGCTTGGAAAGACCTGTGTCTGAGACACTGAAGATCCACTGCCAATCCAAGTAGAAAATGCTGGCCTGGATAGATCCATGACCAAACTTGGAACAAGGCAGCTTCATTTCATGGGGAGCCAGTGTGGTGTAGTGGTTAAGAGTGGGACTGTAATCTGGTGCTCTCCACTCCACATGCAGCTGCTGGGTGACCTTGGGCTAGTCACACTTCTCTGAAGTCTCTCAGCCCCACTCACCTCACAGAGTGTTTGTTGTGGGAGAGGAAGGGATAGGAGATTGTTAGCAGCTTTGAGACTCCTTAGGGAAGTGATAAAGCAGGACATCAAATCCAAACTGTTCTTCTTATTTAATCCAATCCCGTTCAGATCACTGGGGGTTTTATAAGAACATTGGAAAAGCCCTGCTCAATGAGACCAAATTTCCCATCTAGTCCAGCATTCTCCTTTCTACAAATGCCAACCAGATTCCCTTGGAAAGACAACAAGCAGAGCTTGAAGGCCAAGTACTCTCCCACTGCTGCTTCCCAGAAATTCAATTATGAGCTTTAATCATGGGTAAAGCCCACATTCTATTGCAGAAACAATTTGGATTAATAACCCTATTCATAATCAATAACTTAATGTGGATCAGGCCCTGGATGGAGGTGCCCGGATACCAAGGCTGTGTGCAAATGGCTTCTTGAAATTGTCTATTTGTGGGAAGAGAACTTTGGGAAACCATTTCACCAAGTTGATCCTGATGGAGGACAAATGCTCTATGACAGGCATGTCCAAAGGCTGTTTCGAGGTCTAATATGGGCCACCACTCGGTGTAATCCGGTCCCTTTGGCAGTATATGTCCTGGGGTAAAATTGTAAAAAAAGCTCAACAACTTTGGTCGGCCCTCACTTCATCAAATCTGGCCCTCTTTTTAAAAAGTTTGGGCACCCCTGCTCTATACAGCCTTGGGCTCTCAGCAGTGGCAATGGCGCATAATAACATAAGAAAAAACTTGCTGGACCTGGCCAAAGGCCCATCTAGTTCAGTAGCCAAACAAATGCCTGTGGGGGAACCTGAAAGCAGTACCAGAACCACAAGTGGCAAAACTATCAGCTACCTTGGCAGCCTCGCTACCATTCTGTATCCTCTATAATGCCTTGTACCATTGTTCTAGCACATGTGTGGGAGAATGGCAGCTAGAGTGCGCATGCACACAAACACACACACAGAGATAATATTTGAATAAAATTACGAATGTGGCAATCTACAGTATCTCTATAGGTTGCTGAACCAAATTTTCCATCAGTCCCAGCAAGCACAGCCAATGGGCAGGGATGATGGGAGTTGTAGTTAAGCAACATATGGAGAGCCAAAGCTTCCCTACACCTGATCTGAGAATAAAAGGAACATCTCAGTTGTCATTTTTTCAGGGGGGGAAATGTCTCCTGAGAGATTTTGCATTGATGCCATCTCTTGAGTCATATTTATATATATATATATCACACTGAGCCTTGCAGCAGTAATTTCTCATTTCCTAGTGAGCAGAACAGGAGAATAATGCAGTGAGAAACCTAAATTGCTGACTGTGTTCTGTGCGGTATTGATTAAGCAGGTTGATGTTACATTATCAATGAGTAAATACAGCACCAGGAGCTTTTTGCTCCCCCACCCGCTCATCTAAAAGCTGGAAGATTTTGTGTTCCTTCTAATTGTGGAAGGAAGGTCAGCACAGAGTGTACCCTCCGGCACGATAATCTGAGACCAAAATGTCCTCAGCGAGCCAAAAAGTGTGTATCAGCGGAACAAACTCCTTGCTGAAAGCCACGTGTTTTGCTTCTCGTGTTTTGCGTTTCTGATGACATAAGCTTTGACCTTGTTGTGAATCCTTTGATGGAATTGCTACGTTTGCTCCCTGCAGTCTAATCTGCAATATGTAGCACTGATATGGAGATCTACCATTTGCGTGAGCTGTGGGGCTTTTGATCTGCTGCAGTTCTGAAGAGAAGGCTGGGGAAAGTTTTATTTGTTTTTATAAATGAGATTTTGATCCATGCTTCTCCTCCCCCTCCCCGACATGCACACACACACACACAAACTCCAGTAAATGATTGTGAAGGTTAATGCAAAGTGGCTGGGTAGGATTTGCGTATGGTATGTGAAAAGGCCAAGAAGCGTTGGTCTGTTTCATGGCTGCACTTAAACAGTTTATTAATCATAAATATATATCTATATGCAGATCTTAAAATTCAAGTCGTTTCTAGGGACATGCTGTTGAGCTCTGCAATTGTAAACATTGTACATGTAGCCCTTTATGTATTTGAGTTTGTAGTTTACCAACCAATAGTATGTAAGATTCTGGGATGATGCTGGGGCATCTCAGATCATAGCTGCAACGAGTCAGGCCCTGGCAACCTGTCTCCTGCACCACCAAAGCTCAACAAGAAGCCAGGCAGGTTGAACTTGGTGCTCCAAGTTACCACCTAGGTCACCCTAACAGCCCTATCACCTCACTGAGTACTCTGTCAGCTGACTCCAAGGACCAGTCCATCTCTCACAATCCCAGCCTCAGAACTGATTCCTCTGCCCGAGCAATTTGCCCACCAGAGAATACCCTGCATGTCTAAACTCTTGCTGCCTTCCTCTGTACTGCTGACATTCAAAATTTGACCTCCTTGATTGACATTACAGCCCTCTGGCCCATTTAGATTTTTTTGGCCGCATGTCCTAATTCACAGAGAAAAATCAGAGGACAGCAGTCTGTTTGAAGGTGTCCTCTGTTTGATGGGTTCTCCAGTCCCAAGTCCAGTTTAAAGAAGGGATAGCAGGAGGTGATTTGCAGTCACTCATCAAAAGTTAGCATTTGGACAGCACCCTGAGCAAGCAAGCAGGTCATATTGTCATCATCTTCTCCCTTGTGGTATTTTTGCTTAAATCATGTACTGTATAGTAATTAC
>OFHU01001623.1:0-10730 GCA_900245905.1 Lacerta viridis
AAAACAGCAGAAACAAGAAATGCGTAGGTGCTAAAATATAGGGATGAAGTGCCAGAAATTGGTGGGGGGCTTTTTAAGCCTAAGTACCTGGTCAGATCCATCCCTTGTTCCCTACTTGTCAGAATTTTGGAACAGGGGACCACCTTCTTTAAAAAGAGGTGTCGGTTGCCCCGTAAAGCATCATGTACACTGTTGTTGTTCAGTCGTTCAGTCGTGTCCGACTCTTTGTGACCCCATGGACCAGAGCACGCCAGGCACCCCTATCCTTTCACTGCCTCCCGCAGTTTGGCCAAACTCATGCCAGTCGCTTCGAAGAACACTGTCCAACCACCTCATCCTCTGTCGTCCCCTTCTCCTTGTGCCCTCCATCTTTCCATCATGTACACTGATCTGGTGATAAATAAATAAATATATAAATAAATAAATGTTTATTTCTCCATTTGTGGCGAGTTGCTTCATAATAATAATAATAATAATAATAATAATAATAATAATTTATACCCCACCCTCCCTGGCCAGAACCGTGCTCAGAGAGGCTAACATCAAATGTATAACAAAAAATCAGGCAATCAATTAAAATACACCCTAAAATCAGATCAGGATCAGAATGAAATCCAATCAGATGGCAACCTGCAGATTAGGGTTGGGGACCTTAGATGCTCACCAGGCCCAACTGTTTGTGCTGAACTTACATGAGCCTGTGAGAAAAATTGGGAGGCCGCTTTCATGCAAGTTCTTATGAAAGGGTAGGGGGAGTCAGACTAAACCCCAACCAAAGGCCTGGCGGAACAGCTCCGTCTTGCAGGCCCTGCGGAAAGATGTCAAATCCCGCAGGGCCCTGGTCTCTTGGGGCAGAGCATTCCACCAGGCCAGGGCCACGGCCGAAAAGGCCTTGTCCCTGGTTGAGGCCAGTCTAATCTCCTTGAGGCTTAGGACCTCCAAGATGTTATTAGTTGTGGACCTTAAGGTCCTCCGTGGGGCATACCAGGAGAGGCGGTCCTGTAGGTATGAGGCTCCTAGGCCATATAGGGCTTTAAGGGTACTGGAAGAATGGAAGCTCAAACTGGCACCATGAGCCGGGCAGTTTTTTGCAGTGACCCATAGATGTTGCTGAGGAAGCTTGTCCCTAACATTGTGGGAGAGAGCACCTTTATCCTAGCAGCCTCTCCTTGTTTCATCACTCCCGGTTTGCCCTCCTTTTTGCCTGGCCACCAGTTGAAATGCAGGCTTCTAAAACGGAGCTTCCTGATATGTAAATAAACATGTACAGACAGAACATGATGGTAGTTAATGCTGAAGTTTTTAATTGCTGTTGGAAATACGGTTTGTTTTTTTGTTTGTTTTAATCTTCCTATCATCTCAAGCAACAGTGTTTTATTAGTCACTTCTGCTCATTTTTTGTTTCAAACCGATGCTTTTAATGTCATCACTTAGAACGGTGATCATTTCTGATATGTTGAGTCAGATACGGGAATCATCCAGAGAGCAGTCACCTTCTGGGGAGAGGATAGGAGAACCTACAAGACAGGGTGTTTTAGCAGGAAACATTTGAGTTGACATACCATGTTGTTAGTAATTAATCCTGAGCATTTCAGGGCTGAGAAATGCATGTGGAGAGTTCCAGCTGCATGGTATTTCCTTTCAAACCTTGTGGAGGCAGAAGGCTTCCTTCTGATTGTTTGGAGGGGCCCTAGTTTTTTTGTAAGTGTGGAATTCCGTGGAAATATATTAGATGTACCTACCTGTACATTCAGATCATTACCCGAGGACTTGTTCCGTGTTTCCATGCCTTAAGAATTGAAGAAAGGAGGCGTTACAGACAGGGCCTTTTTGTCTGTGGCACCCCCTTCCTGAAGGAGGCCCACCCAGCTCAGCCACTGCTCAGCGATGAGCGAAAACGTGGTCATTTCGGAATCTTTTTGTTTCTCTGCTGGTGAATTCAAGTCAGAGTCTTGCTTTGGGGATAGCATTTTTTTCTTTTTAATGCGATTCATTTTTTCTTCTTGTTGTACTCAGCCTTTATATTATTCTTTATTGTTTTTAACATCCTTTGTCAGCCACCTTGGGACCCAAAGTGTGGTAAACTGAATATCACAAATCCATGCATGACTACATTTGTGGGTGGCTAAGAGAACTCTGAGCCCTTTATGCATTTGGTCCCATTTATAATCTTTATGTTGCTTCTGTAATTTAATGACTTACACAAGTATCCTAGCATTCTGTTTTCAGTAATAGTTAGCTGGATGCCACATAAGTAAGATGTTGAAGGAGCTACTCATCCCTTGTACACCTCCCAGCATCTGCTAATTGGGCGCACACTGCTTCTAAACTCTGAGACTTCATGTAGCAACTAGGAGTCATAGCCATTGGCATACCTATTTACATGAATTTGTAGGATAATTCGCTTTTAAAGCATTTCCCATTTCACACCCTAAGAATGGGAAGCCTCCGCACATAGGGGGCTCAGCACTTGCTGAGGTCCAATGCCAAGGGCCTCCTGGCGGTTCCCTCGCTTCGAGGAGCCAAGTTACAGGGAACCAGGCAGAGAGGGCCTTCTCGGTAGTGGCACCCGCCCTGTGGAACCCCCCACCAGATGTCAAAGAGAAAAACAACTACCAGACTTTTTTAGAAGACAACCCTGACCAGGCAGCATCCTGTTTAGGGAAGCTTTTAATGTTTGACAGACTATTGTATTTTAATATTTTGTTGGAAGCCGCCCAGAGTGGCTGGGGAAACCCAGCCAGATGGGTGGGGTAATAAATAATAAATAAATAAATTTTAAATAACATCTCTTTGTAAATTAGAACTAAAAGAAGCATTTAAAATGCATTGCAACAGAGACCTGTAAGCTTTCAGGACCAATGGCATGTTGATGATGCACATTGGCAGAGTGTGGGCGTGTCTGTCTGGCAGGCTGAAAGACTGAACAGGAACCTTCCACACTGCAACCTATTTTGTTGTTGTAGGTCCCAGTTGTTACTGTATGTATAAAGTGCTCATGGTGAGGTACAGAGTAATATAAGCAACAACGGCAGTGCATGATGGCAGATCACAGGCTAATGGTAGCAGCATCTCAGAATATCATTTAGCAGAGCACAGCAATGGTAGGGGTCAGGGCTTTAGCAGTGGAGGGCAGGGCGCAGGGACTCCCCTCGGATGTGAGCGTTTAAGAGGCGTTCATGGGAGCTTCTGGAGATCCAATTGCTGGTTAAGTGGTGAGAGCTGGTTGCTGTTCATAGGTAGTTGCAGCCGTAGGACCATATAGGTAGTAGCAGGGCCATACATGCCTTTGGGACCCCTTTATCTTGTGCTGGTGGCTGTCAACATGCAGGCATCACCTGTGCTTCATAAAAAACTGGCCAAGGGCAAACCATTTGCCTCCATAGTGGCCAACAGCAAAACTACTATTAGTTTGAGTGAAGCCCAATGGCAGTTTTTATCTTTATGTACCTTAGTTTGCTATCAGTATATAATGGTGAAGTTTCTTTCTTGCCTCCTGCTTAGATAATTTCTTTAAAGGAAGGCTCCAGTCTTGGGTTGTAACTTGGCGTCATTTCTACAGGCAGCTTTCTGTGTAAACTTTATTGTCAAAGGAGGAGGCAGAAGCTTATCTCCAATTTTAGCACTGGGGAAAACCTCTTATCTTAGAATTGGGTGCTCAGATGGGAAATAAAAGGTCTCGGTGCCTGATATCCTGTGATGTCAGGTGACTGACAGGTGGGTGTCCTTTGACCAAAATGGTCCGTGAGCCAAAAGTTCCCCACCCTTTTAAACTGTAAAGCAAGGGCGGATAACCTTAGGCTGGAGAGCCAAATGTGGCCCTCCAAGCCTCTCTCTTTGGCCCTCAAGACTCTCCCCAGACCACACACCCTCCTTGAATGCACCTTCGAGCATTTTTGCCTGACTGGAATGCATCCTTGAACTCCTTGTGCTTCTTGTTTCCTGGATGGAGGATAGAGAGAAGTGTGTGAGTGTTTGCAGAAAGTAGCCTACTGTACAAAGATAAAATTCACACTCTTTGCTCTGTCCACTTTCACTTCTGCCCCTGGCCACCACTGTTAGTGGCCCCCAGACTGAAAAAAGGGTTCCTACCCCTTGTGTAGAGCATTGCAAATTGCATCTGGAATGGCTTGAGTTCCTAATTGCAACCTGCCTTGTGCCAGTTTGATTGCAAACTCCAAGCCGAAGTTTGCATAACTTTATGCAAACAGACAGTGAGTGGAAATTAAGCAAGATTCAGAATTCTTGAAAACATTTGGTTTCTTTTGCTACTATGTTTTTATAGGTTAACATGGATTTTGGAATGGCTTCAGTTCCTAATTGCAAACCTTCTCCTTGTGCCATTCGAGATACGATGACCACAGGAAGCTGTTCTTTTGAGGAACATTGGCAAGGGGCATGGAAGACTTATTAGAACTCCAGAATCTAACCTAGCTGGCTAAAATGGAAGCTTAACAGAGCAATTCTTTACATGTCTTCTCAAATGTATGTCTTGTTGAATTCAATGGGGCTTATACCTAGGGAAATGGGTATGGATTGCTCACAGGGCTGTTGTGTGGATAAACTAGGCAGAGGGGAGAACCATGCTTTTGCATGAAGAGAAGGGTTAAAAAATACCATCAATCAATCAATCAATTCCTATTTATTGTATTTATTTACAGCATTTTTATACCATCCGTTAACAACAGGTTTTCTAGGCAGTGTGCATTTTAATGGGATAAAATAAGCCTATTTTCAGCTTAGTTTGATGTAGCAACCACAGTCTTGTCTGGATAGTTCTCTACCCTCTGGTAACTTTCATTTACATGTTTGTTTTGGTTTTAAGTCACATTGGATTGCTCTGGGCAAGATAAAGCAACTAACAAATTGATTTAATAATAAAATAAATACATGGCTGCCTTGCATTATGTGTGGGACTACTTTTGAAAAACCACTTAGCTGGGAGCATAGGTGCCAACTCCCTGGGGCTTTCGGTGCCCAAGCACCCACAAAATTCCCCATGAAGGGGCCAGGCACCCACAAATTTCAGTGCACGCTGTCGCTGCATGGCACCCATGGCCCTGGGCTCCCATGGTTGTGGTGCCAAGCTGGCTGGGGACTAAGTCCCTTTCAACTAGGTAGAGACTACTTCTGAGCAGAGATGAGCAGGACTCGTATCCATATACAGCATCCTTGGGCATCTGCCACAGCCCCTGTGCCAGGCCTGGTTCTACCATCAGGCCAAGTCTCTCTAGCCAGACCTTGATATTCTCCCCAGGGCACACCCTGACCAGTCCTGCTCTGTGCTCTCCATGCCTGTGTTTGGCTAGCTGAAATGCAACCTTCAGTTGCCCGGGCACGAAGGCTGGAGATGTGTGTGTAGTTAGCCTGCGGTACGAAGTTTAGCCACTTTTGCCTGCTACACCCACTTTCTCCCACTCCACCACTGGCATGTGGCCCCCAGAACACTGCAAAGGATAGAATGTGGCCCTCAGGCTAAAAAAAATATATTCCCTGCCCTCATTTGCCTTACCAAGATGTTTGAGGACAGGAAGTAGGGATGAGGACAGAGGAAGCAGAACAGGGTGGTGTGGGGCATATAGCTTGCCCTGCACCCACTAGGCTAGCCTGCTGTCCTCGGGTGCAGTAGAGGACATTGCCCTGTTGGAACACTGCCACATGAACACCATACATTTAAAATGCATTTAACACATATTTAAAGCACGCGGCTTCCCCCAAAGAATCCTGGAAACTGTGGTTTGTTAAGGGTGCTGGGAATTGTAGCTCTGTGAGGGCGTAAACTAGAATTCCCAGGATTCCTTGGGGCTTGTGCTTTAAATGTATGGTTGTGGGTGGATTCAATAGACAGTCTGGTTGGCTTCTGTACCTGGAAAGGGGGGGTGGTATTATTGTTGTTGTTGTTGTTGTTGTTGTTGTTGTTGTTATTTAGTTGCTTGTTACACAAAAGAGACCTCCAAGTGACTTATAGTGCATTTAAGCATAGGCATAGGTAGAAATATAATAAAAACAAATGAAATTTGTCAAAACAACCCACATAAAGAGCAGCAAAAAGTTTTTGTCAGCCCAGCAAAGAGCAAAGATGATTGCAGGCCAACAAAAAGCCAGGGATGCTTATCTTGTCTGTCACCTCAGGCAGCAGAATGTCTTGAACCAGCCTGGCTCTGCACAATAGCAAAGCAAGAAGGGCTGAGTTAGTAATTCCCATATGTAAAATTAATTTACCTCAGTTTTTCTTGCACCTTTCTGCTCTTATTCTCACTCACCAGTTGTGGGATATTTTAGTAGGAAATCACATGAAAGTGCCTTGTTTTCAGAACAACCCAGCACCTTTGACTGATTTACATGATCCAAAATAGACACTGGAAGGGTATTTTAAACCCTTAACTGTGATTATTCACCACACACAAAAATCAGCTGAAAGAATTATGATCATATTGTCAGTCAGCCAAGAAAGTACCATATGGCCTATAAATCCAACCCAAGCTACCAACACATTTTACATTTTCAAATACAGCAACAAATTTCTTGCAAACCAGTTCCAGATTTTGGGGAGAGATTGTTAGCATTAAACCACAATCTGAGTAGCAGAGAGCGGTGCTGAGTTTCATAGCGTCCCGTGAGGAATCAAGGAGCTTCTGCTCAGGCTTTTTTTATATCCTGCATGTCTGTGTGTGTCCCTGGCCATATAGGATCCAGACTCTTTAATATAATCCAGCTTCCAGATCATCTTCATTACACTGGTCTCTACTACCTTGCCCCTCACCAGAAGTATTTTGAAATCTGGCGAAATCCAAATACTGCAGCATGAATTGATTATGCAATATAAGCAACTGTGTGCTAATTTGCAACGTTTATTTTTAGTGCAGAATCTTGGGTGTGGTTGTTGAGAGTTGGGTTTTGGGGGTCCCCCCCCAGGAGAACTATTCTTTAAGTGGGGGGGTGCTGTTTTTCTGTTCTATACCTTTAAATCACATTCAAATCAACTTCTTTCCCTCAAAGAATTATGGGCACTGTAGTTTGTTAAGAGTTGCTGGGAATCATGTCTATGAGGGGCAAACTACAGTGTCCAGAATTCTTTGAGGGAAAGCATGTGCTCTGAATGTGCTTTAAGGGTATAGTGTGTACACAGCATGTACACAGTTGGTTTGGCCAGGTCCAAGTCTTGGTTGAGAAAGAGACTCAGTGGGCAGCCATGTGAGATTCTATTTTTAAAAAAATAATATTTATTAAGTTTTCCGTTTTAACAATCCAATAAAAGCCACATTAAAAACATTCCAAATTATAATACAATCAAAAAGACCAAATTTTATGCCAAATTACCGTATATATCTTTGGATGACTTCCCATGCTTGGCATGTGAGATTCTAGGCCACATTTGAAGAATTCTGGGAGCAGTAGTTTGTTAAGGGTGCTGTGAGATTTTAGGAGAAACCTATTCCCTTCATTGAACTACAGTTCCCGGAAAGGTTAAACAATCAATTCTTTTCCCCAGTGAACTCTGGGAATTGTAGCTCTGTGAGAGGATGCACGAAGATCCACATATTAATTTCTAGATCAAATAATGATTCAATGGGAAAGTGGCTAAAATAATTCTACTCCTTTTCTGACTGTCTTCCAATATGAAGAATTCATTTATTGTGTTTATATTCCAACTTTTTCTCCAAGGAACTCAAGGTGGTGGGTGTGGCTCCTCACTCCTCATTTAATCCCCCCAACAACTCTGTGAGGCTAAGAGACAGTGACTAGCCTCTAGTAGAGTCACAGAATCATAGAGTTGGAAGGGACCCTGAGGATCATCTAGTCCAACTTCCTGCAATGCAGGTATACGCAGCTGGATCAAAACCGCAACCTTGGTGTTATCAGCACCACATGCTAACCAACACTAAGCCATCCAGGGAGGTCAAGGGCAAGCTCTGTCCTAGATCATGTCCTGATTGCTTATCTATGGAAAATGTGGAAGGATAATAAAAAAGAGCCTTTTGAACATGTGCAGAATGTCTTCCCCTGTGCAACTAAGCAATCATGTTCTGGACACACATCACTAGGATTGGGCCCAAGGCACCAAGAGAGAACCAGTGTGGTATAGAGGTTAAAGCAGGCACCCCCAACCTGCGGCCCTCCAGATGTTTTGGCCTACAACTCCCATGATCCCTAGCTAACAGGACCAGTGGTCAGGGATGGTGGGAATTGTAGTCCAAAATATCTGGAGGGCCAAAGGAGGGCCTGGGTTAAAGCGTTGGGCTAGGACTTTTAGAGAGGCCCAGGTTCAAATCCTCTCTTAGCCACAAAGCTCACTGGGTGCCACCTAGACCCCCCCCCCTCTGCTGGACTTACCTCACAGGGTTGTTGTGAGGATAAAGATTGGGAAATCATGCATGCCACTCTGAGCTTCTTGGAGGAAGTGCAGTATACATACATACATACATACAAAAATTGAGGTCACAGGCCTTGGTCTCATACATCTTTCACTTTAGAAATTACCTACTGGGGATATGTTTCTTATTATTAGCTCAGGCTACAGTGCTTGCACATCGTATAACCATTGATCATTATAATCCAGTGCTATTTTTCTTACTGGATCCCTCCCTAATTCAGCGCACACAAAGGTGAAGCTGAAGTGTGTTAAAAGGAAATTGGGAAGTATAGGGCACTTTGGACTATTGAGGAACTCACCCCACCCCCCACCCCACCTCTGCAACCTTATCCTTTTAAAAACACATATTTTTGTCAAAATAGGCGGAAGTGAGTCACTATATAACCAGCTTTCATACAAGTAATAAAAATGTCCCTCCTTCTTTCTTACCTCCTCGCATTCAGTATTTTATAGCTGTGGTTACAGGCTTGTAATTATATATCAGCATCTTGGACTTACATTTATGAGTGCTTTTGCGTATTTGAAACAGGGAATCCTGTTAATGATTACAGTGTTTATGGCCTGGGTTAAAGCTGGAAGGCTATAAAGGCAAATCACAGATAAGCTGAAGCAGACACAGCAGTGACCAGAGTGATTTCCAGTGAGGTGTCAGAGACCTCTCAGCTCAGTTCTTCACCCAGCTCATAAGTTATGAAACTCATTGCCACGGGATGTGGTGGTAGCTGTTAGTTTGAATGACTTTTTTAAAAAGCTTTGGAGTGCAGACTATAGAGCTATATAAATTGCTATGTCATGTGGGGAGAGGACCACTTCTCCCCTTAAAAACAAGACCAGAGCTGAGGCCCTTCTCCGTGTGCCTCAACTGAGGGTGGTGCCTAGGGTGGCCACACAAAAACAGTCCTTTTCAGTGGTACCCCTAGTGTAGTGTAATTGTTAGAGTGTTGGACTGTGACTGGGGAGACCAGGGTTTGATTCCCCATTCAGGCATGAAGCTCACTGGGTTGACCTTGGTCCTGTCTAACCTACCTCACAGGGTTGTTGTGAGGATGAAACAGGGAGGAGGAAAACCATGTACACCACTTTGAGCTCCTTGGAAGATAAAAGTAGTATATAAATGTAATAAATAAGTAATATATTATTGGATGTGTATTTTCTGTTTTTTCATTGTTCATTGTTTTAAATTATTCTGGTTTTAAATTGTTTTTATTTGTTGTTTTTTATCTCATTACGTCATTTTGAGACTGTAGTTTGCATAACGTGACTGACAAATGTAATTATTTATCTACTAATGAATTATGACGGTGATCATAATCACAATGGAGCTTTCATACATACAAGCATAATATCACAGAGAAATTAGGGCTGCCAAAAAAAACAACCACCAAGTTACTGAGCTTTTTTTTTTAAAAAAAGAAAACCTCCAAAAACAGTCTGGAAGCATCAGTGTGTGAGCCTATGTATGTCTACTCAGAAGTAAGCCTCACTGAGTTCAATGCACCTTAGGAGACAGAAGTTTGACGCAGAGGAGAGAACTGTTTAGCCTTCTTCTGTGCCTGGAATATAGGAACAGAGGCAGCTGTTGGGGGCATCAGAATTCAAGAGATGCAGGACTGAGCTATCATCTAAAGTCAAAAAAGGAAGCTTTGTGTTGAAATTCCTGCTAGTTAGAAGTAACAGAGGCCCCAGTCTCTGATGTCTTAACTAGGACACCCATCTGTAGAGAGGCTTGTTTCCACAGGTGCAGCTTGGTGTCAGCTAATATTTTACATATGTTCATCTAAACAATTGGACAGATCCCTTTTTGTTTTCTGAATCCACACTTGGTAATGGTCCCTGCAGGCACAACAGGGAGTTTTACACAGGAGTATTTTAAAGTTTTTCAAGTGCACAGGAAACCTGGCAAATAACATGTAGTCATCATCATAGCAAACCATGTTTTAAAGTACCAGAAGGGTTTTAGACGTGTTAAGTAGGCTGCAGCAAAAGCAACATGGAAATCTGTGGCACCTTAAGAGCTAACAGGTTCGTTGTGGAGACACTTTTGTGGACTAGGCCTCTAGGCTCTGATATGCCACAAGAGGAGTCTTTTGTTGCTTGGATTGTTTTAACTTGGAAGGCCTGAAAAATGCTGAAGCAGATTGCAGGTTTAAGCCTTCTCTCTTCTCTTCCCTGAAGAGAAAAGCAATAGCCAGCTGGGTGGCATTGTCAGTCTCTTGGCCTGAGGATCTCAGATGATATTGTCAGGCTGCAGACAGAAGGGAGTCCTGGGGATAAGAGGAGGCTAAGGGGGAGGGAAGAAAACCCCACATGATGAACAAAAAAGCAAGTGCAGACCCCCAGAGGAAATCAATCCTGC
>OFHU01001604.1:0-306276 GCA_900245905.1 Lacerta viridis
ACTTTGCAGAGGGAAAGCAAGCTTTTGAAATAGTGTTCTATGCTGGATTGCCAAATCGTATGACTGAGTTGAATGGGCGTATGATCCAGTCTAAGTGCTCCCTTTCTGGTCCCACTCCCAGAATATACCCCCTTTTCTTTGGACCTTGGATCAGCCAGCTTCAGCTTAGTTGGCCAACCCTCAGCTAAGCCAGGATGTGCAAGTTACATTGGTGTATCTTTGTCTGAGCTGGGCTTGTGGACTTAATGTTGGCTGAGCCTGACTGAGCAAGGAATGAACTAGCTGAGCTGGAGATCCACTTCATCTTAAGGTGCTGATCCCAGAAGATCTGGCCATCAGATTTCCCCCTGTCAGGGGCGGAGGAAGGGGTGTGTGGTGGGTGCGGTCTGCCCTGGGTGTCACCACCGAGGAGGGTGACAAAATGCTGGGCGGCACTCACCGCGGGGCCTGCAGTGTGCCCGAGCCACGCGTCTCTCCTGGGAGAGACGTGGTGGCTTGGTCGTGCCCAGGCTCCACCCTGTCCAAATGGTCCACCCGTGGGGTGGCTGAGTGGGAGTAGACAGGCAGACTCCAGAGGCCCCACGGTGTATCCCTCCCTCACCCTGCCCCTATGGGCAGCTCGCCCTGCTCCTGGCCATGCCGCCCCAGGCACCCGAGCAGCTTCCTCCACCACTGCCCCCTGTGTCCGTCAACATGGCCTATTCCCTATGAAGATGTTATTCTTCATCAAAGTGAGTGTCATTTCAGCCACTGGGACAGATAGCAAAGAAATGTGTCCTCGTTTGGGGTTATATTTAATTGTAGTTTTTAATGTAAACTGAGGTAATTTGATCTTCCAATAATTTACAAAAAAAAATCACAAAGTATAGTGATGGTTTGGCACTGTCCTACTTCTTTAATCCTTTTGCTAATACAGAAGCTGGGAAGTCTAGCGAGATTAAAGATAAGAGAACTAATAAATGTTTATGGTTAAGTGCTGAGACACACACACACACGAGAGAGAGAGAGAGAGAGAAAGAGAGAGAGAGAGACTGTATTATGTTTGCAGCAGACACATAATTAATGCAAGATTAAAAACTTCATTTTCTACAAAATATAATGAAGGCCTAAAGCAAAAGCTCACATTATTTGATAATTAAACCACAGTCTTCACAGTATCCAGAAATACTGCCTGAAATTCTATGTACTCCACGTTGGTGTAAATAGGAAAAAATGGTGAAATTACACCAAGGCTGGAATCTAGACACATCCAAAAAGCATTTGCAGAAAAACACGTAGCAAGCTTCATAACGGGAAATCATATTGGCCAAAGACGGGACTCCACAGTGCCATCTGGTGTCACGGTGTTATAACGCACATAAAGCGCTTTTTCTTTACCAATGTAGCTGCTTCCTGAGTACTTGGTCCATGCCTAGGTTCTGTTTAGAGTTACCATGTTGTGAATGTGGTATGGGTCTCTACAGAGACACAGGATGCTTTCTTTTGTTGATTCCTTTCCTTTGCTGCCCTTTATCTGTGGGTCTATGAACTATGTAGCAGTTCACAGACTTTGCAGCGTCTCACAAAGGTCATTTCCCATCTGGTTATGTGCCATTTAAAAAACAACAAAACCCAAATATCATTTTCAAAATGGATACATACTTACTGAAAACACCATGGGAGGGATTGTTAATTTGCTTCCTAAGAAGAGGGGTCGTTTTGCAGTTTTGGAAGGCCTATGGAAAAAGGCCCATTGAAATGATGGCTGTGTCAGTCGGCAGGTCAGATTTTCAGCAAAGTTGAGTGATGTGTTTGTTCCCGGATAGATCCATGTCAGGCAGCCAGGAGACTCCTAGAACATTCGCCATCCAAACCAACAGCATGACTGATGGATGGAGCAAGTGACTTGAAAAAGAACCGCTGTGCTCAGAGTTTGCTGTGAGAAGCTGGCCTAAGATGCAGTGCTAATTCTCAAAGCCTCTGAACAGCAGGCATATAATCTCAAATATTATTACAGAGTCATAAAGGTTGGAGGAGAGAGCTGGCCTGCTAGCGGCAGAATGTGCCTTTCGCCTCCAGCTGTAACCGAAAGGATATAATGTACAACTGGCTGCCCACATGTAACCATCCCGCTTTATCACTACCCAAAGGAGTCTCAAAGCAGCTCACATTCTCCTTTCCCTTCCTCCCCCACAACAAACACTCTGTGAGGTGAGTGGGGCTGAGAGACTTCAGAGAAGTGTGACTAGCCCAAGGTCACCCAGCAGCTGCATGTGGAGGAACGGAGATGCGAAGCCGGTTCACCAGATTACGAGTCCACTGCTCTTGAGCACTACACGAATGTTGGAAGATTCAGGATGATTTTGGAAGAGCACAGAAGGGGCAATGTATCTTTCTAGGTAGGTGAACTGCGTCCCACATGTTAAGATAACTGAAATTAAAAAACAACAGTATATGTTAATAACAGGAGTCAGCAATGGGCGCTAGCTCCTTGTTTTCTACTGTGGGTGGGTTTTTTGCCTCCGGCCCACCCCCTCTGGTGCCCCCCCCATGCTAATCAAGACATTGGCACATCTCTGGGATGGAGAACTTCATCCCAAACATCCCAAATGCAGCCACATTAAATTCTTCCCAATTTTTGAAACATAAACAGGGGTAGGGAAGCTTTGTCAGGCTTGCCATATGATCGCATCCTGCTACATTACCTCATTGGAAATCACGTTTTCCTCTACTAAAGCATCTGCTGTGTTAGAAATTTTTTCACCCATCTCTAAGCACTATTAATATGTTACTTAACAAACACCACAGAGTGTGTGACTCTGACGGGAACATTTTGAGGGGAAGAAAGCGCTATGACGCCCACTCTGTTGCCTCACCAGCAGTTTCCTGTGAGGGAATAGATATTGTCTTTTGTTTAATTTGATCCCTGATGTCAACAAAGCCCACTTCTCTTAATACGAGTTTCCTACACCGAGATAACATCACATGTATATGGATGGCGAACCTGTGTTGACTGTAGAATTTGTTGGACTTCAATTCCCATCATTCCTGATCACTGGCCATGTTGGGTGGGGCTGATGGGAGTTGTGGTCCTACAACACCTGAGGGCCACAGGTTCCCCATCCCTCCACTCTATCATATTCCAAGGAGTCCAGGCGCTTACCCAGAATGTGTGTCTCCTTTGGAAATGAGGAACAGCAGAGACTGTGGTGTCTTTATGTTATCTGATTTATTTACCCACATATACAACCAGAGCTGGCTCCTTGGGTTCAAACTGTCAGCTCCCACTCTACAGCTTGAAAAACTGCTTGCAAAAATGCAACCAACTCACCTTCCATTTGCATCATTGCCCACTAGAAGTCTGCCTCTCTCTCTCTTGAAACTCCTGCTAACTATCTCTCTGCTCAAGGCGGTTCTGGTGTAATGGCTTTGTTCCCCTAACGGTCCCCATTCAGAGTGCTACCAGCAGGTTAATGCGGCTTGTATTTGTTTTAAATTGATTTTATTAAAAGATTTTATTGGGTAACAAAAGTACACACAGTGTCTCTGTTTTCAATACATAGAGTCCTTTCTACAGATCAGTTACATTTTCAACGTGAGACACTGCTGTTATAGGCAGTACAGCAGTTATAGGGACGTGGGTGGCATTGTGATCTAAACCACTAAGCCTCTTGGGCTTGTGGATCAGAAGTTTGACAGTTCAAACTTGCGTGATGGGGTGAGCTCTCATTGCTCCGTCCCAGCTTCTGCCAACCTAGCAATTCGAAAGCATGCCATAACAAGTAGATAAATAGGTACCGCTGCAACAGGAAGGTAAATGGCATTTCTGTGTGCTCTTGTAGCCATCATGGTGTTCCATTGTGCCAGAAGCAATTTAGTCCTGCTGGCCACATGACCCAGCTAGCTGTCTGTGGACAAACGTTGGCTCCCTGGGCCTGAAAAATGAGATGATCACTGCACCCCGTAGGCACCTTTGGCTGGACTTAACCATCCAGGGGTCCTTTACCTTTTTACCTTTACCTATAGGCAGTATAGTGAGAGCTGGAGGACCATAAAGAAGGCTGATCGCCGAAGAATTGATGCTTTTGAATTATGGTGCTGGAGGAGAGACTCTTGAGAGTCCCATGGACTGCAAGAAGATCAAACCTATCCATTCTGAAGGAAATCAGCCCTGAGTGCTCACTGGAAGGACAGATCCTGAAGCTGAGAGGCTCCAATACTTTGGCCACCTCATGAGAAGAGAAGAGACTCCCCTGGAAAAAAGACCCTGATGTTGGGAAAGATGGAGGGCACAAGGAGAAGGGGACGACAGAGGACAAGATGGTTGGACAGTGTTCTCGAAGCTACCAACATGAGTCTGACCAAACTGCGGGAGGCAGTGGAAGACAAGAGTGTCTGGCATGCTCTGGTCCATGGGGTCATGAAGAGTCGGACACAACTAAATGACTAAACAACATAGGCAGTATGAGGTTAGGGGAGAAGAGAGGTGGGAAGAGAGAGCAAAGGAGAATTAAATGGGGATAGTAAACTTTCATTATTTTACATAGTGTATATGTGGGGGTTTTGTGTCAGTAGCACGTGGATAAGGTCCTCATCTCTTCATTCATTTGTTTTCATTGGTGAGATTGGGGAGCCCAGGGCATGGTTGGTTGCTTTAGTTGCCTGGCTTGTATTTTTAACATAAACTGAATCCTGGGGTTGAGTATCCACACCTATCAGCTGATCACCCATTCCCACCACCCTTCTGAGTAATACCCCTCCCCACTCCCTCACTATATTTAAGGATCTGGTGACTTCTGTTTCAGTGTATCTGAAGAAGTGTGCATGCACACGAAAGCTCATACCAAGAACAAACTTAGTTGGTCTCTAAGGTGCTACTGGAAAGAATTTTTGATTTTGTTTTGTTTTGACTATGGCAGACCAACACGGCTACCCACCTGTAACTGATTAATTCTGACTTTTATTGGACCCAGGAATTTAGGGTGTCTTTATGGGTTTGTCTCACCTCCGCAAACCCATAACAAAATAATAATCAGCATAGGCTGATGTGCTGAATTACATGAACCAATAGCCTCACCTCTGTATGTGCAGTTTCCTGTGTTCCTAACCAGCACATGCCCCATTATCATGCAGTTCCAGTGATAGACACACTTCTCTGACCTTGTCATCACTAATACAAAGCCTTTAGCAGCAGACTGTAAAACAAAAAAGCACCAGAACTTTAAGCCTTGCCAGATGAAAGTCTCTGCTGCCTGCAAGCTTTTCCCCAGAGAGAAGATGCAAGGGAATTGTGGAAGCTCGTGCAACAGATCTCATCTATCATATCCCTTAGCATCCTCCCTGTCATTGAGCTAAATAGGTCCAGTTCTTTCAACCTCTTCTCATAAAATATGCCTTGTTGATTTCTCCTTTCACTGTCCTGTTCTCCTGGCCTTCTGCTGGCATGTTAAATACCAGCCGTAGGAGAAATGGTACAGATTTCACCACATGACTCTTTTCCAGAGCTTCAGTAGTAAAAATCATCTGAGCAGCAGCCGGCCATGACATAGCTTCCCACTCCTCTGTCCCAAAAAGGTGGGAGGGTCTGGAGAGCAGCATATGGTAGGAGCGACATGGGTCCAAATATTTATCTGGGCATTTTTTAAAATTCTGACTGATTTGCTCTATGCTTTCTCCACTTTGATCTCCAATTCAGATTCTGAGCCACTCTGTATATAATGAAGCCTTGGATTCCCCATTCACTATAATGGGGAATCTTAAAGTGGCTATTTCCCCTTTTGGCCAAAGTAGATGAAATTTGCCGGCAGAGGAGCCCCTCCAGTGTGAATTAAGACAGCCAAAATGCAGCGTTCCGTGGGCTTTTTGTGGAAGAAGTAAAAGGGATTCACCTCCCTCCATAATCCCCTATGAAGAAGTGTGGGGTCTACTACTTGCTCTTACCTTAAAATTAAGAGGTGACATAGTGGTGTGTTATCTGTACCTTAAAAAGGGGGCGGGACTTCACACTGGCTTTTCTGGTGCCTTTCTGTGTCCTCCAATGGACCTTACAATGTGAGGTTGTCAGTAATGCTGCCTGAAGTAATGCTGTCTTTTCTTGTTAAAGGAGAGCCATGTGGGATTCTCTAAGAATCATAAAGGAAACTTGTAATCTCTTTTAAAACAAACAAACCCTGTGCTATTGTGTTGTTGTTGTTGATGATGATGATGATATAAAACAACAACAATCCAGAGGTCTTCTGTGCTCTGTAGGCAACATTTTGGGCAACTCCCCTTATTGCAAAGCCCATGAAATTGGGGGGGGGGGACATAGTTATAGAATGCTAACTTTCTAAGTAAGAGATTCACCAGGGAGCGTCTGGAGGTAAGGCACACTTTGGAGATCTGAGGATCCTGGGGGAATTGGACAGGGACAAGGTACATGTCACAGGTTGCCACACCAACTGCTGACATGCAGCCATCAGGGGGTGAATGTGATCCTTGGGCCAAAAATAGTTAGCTCACTGACCTTAAGTTTTAGCACCACATTAATTTATTTTCTTACATCTATATCCCACCTGTCTTGCAAGATATTGAAGGCAGCATCCATGTAATTTCTGAAAGGTGGTCTTACATCCAGACACAGACCAGAGCCAGGTCTGCTCAGCATCAGTGAAGTGGTGACCTCATGTTCCTTTAGAGCAGACCTTCAGCAGACATCACAAAGTTCAGCCTACCACATCACAAAGGAGCCTAATCCTCCTTGGCCTGAAACATAAATAGTCCACTCCATTATGTTCTGGTCCTATTGTGAAGCACAGCCAAAGCTCTGCCACAACCCTGTCTTATGCTCCTGTGCATTACTGGTTGCTCACAGACAACCAACTCTGCATGGGTCAGGCTGAAAAGTACATGGATTCCCAACATGGGGTGGACAACTGCTCAGCCAGGCAGAGAGCAGAGCAGAGCAGGCATTGGAAGTGCAAGCCCATCATTTTGGCTAGTATGTACTGTGGGAAGCGAAACCAAGATTAGTAATGATGAGCATCATCCCACCTGCTTGCATATTACCTTGCATAAAGGATAAAGCTGTCAATGGCTACTGGTAGCCATGAGATTTTATGCCTCTGAGTATCACTTGTTGGGAATCACTACTGGGAAGAGTTTTATTGCACCTGCTTATGGGATTCCCACAGGCGTCTGGTTGGCAACTGCAAGAATAGTATATTGGACCAGATGGGCCTTGGGCTTTTCTCTTGTTCTTGTGACTTGGTGACAAGCTGAACTCTTCTTCTTTGGAAATCACTTGTAGCCAAGTAAGATTGTCTTCCATAAACATGGTTTTAAAAGTGAGTCCGTAAGTGACTGTGGAGGCCAGTTCTGGATCCACACGTCCTTCCACAGTGGGAACACAGGTTTCCGTGTGGGAGTTGATCATGGTGTGGATTTGCCAAGCATGCCTTCCTCTTAGTGCGTTTCCCCCTTTCTTCAAAGTCCATGTCACCTTTGGTAAAGGCTGTTCTCCAGTTTGAGCCATCGCAGGCCAGTGTTTCCCAGTTGTCGGTGTTTATATTACATTTTTAAAGATTTGCCTTGAGAGAGTCTTTGTACCTCTTTTGTTGACCACCAACATTACGCTTTCCATTTTCAAGTTCCGATTAGAGTAGTTGCTTTGGAAGACGATAATCAGGCATCCGCACAACACGACCAGTCCAACTTCGAAGTTGACTGACGAAGTTGATATTGAACAATCATTGCTTTGACACAGGTGAACTTTGCTTCTACCAGTACACTGGTATTAGTTCGCCTGTCTTCCCAAGACAGTCTACTCCCCCCCTCGAAAAAGTCTCGGCAATAGCATGTATTATTTCTGGGACTGTTCAGATTGAGTCAACCCACCCACCAGCTCTTCCAGCATGAACTGGGGAAGCAGACCCCAGCAGGATTGCATCATCTGTTTAGCAGCTGTTAAAGAGATGCATCATCTCTTTCGCTAGGCCACCCCTTTAGACCCCAATCCACCTGCTTTGGACTCCCCCAGTTAAACATCAACCCCACTCCTGAATTGATTCAGCGGTGGGTGGGGTTAATCTGGGGCCCTGGATCAGGGCCCTGGATTGGGTTAGGGGTGCTGCTGTGCACAGCTCTAATTAAAACGCAGTTATTTTTGATTACCAGTAGTCCTCTTCTAATCAAACTCATCCTCTTTCAAGCATTGATCCTCAAGCTTTTAGAAAAGATCAGCATGCCATTATATTACTTTCTGAAGGACTCTCCCTCCTCCTTTACATCCTGCTAGTAAAAAAAAAAAAAGAAAAAAAATTATTGCCAGATGGCCTCAATTGTGAGGCGTATTAGAATATTATCTGCAGACACATAAAAACAGATCTACTAAAGTATATTTAATTCATTGTGGTGATGAGGTATCTAATTGTTCTTTAAAAAAAAATAGCAGTAGGAATAGGAATAGCAATGAAAGCAGCAGAAAGCCAAAGAAACATTTCTTGAGGGGGTGAGAGAGGGAAATGTTCTATTATAATCTAAAGAAAAGAGATAATTGTGGCCAGCCAAATGGACTGCATTATGTAAGGACAAAAACCCGAACAATTAAATTAATAATTATTGGAGGAACACAGGAAAGCGAACCCAAGCAAAGGGCAGTCCTCAAATGAAATTAAAAACTAATTCAGCAAACTGGATTTTAAAAATTATTATTGCAGCAATAAATCATGTTGGCTGCCAACAGAGGCCTGAGATGATTTATCTAGTCCTGTCTCTTTGTTGAAAGTGTATCTATTTCCCCCCTTTATGGTAGGAACTGGCAGGTTTATCCTATCATTTTGCTTTATTTATATCCCATACTTCCTCCGAGGAGTACAGAACAGCATGCTAGCTCAGGACTGTCTTAAGTATATGCAGTTCTGGGGTGCAAAGATCCACCCAGCTGGCTCCCTCCCCCCAGGTTGCCCAGTCCCAAGCGTGCAGGCTGCCTCAGCATCTCGCTGGCTCGGTCACCCCCGAACTTGCGGCGCAGGGCCACCCGGAGCAGAAGAGCCCGCCGTGGCGCTCTGACCGACAAGCACACTGTTCCCCAGACTCAACTCTCGGGCCCCGGACTCTCAGCCTGGCGCCCCTGAGAGCCTGGTGCCCGGGTGCCCTGCACCCCTAGCCCCTGTGGGTAAGAAGGCCCTGTGCTAGCTTCACAACAAGACAGGGTTTGGTTACACTGATATTACGACTGGGGACCTGCAAATCTGTGGGTAGTGCAAATTTCAGATTTTTGCAAAGATATTTCGCCTCATGTAAATCTGGGCCCCTGCTAGGCCTGTGGTTATGGGATGTTTAGCTCATTCAGGCTTAGACAGTGCGGCAACAACAGCCCTGTTGATGAATGGGGTTTGGATCTAATGTAACTTTGCATCTTCTTAACTTACATTGGCTTGTTTCTTGTGCTCCCTGTTGATTGATTGATTGATTGATTGAATGTATAGGCCACCCCATGCACCACAGAGCCTGGGGCTTGCTGATCAGAAGGTCGGCGGTTCGAATCCCTGCAATGGGGTGAGCTCCTGTTGCTTGGTCCCTGCTCCTGCCAACCTAGCAGTTCGAAAGCACGTCAAAGTGCAAGTAGATAAATAGGTACCATTCCAGCGGGAAGGTAAACGGTGTTTCTGTGCACTGCTCTGGTTTGCCAGAAGTGGCCACATGACCCGGAAGCTGCACACCGGTTCCCTCGGCCAGTAAAGCGAGATGAGTGCCACAAACCCAGAGTCGTCCGCGACTGGACCTAATGGTCAGGGGTCCCTTTACCTTTACCTCTGACTATGGCACATGTTTTTGACAGCAATTTCCCCCATTATAATGCATTTCTGTATGTTATTGTCACTAACATATTCATTTTTATGCAAAATTCCCCTAGGCATTTTTGTAAATCTTGTTCAGTTGGAAAACTGCATTGCAAAATTTGGATAAGTAGGAATTTTGAAGGATAACTGTCAGGGGTCCCTATACCCTCAGGTACATTCTTCAAAATGCACATTTTTGTCAGATGGATGATGCCACTCAGCTGTCAAAGCTGCTTCGTGGGGGTAGGAGCAGTGGTGGACTTTGGGCTTTCAAATTTCAGTGGCACCAACATTCAATCACTTCTCACCTTCCATTCTAAGTCATTATTTTGGCACCTTCTGCCATGCCCCTGAGGCTCCATGCCCAGGGAGGGCAAATGGGTTGTGCTTCCCTATATCTGCCTCTGGTAGGGGAAAAGAAAGATCTGACCCCCCCCCCCCCCGGGTCAAAAGGGTTCACCACCCCTGCAATAGAGAATATAGGAAGATCATCCCTAAGGATGATGCCTTGAATTCCTTAGTAGGAGAAAGAGACAGAGATCTAGACAGAAAGGCACATGACCATTCTTATACAATTCAGGATTCTAGCCAGACTTTCTGTTTTACATTGGATGACATTGAGATGATTGGTTTTATCTTTGTCCCTACCATAGGTGGACAGTGGAAGGGCTGGAGAGCTTGTGGCGTTTATGAAAAAACACCTGATCTCAGTACCCTAAAATGGCATATGTAGGAATATGGTATATCTGTATCTTCCTCTCTATCTGTATAGTCATCTTCTGACTTGCCGAAGATGGTAGCCTTTTTTCTTCTTTCATGAAAGCCCAAAGTGGCTCTGTACTCTCCTTACAAGTCCCAGTCATGGGGGAAGCTTGCTTCAGGGAAAAGGCAGGTGTCAAGAAGTAGCGTCTGATCAAGTCGGATAACAGACAGCCTGGTTGGAAACTCTATTATCAGACGTCCCAGAGGTACTGCTGTTCGTCCTGGGGAAAAAAAGGTGATAGTATACAGGTTTGAATGCTGCTCGCAATAACAAAATGTCCTGTTTTGTTTTGAAGGGCAGCAGGAAACCTGTTGCCAAGAAGCAGGATAACATAAACACAACGTTTGAGTCTGAAGTCATTAGAAGCCCACCACAGGCATCTTCTAATCAAGTTCACTGAGCTAAGCATCCCTCTTACCCTTGTTGATGTCGTTTAGTCGTTTAGTCGTGCCCGACTCTTCGTGACCCCATGGACCAGAGCATGCCAGGCACTCCTGTCTTCCACTGCCTCCCGCAGTTTGGACCTCTTACCCTTAGGGTTCAAAATCTCCCCCCCCCTCCCCAGCTGCAGACTTACTTGGTAACTCTGTGTATGTCTCTGTGTTTCTGTGTGTTTGGTGTTATAATAATTTTAAGGTCATATATATATATTCATAAATGTACCAAGCAAACACATACATAAATGTATGAACCACATGTCTGAAACCCACAGGAAAAGTCCTTAAACCATTTTGTCTCTCCCCAAGTTGACCTCATATATTTCTCTGCAAGATCGAAGGAAATGGGAAGCCTCCCCATTGTGTCTTTGTTCACAAATCCTGCCACAAGGGCACATTTAAGATATGAATAGGGTGAGTCTGTGACCTGTGACCTGGATTAAGGACTTAAGTAGTTATCATAACAAGGTACAGTGGTGCCCCGCTAGACGAAAATAATTCGTTCTGCGAATATTTTCGTCTAGCGGTTTTTTCGTCTAGCGAAGCGGCAATGTAAACCGCGGTTTTCGCTAGACGAAAAAAAAAACCGAAAAAATTCGTCTTGCGAGGCAGCCCCATAGACTTTTTCGTCTTGCGGGGCAGCCTTCCGCTAGACGAATGCCTTCGTCTAGCGAGTTTTTCGTCTAGCGAGGCATTCGTCTAGCGGGGCACCACTGTAAAGGTTAAGTGACCCCTGGCCATTAGGTCCAGTCTTGGATAACTCTGGGATTGCGGCGCTCATCTCGCATTACTGGCCGAGCGCACAGCGTACAGCTTCCGGGTCATGTGGCCAGCATGACTAAGCCGCTTCTAGGACTTCCGGTTGGATGCCCATTCTGCTCAGTCGGGAGAAACCTCGGCTCCGAGGTTTCTCCGTCGCTGCGGGGGAGGGGGGAGTTGAGACTGCGCCTCGACCCTCCAAGAAACTCCAGGTAGAACGTCCTGGAGCCATGGGATCTGGCTGGTCCCCCGGGACGCCTCCCTTGCTCTCCAGTAAGCCCTAGTAAGGGCTGCCGTGACGGGCGAGGTTGAGGCGTGGGGGCTGTGGATCCACCGCTAGCCTCGCAGTGAGAAGTAGTGGCTGCTGACAGAGAGAGAGTCCAATTCTTCCAAGATTTGGCTAATTTGGATTTGTAAGTACTGTTTTTTTTTAAGGAAAAAAAGCGATCTTAAAATTCGGCTGTTTTGGGGAACTTTAAAAATGGAAGTCGGTTCCCTGAGCGTTGAAACAAAAGGAAACAGTGTAATTTTCTTTCTTTTTTTTAATAAAGATTTTATTATTTTCCATATATAAATCACAACAAAAAAAGAACACTACAAATACACAAATACACAATAAAAACACAATAAACAATAAACAAATTCGACATCAATAACAATAAACATAAGAAAAAACATATACATACCTAGACATACACTTATCTTTATACCCTTCTTGTTTCTATCTTCTCTACATGGGGACTTCCCCCGTTCCCTCCACTGCATTCTAAATCATTCTATATTTTGGGTAACTTTATATCTTTTTCCATAAACATTTACCATATTTCTTGATAATCTTTAGATTTAAATATTCAAATATAATTCATCCCTTAAACTCAATATCCCAAGATGTTCTTAAACAGTTAAGTCATTCACAACAAAGCTTCTTCTGAACTATTTTATCTAACATTTACAAGCTAAAGCCAATTCTACTAGCTAATTCTGCTCAAATATTCAATTTTACACATTTAACTAAATAATCCTTAAATTTCTTCCAATCCTGCGACACCTTCTCCTCCCTCTGGTCTCGGATTCTCGCGGTCAGTTCGGCGAGTTCCATAAAGTCCATTAGCTTCATCTGCCATTCTTCCACTGTCGGGATCTCTTCGCCTTTCCAGTTTCTTGCAAGTAAAATTCTAGCAGCTGTTGTGGCATATGGAAACAGTGTAATTTTCAATTCCGAAGCTATTGACTAACTTTGTGACAAGGAAATTTCTGAACCCTTTAAGATACTATTACCCTCTCTTTGAGGAAATTTTGGATGGCTGCTTTGGCAGCGAAGAAAAATATTTGGACTGCATAAGCTTTATAGACTTTAAGGATGTGTAAAAGGAAACGGTCGAAGGACTTTCAAACAAAGGTTTTGGAACTTCTGTGCAACTTAACAGTGAGAGTTAACCAGCTAAATCAGCTAACAGGGACAGTGGTACCTTTGGACTTGGCTTTGCAGGAAAATGGATTTATGACTTTTTGTGAAAGTTATGAGGTCACAACTACAGAAGAGGATAAAATCCAGGATAAAATCCATGGATTCAACCCACGAAAGAAAAAGAGAAAATACAGAAGGGTTAAAATAAAAAGAAGCAAGAATGGGGGGGGGGCTGCAGTAAAGAAGAGAGTTCAGTGGAAGGCTGTACAGAGTCTGGACAATGTTGAAAAAATCTCAAGGACATATGAGATAAGAAAGAAGCAGAAGCCAGTTTCCCAGGACTATGGGATTTTGGAATTTGAGAGGGTCGGTGTGGGTTGAAGAATGAATGTTTTTATGGAAACTCTCTTTGTGTCATGGTATAGACATACGGTTTGGTAATGGATAATGGTTATAGAATGAGAATTTAATTTTAGGGAGTAGGAGGGAAGGGGGGAAGAGTTAAAATAAAATTAATTTTAATTGGGTTGTTGTAATGAAAATTGGGAATTAAGCAATGGAGGTTCAGGAATATAGTGAATGCAGAGGATAGGTTAAATTGATAAAAAAAATGTGTAAGATGAATAATTATTTAGTAAAAGAGTGTATAAGGAAAATGTGAGAAGGAGAAAAAGTAACATGGGGATTAATTGGTAATAACTGTGAACTAGGGTTAATTTGAAATCAACGGGGGGGGGGAATCGGGGAAGTCTGTAAAAGTAATGATGATAAGTGCAAAGCAAGTGGTTAAAGTGGGAAAGAATTGTTGACTACCCCAGTCAGAGGGTGGTTTGTTTTGTATGCTCCCCTTAGTGAGAGAAAGGGGAGTTAGGAAAAATTTAATCATGTATTGTAATTTGGATTTAATTGGAAAATTCTTAATAAATATTATTATTATTTTTTTAAAAAAAAGCATGACTAAGCCGCTTCTGGCGAACCAGAGCAGCGCACGGAAACGCCGTTTAGCTATCTACTTGCACTTTTGATGTGCTTTCAAACTGCTAGGTGGGCAGAAGCTATCATAACAAAAGAGTGGCCAAAACCCAGGTAATACAATCAGGCAACCTGG
This sequence comes from Lacerta viridis, assembly GCA_900245905.1. NCBI lineage: Eukaryota > Metazoa > Chordata > Lepidosauria > Squamata > Lacertidae > Lacerta > Lacerta viridis. Next base: position 14,276 of record OFHU01001604.1, read on the forward strand.
CAGACAGGAGATAAACAACACACTCAGGATTCTGTTTTAGAGCGCCCCCTGTGATGTATTTCTGCTGGAGACCACCTCTTTCTGTGATGTATGCATGATGTATGGAGGGGTGGTCTTGGGCTCCAGGGTGGGCAGTTCAAAAGTCTATATAAGGGGTTGCACACCTTTGTCCTGGGTCCTCCTCCTCTCTCCTGTGTGTGTGTGTGGGGGCCACCCTGTTGCAACAGTTTTAATAAAGGTCAGGCTTACTAGCTGCTTTGCTTCTCAATATTCTCTGGTTGGCGTCTGTTATTTTCTCCTAACGATAGGGAACCCACTTAAGGACTCTATACAAGCTCTTGGATACCCCATAAGGGAAAAGGGGCAGATTTTGTTTACAACATTGGCAAGATTGTAGCTTGCTTGTTCTATTTCATTTAAAACATTACCTTGTATATACCTGTAAATACGGCATTTTTTAAAAAAATAAATAAATAAAAGTGGTTTACAGCATACACACCCAAAATAAAAACTATGTAAAAAAAAAACCACACACATAATCACAGATCTCCAGCTGTTTCTGAAGACCTTTTCTGAATTGTGTGCTCAAGCATGGCAGAATAGAAGAGTTTTCAGGTGTCTTCTGAATCTCTATTGGAAGAGCATTGCACAGGCCTGCACCTTAGGTTGGTGACAATGTCAAATGAGCCCTGCCAGCACAGGGCATGACCAACAAAACTCCTGCCATGATCTCAGTCAATCAGGTGATCCCAGGGGCGAACGAAGGTTTACACCAGGGGCGGGGCAAACCGCCGGCTGTGCACGCGTTGCGCCACTACATACAATGCATGCAAGGCGCAACTAATTACGACGCACACGTGGCGCCGCTACGTAGGGTGCATGTGCGGCGTCGCTACATAAAACGCATACGTGCAATACTAAGTGGGATCCTCTGCTCGCGGGATCCTCTGCTCGCGGCCGCAGCGGCGGCGGAGGGATCCTCCGCTTGTGGTTGTAGTGGTGACAGAGGGATCCCACTGCCATCCATATAGCGCTCGGGCAGCGCTGACAGCAAACCACTATGTACAGTGCATGTGCGGTGTCACTACATACAGCGTATGCATGCAACACTGTGCATGCGTTATACGTAGAGGTTTGCCACCGAGTCCGCTCGAATGCCGTACGGACGGTGGCGGGATCCTCTGCTCATGGCTGCAGCTGCAAACAGAGGATCCTCCACATGCGGCTGCAGCGGTGTGATGGCTGCTCGTGCCGCCGTGGCCAGGGGTGGCGGGGCAAGCACCCCACAGAGTGCCTTCTTGCCACTCCTCCAGACATGGCACCCGGGGCGCAACGCCCCCGCCCCCCTTGTGGCACCATTAGGTGATCCTTAACATGCCTTGCACCTAAGTTGTTCAGGGCTTTGTAAATCAATACAAGGACCTGCTCTGTAGCAGATGGGCAGGCAGTACAGATGTTTTAGCAATGGTGTCAATGTTTTCAACCATGTGTCCCCACCAGCAATCTGGCTGCTGCATTATGCAGCAGCAGAAACCTCTGGACCAGGGCTAAGGGCAACTCCAGTCCGACATGTGCTTTTTAAAGACACAATACTCCACTCCAAAGGCAACAGGGGAAAGGTATGGAAGTTCTTCTTAAGTACAAACGGCATAGAGTAATCTCCTTTTGCCAGTCCAGTGTTCTTAAAAATACTTGTCAGATTGTCTAACCTCTGCCCCTCTAGGAAGAAAAGTGAGCCCTTTCTTAAATCGAATCAGAGAAATAAAGAGTGATTTAAGAGCTGCTGGGGGAATATTATTCAGTGCTAGTTTTCAGCGAGTACAATTTGAGAACCACATGGCCCATCCGCTTCTTTTGTAAATATACAAAAGTGAAGATTAGCCAAGAGGCAGAACGGCAGGTGTTTCAGCAGTCAAATAGGCTACCACAGCGTAAATAGTGCCTCCAAATTCATGGTTCCTGAGGCAGATTGCTGCTAGCCTAAGTGAGTGTGCTGCTCATTCCAGAGAATGGCTAAGATTTCCTCCGCTGTGCTTTTGAACATGCCGGATGCACACCCCAAGCGATGCGCATGAGACGGGGCGGAGATGGCGGGTGGGATTTCATATTCCTATGCGCCCTGCAAAATGGATGGGGACAGGCACCTTTGATTCCACAGCAGCTTAGAAGTAGGACACCCACATTTGGTGAGTTTCAGCTTTGACCTCCACACATATTCAATCTGCATCCATGCAGTTCCAGGAAGGAAATCCATGCACAGAAGATGTCAGCTATATGGGTGTGTGGTGGCTTGTTATTGCCTCACAACCCTGCTCACAATACTGATTCAAATAAGAAAGCGTGCACGCACACACACACACACACACACACACACACACACACGTGTAGTAGCAAGACCCCATGGGGTTCCAGGGCATTCCTTTGGAGAACTGAGACACAGCGGAGACAGAAGAAGGAGAAGAAGAAGAGGAGGAGGAGGAGGAGGAGGAGGAGGAGTTTGGATTTGATAGCCCACTTTATCACTTTCTCCTTTCCCTTCCTCCCCCACAACAAAACACTCTGTGAGGTGAGTGAGGCTGAGAGACTTCAAAGAAGTGTGACTAGCCCAAGGTCACCCAGCAGCTGCATGTGGAGGAGCAGAGACGCGAACCGGTTCACCAGATTACGAGTCTACCGCTCTTAACCACTACACCACACTGGCTCTGTCGCAGCTTTAAGAAATATGGTTTATTCACCTATTTACACCTTCAGTCTGCATGGAGGGAGTCCAGCCCTGGAGTCCAAGACATCTCTCCCAGCCAGGCTTCAGCCATCCTGCCCAAGATGGATCCCAGGCGGTTTTCTTTCCCCATCTTCTTCCCAGCACACCTTGCTAAAAGATTCTCTTTTCCAGTCACCTCACACCCAGTTACCCTGGCAACCTTCCAAATGCCCAGTCTTTGCTTACATCTCAAGGCAACGGGGAAAGTGGGGGGGGGGAGAGACAGTTACCTTGTATTGCCAATGGCCCTCAATGGCCCTGTATTGTTTGGTAACTGGCCTAGCTAGCTTGGCCAGGTCATTTTGCCTAGGCTATCTCAGGAATTCTTCTGTAAATTTGGACGGTTTGCCTTTAAATGCGATAGAATTTCCCCCCCATCCATATCCAAGGCCCACCAAGGCACAAATGAAACCGGAGACAATGTTATCATTATTTTATTGTTATTTATTTAACTTATAGACCGTCCTATACCCTCAGGCCACAATACTTCCAAACAGATCTCAAACTGATTAGGGGATGGAAAGGGGCTTTATAGGTAGCTTCTTCCATAAATAGGATTTCTGCTTCCGCCGGGATTTAACATTCCTTTAAATGTGAGGAGGTGGGCAGTTTGCAGCAGCAACAAGGAAACAGCAGATCTCTGCTTTCAGAGTACAAGCTGTATACACACACACTAACTCCTTTCTTTCTTCTTTAATTATTTGCTGTCGCCTTCCACCCTCTTTGAAATCAACATGTTATAATTACGGTTGAGAGCACTCAGGACAAACAAATCTAAATTTAAACTCCAGAGAAGGTCTGTAGGTTGGTGCATTAATTGGATCAGACGTCAGCCCAGCTGCTACTTCAAAAGTTTCCCTTTTGAAATGTACAGGGAAGATGGTCACCTGACAAGGGTGCGATTTCCAAACGCCGCATCTCCCCCTCAATCAGAATCCTAGCCTCTAAATTTGTTGATTAGTAATCCCAAGTTCTGTCTAGCAAGAGCTGCACTTTGAGACCTTAGAAACTGCCACCCTAATCCAACCCTACATACAGTCCGTTGCGCAGTGGCAACAGGAGCTGGATACTAATGAGAAGGTGAAATTATAATTGGAGGGAGCCAAAATATGAAGTCTCCTAGTTTTAAAAGATGGATTCCATTATTTATATCTGGGGACTAGATGGACCAGTCGTCTAACTCCATATTTGATGGTGCCTTAAGGTGGTCTCTTCTGGAGCAATGAAAGCAAAAACTCCCTTACCTGGGCTCCTCCTATCATGAGTCTGACCCTCATGGAACAGCTCAAAGGCCAATTTAGTCCTGCATTCTGGCAGGATGCTGTCAGCGGCTCCCGGCTGGTTGCCCAGGAAAGTATAAAGACAAGGGAAAGTTTCTTAGAGTCCTTTTTTATTTCAAATTTTACAGAGAGAGGCTATAGAACCCAGCCTCTTGGAGAAGAAGAAGAAGAAGAAGAAGAAGAAGAAGAAGAAGAAGAAGAAGAAGAAGAGAAGAGTTTGGATTTGATATCCCGCTTTTCACTACCCGAAGGAGTCTCAAAGCGGCTAACATTCTCCTTTCCCTTCCTCCCCCACAACAAACACTCTGTGAGGTGAGTGGGGCTGAGAGACTTCAAAGAAGTGTGACTAGCCCAAGGTCACCCAGCAGCTGCATGTGGAGGAGTGGAGACGCGAACCCGGTTCACCAGATTACGAGTCTACCGCTCTTAACCACTACACCACACTGGCCAGGATAATGGCGTTGTCCTGAGTGAATCTCCACCCCATCTCCCACTTCCTCATTCGTCGTCATCATTATCATCTCCTCTATGAGTGCCACTAAGTGCCCTCTGTCTTTGAGCTCTTTGCTCTCCTACTTTTAAGGCTCGCCGGGTTCTGGAAGATGGAGGGTCTGGAATCCTTTCTAGTGACAACGTGTCAGCCAGCTGCTGCTCTGGCTCTGCCTGCTCCTCCTCTCCCATTTTTTCCCAACTTCCCCCCTCATCTGCCTCAGAGCTGTGACCTCCTGCAAACCACTATTGTAAATCTATATTGTCTTCTTCTTCTCTGGAAGGGTTAAGACGGGGAGGTGGTCTCCACCATTTCTCCTCCTCTGCCCCGCCCCTGACTTTACCCCCTTCTCCAGTGTCTTCCTCTTTTGCCCAGTTTCTGACACATTCTGTTCTCGACATGGGCCATCAGATGCCTATGAAACATCAGCAAACAGGACACAAGAACAACAGTGCTATGCCACGTGTGTTCCTCAGCAACACTGACTTCAGCCCCAGACTGTGGGTTCCCCAGAGCAAGTGCAGTGTGCCATGACATAATGACCTCACATCATGTTGTGACATTATGGCACAGCATGTTCACGCACTCTGGCAACTGGCTGGGGCCTCTGTTGGGGCCCATGCAGTCACAGCCGCATCCCAGAAGCATGTCTGCAGCCACAGTGGGCCCCAAAAGAGACCCCATGGTTGAGACGCAGGCCCCAGCCTGGTTATCACCGTGGCGCCAGAATGCCAAAGGTAAAGCAGTGGCCGGCAGTAGCAGTACATGACACATGGCAGCAGTGGGGGGTGGCAGAGCCTGGGCACCCACAGCAAAAGAGTTCTGGGTGCCTCAGCTCCCTGGAGTTGGTGCCAATGTTCCCCAACAACTTTTGCACAATATTAACTGAAAAAGAGATTTGCATGCAAAGCAGTCTACACCACAGTGGCTGCAGAGATGTTTGTACTGCCCCATTCCACTCAAAATTCCAGAGGATTGTGATGTTGTTCACACTTAACATCCTCTCATTAGCCTCATTTTTAGCGGCCAACGTACGTTATTTGACAATACGGATTGTATTACCAGATTAAGATCACGGTTGTCAAACTGAATGGAATGGATATGCTGATAAAGTAATGCCTAGGAGCAGAGAGCTTCTCATCGAGACTAGATGATTAGATGCTATCTGTCAAATACAATCAAAATTCCCAGCTAAATTGTTTTTTCCTTCTTTCAAAAATGATTATCCCCAGATAACCTTCTCCAGTCTTACAATTTGCATAACAGTTTTAATTTTCACAACTTTCCCCCTTGCATTTCTTTGCTTCATTCAAACTCACAGCTACAAAAATTCTTCATGGAGATTAATTCACTGCAACTTCCAGGCAGGGTTGGTGCTAGGGTTTTTCGCGCCTTAGGCGAGATCACCTTCTGCCCCCCCCCTTGGGCCAATCATATTTCAGACACAGGTGTATTATAGGAAGAATGATTTATTTTCTCAAACAAAGCACAGTTTTAGCACAGAAATCACTTTGAAAAATGTTAAATGTGATGCTGAAATTTAAGTCTCTTTAATGTTTCAATTTCAAGCAAATCAAAATCTTATTTTACATGCTGAAGGTGCCCAGAGAGGAGATCTTGGCCACTGTAAACTCAAAGGCAAATCTTGGCAACAGCCCATGGTTTGTGGGGAAGGCGACAAACCATAAACTTTGGCTCAGATAACACACCATGGCTTTACATCACAGCAGCAGGACCAGAGGAGCAAAGCAGCTCTCTATGGGATCCTGCACACTTACACATTTGCACCAAGCTATGGTTCCGGCATTGGCATTGCTTGCAAATCAGCTGACTGGTTATAATGATGAAAAACACAGAGTAATGCGATAAGAGCCTTTCCTTCAAGTAACCACAGGGGGCAAACAATAGAAGGATGAGCTACTTGCATGAGGAGTGCTTTTCTTTCCCCTTTCCCCTGTGATAGGAATCTCATAGTGACGAGTGTGAGAGAGAAGGAAAGAGCAAAAATGAAGCAATGATGTGGACTGAGCTGACTGCATTGGTATTTCATATTAAAAAGTCGGCATGCAAGTGACCAGTTCCTCCCATCTGTTTGGGATATTCACACACAACACCACAACACGATGGGACAACAACAAAGAAAAATGAATCTTATACTACCGAGTGAGTGTGTGGGTGACTGTGAATGAGGAAAGGTGATGATAAAACAGTGGCTAACGCAAGATCTAACCAAGATACAGAATCTAGTCCCTGTGTTAAGAATGATACAGCACTGGGATAGGATGTGGGAAGCCCATATTGAAATTTTCACTTAGCTACAAAGCTTATTTGTTGGCTTTGGGCAATCATTATCTCTAAGCCTAGCCTGTTTAACAGCCAAGCTGTTAAAAGGTTAAAAGGATAAAATGCTGCCCTAAACTTCTTGGAGGAAAGGCAGGAAACGAGCAATGTCAATTCTAAATACCTGATCTATGAAATAGAAGCAGCATTTCTGGCTATCAGAACTACAGTTACAGGTAGGTAGCCATGTTGGTCTGCCGTAGTCAAAACAAAATAAAAAAAAAATTCTGAACAGAAGAAGTGTGCATGCACACGAAAGCTTACACCAAGAACAAACTTAGTTGGTCTCTAAGGTGCTACTGGAAGGATTTTTATTTTTATTTTTTTATTTTTTTGCCCTTGATAGTTGTGCATTTGCTGTAATTTCACCCAGTTGTTTCCTTGTTTTTAAGTTAATTTGTGGGTGGGTGTTGTTTGTTTGTTTGTTTGTTTGTTTGTTTGTTTGTTTAAATGCCAGGGGGCATCACCTTTGATGGGTTAATAATGAATCACACTGCTTAGGTGGAAGCTGTCAAGATGACTTAGTCTTACTGTAGTAAGTGAAGTGCCTTGTGTGAGGGTCAGGATAAGTATCTATCTAATGGTCCCCGAGAGAAGGAATCCCAGAGCCCATTCACAGCTAAGCCTGTGCCTGCCTGTTGCTTCCCAACTTGCACCTGCAGACAACCCAAGGCCACCTCATAATTTAACATACCGGTATGTTAACCTCAGGGCCTCAGAGATACATGCACCGCATTGCAAGGGGTTGGACTAGATGACTCACCGGACCCCTTCCATGATTCTGGGATTCTCCTCCATACTATTACCTCCTCACGCACACCAGACCTGAAACGAGCCACATCTCAAGCACCACCACCACCCAACGGAAGGGTGAACCAGCCATCGCACGGAGGCGGCCACTCTTACCTTCTTGCAGGCATCACTCGAGGGCGCCCCCTGGGCTCGGCTAGGGCCCTGTGGCAGCCACTCCTCACATAGGTCACCTGCCACCTACTGGTTGCCTCACTCGCCTTCTCAGCTCTGCGAGCTCCCGACGGTGGTGGGAGAGGCGGCTTGTGCGTCTCCTTGGCAGGCTCGGCCTCGGCGGTGTCCCAGGAGCGCCGGAGCCCCAGCTGCAGCAGGCAGAGGAGGAGGGTGGCGGAGAGCAGGCAGAGGCGCAGCACGCAGCCCTTCCCCAGCCGCCTCTCCTTGGCCTCTGCGGAGCGCCACAGGCTCATGCTGCTGCCAGGGGTGAGGGTGGGCGCCGGAGGGTCCCGGGCAAGCGCGCGGCTCTCCTCCTCTCCGTGCTCCTGCCGCTGGGCGCGTGCCTCGCCCAAGAACACATGGGGGAAGTTTGGGCTCTGGCTGGCAGGAGTTCCGCCCCTCTCCTCCTGCCCCAGCCGAGAAGCGGAGGGCGCCTCAGAGCCGCTGCCTCCCAGCCACCGAGTGAGGGACGGGAGCCTCGCTGCAGCTCTTGGCGGCCTCCCCGAGGCTCTGCAGGTCCCATCAACGGAGCAAGCAGGAGAGAGCAGGGCCAGGTCCAGTGGGGCTTAATTGGAACTGCGGCGCAACGGATGGCGGGAAAGTTGGCCTTTCTTGCAGCGCTTTCCAACTTTCCCTTGGAAGTTGAGCCATCGGAGCTGGCTATCCTGTGCGGCTGAGTTTGGAATCGGTGGGAGGGGGTGGGGAAGGCCGAGGGGCATTTCGCCTGGCAGCTCCGCGGCGCCTGCCCCTGCTTTTGGGCAGGAAGGGAGGTGGGTCTGGCGAGAAGTGAGCAAGGGATGGAGTGCAGGAGGCAGGCCCCGCCGAAGCAGGAAGGGCTGGGGCTGGAGCTGGGGCTGTGACGGGGCTGGCAGGGCTGTGCGGGGCCGAGCGAAGGCCCGGAGTCGACGCACGGTAAGGGAGGAAGGAGACGAGGGGACTTTGTGCGCACAACAGTGAGCCCGGGAAGCTTGCGGAGGGGCGGCGGGGCAGGCTGGCCAGCGCCCCCTCCATTTTGCCGCCCTAGGTGATCACCTAGTTGGCCTAAATGGACGCACCGGCCCTGCTTCCAGGTTCTCACCAACAACTTACAATCAAGTACATGTGAGCACAGACAGAACACTAACCTAACTGGCACAGAGGTCCCGAACAGCCAGCTAGTGTTGTTTGACATGAATCAGTTTGGTCATTGGTCCTTGTACCTGTAAGTGGCTAGTCTGGAAGTTCTCGGACTGTGTAGAACTGGAGGTCATTTCTTGAGGACCAAGGTCTGTTTTAGGGAAGTTGATTCTGAGGCTAAGCAGGTCTGAATCTGGTCAGCAACTAGATGAGAGACCAGCAAGGAACCTTCTGTGTTTGACCTCGGCTTCCATTACAGAATAAAGGTCGGATGTAAATAAAATATCAGTAACTTAAGCGCAGAAACATAAGTATCTTGCTGTAAATTGTGTATATATGTAAGGATGGATGGATGGATCACACACACACACACACACACACACACACACACACACATGAATATTTTGTTATTTTTCCATATTGGAAGTTACATTTGTTACTCAACAGTTATAGCCCAATTCAACAAAACTAGTGACTTCCTGCTCACCAAACACCAATGTTTATAACCCAAATTACATACAATTGCGCTTTAAGGTTCCATCTTATCCAATTCCATCCTCTTTAACATGTTTCTTAATATAGTTTGCTATTTTCTTAAACTTCAAAGCCTTTATCGACCGATGAAAGGTTTGTTTTGCTCTTTGTATCCCAATGCTGCTTCTCCTTGAGGAAATGTAGGTGTCTGCTGTGTAATCTCTAAATCCATCCCCCTAAACACAGGCATAGGCAAACTCAGCCCTCCAGATGTTTTGGGACTACAATTCCCATCATCCCTGTCCACTGGTCCTTTTAGCTAGGGATCATGGGAGTTGTAGTCCCAAAACATCTGGAGGGCCGAGTTTGCTTATGCCTGCCCTAACTATTGAATTCTTAGTCAAATCATGCCCCCTACCCCTGGCTGGCACTTTTGGTTTCTCTCCCTCCCCCAAGATTGGCACAGGCGGCAAAAGCAGGAGAGCTCCCAAGGCCTTGCTGGTTCTTCACACAAGGTGTGATGAACTGCATTCGGCTTAGCAGATCTTGAGTTTTTACAAGCCCAGCTTACTACCGTGCAACCTCAAAGAGGTTGAGATAAACAAATAAAACAAAGTGTACGCTGCAAAAATCAGATTTGAACATTTCTTTGGCACAGCTGCTGGTGTGTGAACCCTCCCCCTTCACCTCCCAGTTTACCCTCACAGTGAGTCACTCCATCATTACAGCATCTGGGCTGAATATCCTAAGTATATATACAGAGATCATGTCTGATTACAGGTGATTTTCCCGGTTTGGCTCCGCAGTGGGGACTGTCATCTTCAGGTACACAAATGTGACTTGTGGACTAATTGGAATTTACATTGTGTGGCCATTTGCTGCCATTTGCCTCAACAATGACTTCCAGCCTTGCTAATTAACTAGCTAGCGCATTTAACATTTGGCACTTTTCTCAAGCAGAAACTAACAAGATTGGAGCGAGCTTATTATGTTGTCAATGTGTCAGTTCTCAGCAATTTGATTCCCCCCCCCACTTTTATTTGTCCTTCATTCATATTATGTAAAACTGCTTGGTTCTCCATCTCTCCTACTGTTATTTCAAACGACAAAGTGGACAAGGGCAAAATGTTAGTGTCCTGAATAAAATATGGTCTCCCATTAACATGAATAGTGGTTATTAGAAGCCATTTCCTCACACAGCGCAATTTCCCTCTATTGGTTTTTATTCTGTGTTTATTTCAAACACACACACACAACCAGAATTCCCACAAAAGTAGCTTTGTATATTTATGGCTTACTATCTGCAGAGTTTTGTTATTCCTCTTGCACGTGGCTATGAAGCTGTGCTCCTTTGCGATTGACAGGTTATTTCTCTAGCAGAACTGTGGCAGCACACGTAAGGAATTCTCAAACCAATCTTCCACAAGAAGAAAAACAAGAGTTTGGATTTGATATCCCACTATATCACTACCCTAAGGAGTCTCAAAGCGGCTAACATTCTCCTTTCCCTTCCTCCCCCACAACAAACACTCTGTGAGGTGAGTGGGGCTGAGAGACTTCAGAGAAGTGTGACTAGCCCAAGGTCACCCAGCAGCTGCATGTGGAGGAAGCAGGGACGCGAACGCGGTTCACCAGATTACGAGTCTACCACTCTTAACCACTACACCACACTGGCTCTCACAAGCAGTTTGGAGTACTGGCATCTTGGTTCTGTTATCTCATGGTGCTGGTCTGCTACCAAATTTATGACTCTGTAGGAACATGGGGACCATGAGGCAGACTCAGACAGCAGTCTCAGGTGGCAGAATCCAATGGGTGCTTCCGCCAGCGTGCCAGCCTCCTCGCCAACACTGCCAGAGAAGTGAGGAGAAGCAGCTGTGGTTCTGGTGAGATCTCGTGAGATCTTCCAGATTCTGGTGAAATCTCATGAGAGCCCTGTAAGATCTCGCGAGAGCCCCAGGAAATCACAATGAGGTCTCTGGAGGCTGCAGCCATGTGACCCCAGTAAGCAAGACTTCTGCATGGGTGGTAAGGGGTGGCGGGTGGCATAATAATAATAATAATAATAATAATAATAATAAGTTATTTATACCCTGCCCATCTGGCTGAGTTTCCCCAGCCACTCTGGGCGGCTCTCAATCAAGTATTTAAAACAATACGGCATTAAATATTAAAACTTCCCTAAACAGGGCTGCCTTCAGATGTGGTGTGTGTGCAGGGCTACACCTTCCAGTTTTCCCTTGGATGGCAAAATAGAATGGACTGCCCCTGATGGGGACAGAAGAGCCCTGCTGTCAGGGACTGGGCAGAGGAGGATAAGTGGAGACCGCCTCCCTAGCCTGACTCTATCAGAGAAGAAGACAGTTCAGAATTATAACAGGGGGTTGAGGGAGGTCACAGCTCAGAGGCAGATGAGGGGGAAAGCTGGGAAATAATGGGAGAGGAGGAGGAGGAGGAGGCAGAGCCTGAGCAGCTGGCTGGCATGTTATCACTAGAAAGCATTCCAGACCCACCATTTCCCAGAACCTGGCAAGCCTTAAAAGTTGGAGAGCAAAGGGCTAAGAAGCAAAAGGCCCTCAGCGCCACCTGTAGACGGGATGATGAATGAGGAAGTGGGAGAGAAGGGGAGTGGAGATTTACTCGGGACAATGCCATTATTCCAAGAGGTTGCATTCCCAAGCCTCTCTCTGTGAATATTGAATAAAAGCAGATGGTAAGGGTTCCAACACTTCCTCCTCCTCCCAGTCTTCTCTCTCTTAGTCGTCCCACCACCAGTCTCTGGGCTCTGAGCCTTCTACCCTTGATGATTCCCCAGCTGGTTCCTCCTACCATTCACCTGCATCCAACCAGCCCATGACCCATACTGCCTCCAACAATGAAGATGGAACATTCTAATACATACAGTAGCATTGAATCTTTTGATGCATCTCTTGTGGGTTGAATCAGACAATGCTTTTTTAATCACACTACTTGTGTGAACTGGCTTACCAATGCAGACTGTCAGTGTTGTCAGCTAATGTTTTGGTGAATAGCCGCTATTAATAAGGCAACTAGCACTGTTCTTTTCTGCATTTCCCTGTCTTCTGCACCATAAAAGGAAGGACCCATTCTTTTCCAGGGTGCCGTGGTACAAAACTGAAATGGACCCAAGGCCCAGTTCTTTCTGGATCTTCATACTTGTGTGCCCCCTGCTGACATCTGAATCTTGATGGGAACAGCGCCTAGTCTGTTGATGTGTCTCCACTTTGGAGTGTCTTATTCCAGGAGACCCAGTTGGCTCATTCCTCATTGACATTTTGTACAAACATGAATATTTTTTATTTTTATCATTATTATTCCATCATGGTTTTTGCCCATGGAATGATTGGTTCCCTTTGTTTGATGCCTTGGCATTATTTGGCTTTATAATGGGCTGCTGGGTCTCTTGTTTCTTTGCGTTCAAACTGATGCGCTGCTTTCGATTCTTTTATTTGATCATGTTGCAAGTCACCATGAGCATTGGGAGGGAGAGGTACTATATGAATATTTTTATTTTAAAAAATATTCTATCCTTGATACAATCTGCTTTGATACTGCATCCGTGGTCTTAAAGGAGATTGAAATTTAGAGGGGATAGGATGCTGCAGTGGGGATGATGTGGGGAGCAGTTTTCAAATCGCTTGCTTCAGCCGACAATGAGCTGCATCACGTCAGCAGTTGCAACAACACAAGCAATTCTGGGGTGCACATCAGAAAGATACGGAAGAAGCCAATGGGCATGGCAAGAGATAGGATAGCTCAGTCGTTAGACCATGAGACTCTTAAGGCAAACTAAGGCCCGGGGGCTGGATCCAGCCCAATTGCCTTCTAAATCCAGCCCACGGATGGTCCGGGAATGAGCGTGTTTTTACATGAGTAGAATGTGTCCATTTATGTATGTATGTATGTATGTATGTATGTACTAGTGTTTGTATATTTTTACATTGCAATTTAGCCAAAGCAAATTCCAAGTATGTTGGAAAATGTACTTGGCCAATAAAATTATTCCTATTCCTATTTAAAATGTATCCCTGGGTTATTTGTGGGGTATAGGAATTCGGTCATTTTTCTTCCCCAAAATATAATCTGCCCCCCCCCCACAAGGTCTGAGGGACAGTGGATTGGCTCCCTGCTGAAAACGTTTGCTGACCCCTGCTCTTAATCTTAGGGTTGTGTGTTCCAGCCCTACATTGGGCAAATTATTCCTGCGTGGCAGGGGGTTGGTCTAGATGGCTCCTGTGGTCCCTTCCAACTCTACAACCCTATGATTCTATGAGGGCACAGATAAATCTTCTTTTTCTAAACATAGTGAACCCGAAACATGGAGACTGGGTCAGCCTGTCTCTTTCTGCTTACAAAATGGTTTCCTGCCTCACACCTGTAGGTGATTCTAATTCTTGACAGCTGACCAAATCAGCAGTTATTTCAAAGCCTGTTTTAAGGGTGCATATTTCATTTGGCTCTGTATGTTATGTTGCATGTTACTTCCCACTTCGCTGCACATCATTTTTATGACCACAGCATCATGCAACACAATGATATTGGTACATATTTAAAATCTGCCTAAATTGAGGGTGGCAAACCTGTGACTCCCCGAAAGTTGTTGGACGCCAACTTCTATCGGCACCAGCTAGGGCTGAGTGAATCTCATCTATTTCAATTTATCTCAGTTTCTCATTTTTCAAATCTTCCTTTAGCCACATTTACACATCGGTCTCTGGTTTGTAGGGGAAAAAAATTCCCAGCCTTTTAGTGTGAACATTTGCTAACATGAAGAATTTTGTATGCAATTTTGCCTAAAGTGCACATATTTGCAATCTCCCCATATGTAACACCATGTCATATGCTATTTTTACTAATGCGTGCATTTTTGTGCTCATTTTACCCTAGTGTATCCACTTTATCACACAATGCTGGGCTGGAGAACTGCACTGCAAAATTCAAAGAAGTGTGAATTTTGAAGGATGGCTGAACTTCAGTTCACATATTGTTTCAGAAAGTGTGAAACGGGTAGGTGTGCTTTTAAATGTGGCCTTACTGGCTCCGACTGTGATGATGAGAGCTGTAGTCTAGGAACAACTGGAGGGCCAAGAGTTCCTAACCCCTTACCTAAGCACTCAACACAGGGCTGCCATTTTTTCTCCAGCAGTCCTAAATTGATCTGCTGGGAAGGCCCACAGACAGAGAAGGCACTATTGGGTGTTCCATAAGGATTCAAAGCATGATATCCAACATCTTGTCTTCTCCCCTCTGCTTTCTTTGACATACACAGAATGGTGTGTTGTTGTAGACTGGCTGGGCACAGAGGAATGGTGGGAGGAACCATCGAAGGAAGAATGCTCAGAGCCCGGGGAGTGGAGGTGGGACAACGATGAGTGGTCACAGGGAGAAGAGGGGGAAGACTGGGGAAAGTTGGTGCTGGGAGCTGAAGGGATAACAGGGCTTATTGAGTGTGGAGAGTCTGCGGCAGAGAGAAGTTCAGAATCAGAGGCAGAGACTGAAGCAGGAGAGTTGGATAAGGGAGGCAAAGAGACAGAGGTGAGTCAGGTGCGTGAAGAGTCATGGTTGTCTCCCCCTCCTGCTGTGGACTTTCAGTCCTGGTAACTGATTTCTGTGGAGGAAGAATACCAGGAGTGAGCTGCTCTGCTCATTGGGCCTGACGCTCCATCAAGCCTGTGGAGATTGTGTTTTTGCCAATAAAGAGTTAACTCTATCTTTGAACTGTGTGATTCCTGACCGACATGCTCCTGTGACATGTGCACATTCTCCCTGTGCCAGATTGAAAGAAATTTTATGCTGCCTTTTGCCAGCAGCAGCTAAGCAACAAAGAGCTTTGCAGTGTGATCCAGCCCAGGCCTCCTTGGAAGTTACTCCCAAATGGGACTTGTTTCCAAGCTGGTCTGTATAGGGCTGTAGCCTTTGTGTGCTCTTTCTTCTGGGTTAGATAAAGCACGATGTTTGATTGCTGACAACAAGCAACAACACTAGCTTATCAAACAGAATCATAGTAGCCTGGCCCAGGAGCTCCCATCTCATCTCGGCCAATGTTGTCCATGTTGTTAAAGCATTTAACAATGCCTGCAACATTGATCAATGTCACTCTTGCAAAGAAACGTTCATGCTGCAGATTGGAAAGTAAATGGGAAACTTCATCAGATGTGGCAGCAATTGGAGTCTATAAAATTAATTCTGGGAATTTTGCCGGAATTATAGTCAACCCCCTTGCTGTTCCTTATTTCCCTGCAATTTTGCAGTGCAGTTTAAATTCAGTTGAACAGCCGTCTCCACAAACCAGTCCAAATGAAGTCCTCAGGTTTAAACAGACTTAGGAGGAGGCAGTCCTGAGCCTCACTGAACTCCTGAGTAGACAGATATAAGATTGCATTGATAGTCCTTTGGGGCCCCTGCCAATGCATGAGTTTGTACTTAGGCTTAAGTGGATTGTGTCCCATCAAGCTTCTAGAAGTAGCCATCTGTTTTTGTTTTATTTTCTGCAATGGAGAACTTTCTTCATAAGGAAAGTATCACACCTGTCATGTATTATCTAGTTGAGATTCCTGCATTGCAGGGGTTCATAGAATCATAGAGTTGGAAGTTACCCCCAAGGGTAATCTAGTCCAACCCCCTGCAATGCAGGAATCTCAGCTAAAGCATCCATGACAGATGGTCATCCAACTTTTGCTTAAAAACCTCCAAGGAAGGAAAACACACAACCTTCTGAAGGAGTCTGTTCCACTGTGGAACCACTCTTACTGTCAACAAGTTCCTCCTGATGTTTAGGCACAATCTGCCTTCTTGTAATTTGAAGCCATTGGTTTGAGTGCTATCCTTCAGTGCGGGAGAAAGCAAGCTTGCTCATCTTCTATGTGACAGTCCTTGAGATATTTGAAGATGGCACATTTCCTCTCAGTTTCCTCTTTTCCAGGCTAAACATACCCAGTTCCTTCAACCACTCTTCATAAGGCTTGGTTTTCAGACCCTTGATCATCCTGGTTGCCTTCATCTGCACATGTTCCAGCTTGTCAACATCCTTCTTAAACTGTGGCACCCAGAACTGGACACGGTATTCCAGATGTGGTTTTACCAAGACAGAACAGAGCAAGGCTTTGACTTGATTTGATCAGTACACTATACTTCTGTTGATGCAGCCTACAATAGCATTAGCTGTCATCACTTCTTGAGAGTTTCTTCAAACAGAGAAAACATAGGAACCTGCCTTACACCAAGCTAAGTCCAAGCTGGTCCATCTAACTCAGTATTCTCCACTCTGATTGGCAGCGGTTCACTAGAGTTTCAGGCAGGAGTCCTTCCCAGCCCTTCCTGGAAATGCCAGGGATTGAACCTGGGACCTTCTGCATGCAAAACAGTTGCTAATCCACTAAGCCGCAGTCCTTCTGCATCTCAGTCTTCAGAGAAATATACATTTCTCGGCACTCCCTCCCACAACATTGATTTCATACTGCCAGAAAATTTGCATTCCATAAATATGAAGCGCCTACTTAGGAGGTGCTTTCAATACTACCGTATTTTTCGCTCCATAGGGCACACCGGACCATAGGGTGCACCTGGTTTTTAGAGGAGGAAACAAGAAAAAAAATATTTTTCTGGTTTTCCTCCTCTAAAAGCCCTGTTTTTTTGAGGATCAGCTAAAAGTTTTGCAGCTTTTTTGCAAAGGGAAAAGCCCTGTTTTTTTGAGGATCAGCTAAAAGTTTTGCAGCTTTTTTGCAAAGGGAAAAGCCCTGTTTTTTTGAGGATCAGCTAAAAGTTTTGCAGCTTTTTTTGCAAAGGGGGAAAAGCAAAGCTCCTTTTGCAAAGGGGGAAAAGCAAAGAGGAAAAGCCCCATTTTTATGGGGTTCAACTCACATTTCTGCAGCTTCTAAAGGAAAGGGAGCCTTTTCTACAGTTTCCAGACAGATAATCTAATCAGCCAGTCACATGTCACTGGGGAAACAAACAACCTCCCTCTGCAGCACATTCAACAAAGGAGGGCGGGGCTGAAAGGGAGCCAGGGACTCTTATCTCTCTCCCGATCTCTTGCTGATCAGCTGCTGAGCGGGTCCTTTCAACACCCCCTTTTCTCTTTGTAAAATAAAAAGCATGATCCTCTTTTGGCCCCTGGGCAATTCAGCTCCAGGGACCACCATTCGCTCCATAAGATGCACAGATATTTCCCCTTACTTTTTAGGAGGAAAAAAGTGTGTCTTATGGAGTGAAAAATACGGTATATCATTGAGCAGTGGGTCCAATCATGGTACAAAGGAGTTTTATGCCTCGGGCTCCTTTTACCCCCTAAATAATGTGCCTAATAGGAATATAGATCCTCGATTTATGACACGCAAACTGTGCTAGGATGTAGCTGAGTGCCAAAACCTATTTAAAAAACAAAGCAACATGTGGTCTTCCCTCACCGACAATGCTTTACATACAAATAAATAGAATCGATGCAGGAGAGGGAGGGCTGGGGGCGGGGGACAGCTTCACATTGCTTTCAGTTCATTAGACTATGGAAACTACCCAAAACCTTCTCAAAGGAATATGCTCAGTAAGCTCTTTGCATCAGTTCTTAGAATAATTGGAGTGACTTTGGCTGCAATCCAACGCCTTTCCTGAGAGTAAGGCACACTGAACTTGAAAGGATTTACTTCTGAGTAGGCATGCACAGGATGGTGCTGTCAGTTAGGCAAAGGACTACATCAGTTACAAGTTGTTGACTTCTCTCCCTTAATCACATTCTCTCTAGATTTTAAATGCCAACAAGGCTTTTGGAAGGCAGAAATAAAGGCAATTTAGTAGTCTCACACTTAGCAGTCTCACACCCTGAAGTAATTGCTGTCAGGAAGACTTTCTTCATTCTGTTGGACTGGAGTGTCAGTTCAAAGTTGGTCTTCTTTACACCATGCCAGGAGAGTCAATGTGCTCCCCTCCAGATGTTGTTAAAGTACATCTCTGATCATCCCTGGTCACTGGCTGATGGGTACCTAAAACCTCTGGAAGCAACTGACTTCTGGGAGCCCAACAGCAGGTGGAGCCAGAGCAAAAATGACAGGCAGAACCAGCTCATTCTAGTTTTGTCCCCATCCCCCCTCTGCTGAGTTACAGAATCATAGAATTGTAGAGGTGGAAGGGAACCCAAAAGTCATCTAGTCCAACAATCTGCAATGAAGGAATCTCAGCTAAAGCATCCATGGCAGATGCTCATTCAATCTCTGCTTATAATATTTTTATTAAATTTTCAACTAACAAAAAAACCAAAACAAAAAACACTGGTATCTGAAGAAGTGTGCATGCCAATGAAAGCGTATACCTAGAACAAACTTAGTTGGTCTCTAAGGTGCCACTGGACTAATTTTTTATTTTTTATTTCAACTGCATCAGACCAACACGCCTACCTACCTGAATCTAAAAAACCACACAATAACTAATACAAAAAACCCCCACAAAGGAAAATATGCACAAAAACAATGTCAATTCAATCTCTGCTTAAATCCTCCCTCCTTCTGCTCCCCGCCATACCCCCAGAATGCCCCCCAGATTTTTACCGGCCTCAGCTGAGCCAGCTTCAACTCAACCAGCTTAGCCCTGGCTGAGTTGGGCTTAAAAGTTATGCCTGAGTATTTTCAGCTGAGCCAGAGATCTGCTGCTTCCTAAGCTGCTCATCCTGGAAGATCTTGACATAGGAATCCCCCACCTAAAAGAAATACATTGCTTTCAGTACCACTTGCTGTGCGCTGTCTGTGCATCTAAGGTACACAGAGCTCTGTCTTTGAGCATCAGACTTGGGGAAGAGATATTTAATGCACAAAGGAGTAGTACTCAAGGCATGTTTTCCAGACCTTCTTTAGTATTCAGGAGAGACTCTAATTATTGCTGCCTGAGGGAATTCTCTGTAGGAAACTTCCAGTTTGCTTTTTTGCATTGCTCCTGTCGTGGCGTGATTTAGATGGCACAGCCAAATGAGATGCAGCATTCAACGAATAACCTCCTTTACACCAGGTTCCAAGACATATTGTTGTTGTTCAGTCGTTCAGTCGTGTCCGACTCTTCATGACCCCATGGACCAGAGCACGCCAGGCACTCCTGTCTTCCACTGCCTCCCGCAGTTTGGTCAGACTCATGTTGGTAGCTTCGAGAACACTGTCCAACCATCTCATCCTCTGTCGTCCCCTTCTCCTTGTGCCCTCCATCTTTCCCAACATCAGGGTCTTTTCCAGGGAGTCTTCTCTTCTCATGAGGTGGCCAAAGTACTGGAGCCTCAACTTCAGGATCTGTCCTTCCAGTGAGCACTCAGGGCCGATTTCCTTGAGAATGGATAGGTTTGATCTTCTTGCAGTCCATGGGACTCTCAAGAGTCTCCTCCAGCACCATAATTCAAAAGCATCAATTCTTCGGCGATCAGCCTTCTTTATGGTCCAGCTCTCACTTCCGTACATTACTACTGGGAAAACCATAGCTTTAACTATACGGACCTTTGTCGGCAAGGTGATGTCTCTGCTTTTTAAGATGCTGTCTAGGTTTGTCATTGCTTTCCTCCCAAGAAGCAGGCGTCTTCTAATTTCGTGACTGCTGTCACCATCTGCAGTGATCATGGAACCCAAGAAAGTGAAATCTCTCACTGCCTCCATTTCTTCCCCTTCTATTTGCCAGGAGGTGATGGGACCAGTGGCCATGATCTTAGTTTTTTTGATGTTGAGCTTCAGACCATATTTTGCGCTTTCCTCTTTCACCCTCATTAAAAGGTTCTTTAATTCCTCCTCACTTTCTGCCATCAAGGTTGTATCATCAGCATATCTGAGGTTGTTGATATTTTTTCCGGCAATCTTAATTCCGGTTTGGGATTCATCCAGCCCAGCCTTTCGCATGATGAATTCTGCATATAAGTTAAATAAGCAGGGAGACAATATACAGCCTTGTCGTACTCCTTTCCCAATTTTGAACCAATCAGTTATTCCATATCCAGTTCTAACTGTAGCTTCTTGTCCCACATAGAGATTTCTCAGGAGACGGATGAGGTGATCAGGCACTCCCATTTCTTTAAGAACTTGCCATAGTTTGCTGTGGTCGACACAGTCAAATGCTTTTGCGTAGTCAATGAAGCAGAAGTAGATGTTTTTCTGGAACTCTCTAGCTTTCTCCATAATCCAGCGCATGTTTGCAATTTGGTCTCTGGTTCCTCTGCCCCTTCGAAATCCAGCTTGCACTTCTGGGAGTTCTCGGTCCACATACTGCTTAAGCCTGCCTTGTAGAATTTTAAGCATAACCTTGCTAGCGTGTGAAATGAGTGCAATTGTGCGGTAGTTGGAGCATTCTTTGGCACTGCCCTTCCAAGACATATAATAAAAAAAATTCCCCAGGGAAATATACATATGTGCAGGCTTGTCCGCATTTCTGCTTGTTCCCTGCCTAGAAAGCACAGGTCTGAGTGGCATGTGTCCAAGCAGTTTCCCCCTTGCCCCCCTCCTTTACAAGGGAAAACCTGTTCTTTAGTGATAAATCACAACAAATGTCAATCCAGGGAAAACCCAAATTGCTGTTTGCTCCGACTGAGCACTAAAGAGTGTGGGATGTGAAACATGGGAGCAGTCAAATACAACATTCCTAGAGTGGACATGAAGGGTGTCTCAGTCCTCCAGTCATAATTCCCTGTTTACCTAGACTGAGACAACTTTCTGTGGGTAACTGGAGATGGGTGTGGCCTCACTTGTGCAGGTTAACAAAAACACAAGGGTCAGACTCCATCTTTCTCTTTCTGACGACGTTCTCAACAGAGCAACATCTAGAGAAAAGATGCTCCTCTTAGGCTTCCAGCCAAGAGAAGACAAAGAGGCCTTCTCCCTTATGGAGATAGCCACCACATGTAACTTTTACTAAGTTTAAGTCTGCCTCTACTGGGATCTTATTGTGATCAGTTGATGATTGTAAGTAAACTCTTTTTATATCTTTTATAGAAGACTGTGTATTGTCTTATTTTGAGAGGGATAAAGGGGAAAGCACCAGGACATTATTTTAAGGAGATTCAAACGAATCTAAGCCAGCTTTCGCTGTGTGACTTTAAAAGGGGAATGTTAGCTCTGCTGATATTGCTGTACTTGTAAACACAAGTTGGGATAGGATATATTAAAGAATATATCCTCCCCCACATTCCTAAACATTCCCACAAAGAGCGGTTTTCCCTGGGGAGAAAGGACAAAGAAGAAGTGTGGATAAGCCCTGTGTGTGTCCTTCTGTTTTCAAAATGAAACCATTCATGCAGAAAATACAAAAAAAAGAGGTTAGGAGAACACCTTATGGAAACTTCCATGGGTCAGTGCATGCTTCCATGGGACAGACAGTTTGGGTTTGAGGGAGTGAAAAAAATGGGGTGGAGTTGGAAGATACTGTTTTGGAGAGGGGCTTGGTGAGCTGTGTGTGTGTGTGTGTGTGTGTGTGTGTAATGAATGAATAAAAATAAGAAACAAGAGAGAGTAACTGTAGAAGTTAAGATTTTTGAAAAGTCATTTTCAATGCCAGCTTCTATCTGGAACTGCTGATTATGCCGAGTTGAGGAGAATTGATAGCAAGCTGTATCAAAGGGAAGGCAGCCTTTGTAAGTTCTGAAGGAAAGCAGATATATCCTGCCAATTTATTGAGAACTATGAAGCCTGACTGCAATAGGTGCCTGGGGGACTCTGATAGGGGCGAACGGTGGTTGGGGGGACACTTAAGGGATTGAAAATGTATATAAATAAACTGAATTCTATATGGTACTGGGCTGGATGGAATTCCAGATTCACCGTGTAATAGAAGCATGTTGTAGTAAACGAGTCTTGAGTTTATCAATGCATGGACCACTGTGGTTAGACCATTGGTAGGCTAACTAAGGCCTGGGGGCCAGATCCAGCCCAATCACCTTCTAAATCTGGCCCACGGACGGTCCGGGAATCAGTGTGTTTTTACATGAGTAGAATGTGTGCTGTTACTTAAAATGTGTCTCTGGGTTATTTGTGGGGCATGGAAATCATTCATTCCCCCCCAAAATATAGTCTGCCCCCCCACAAGGTCTGAGGGACAGTGGACCAGCCCCCTGCTGAAAAGGTTGGCTGACCCCTGGGTTAGACTGTTACAGTCCAGAACAGCTGCAGGTGGCTACAAGCTGGAGTTGGTAATATAGCACTCCTCAAGAACATATGTCCATGAGTACTGCTATTATGATGGGATGCGGGTGGCGCTGTGGGCTAAAACACAGAGCCTAGGGCTTGCCAATCAGAAGGTTAGCGGTTTTAATCCCCACGACAGGGTGAGCTCCCATTGCTAGGTCCCAGCTCCTGCCCACCTAGCAGTTCGAAAGCACGTCAAAGTGCAAGTAGATAAATAGGTACCACTCCGGCGGGAAGGTAAATGGCATTTCCATGCGCTGCTCTGGTTCGCCAGAAGCGACTTAGTCATGCTGGCCACATGATCTGGAAGCTGTCGGCGGACAAACGCTGGCTCCCTCCGCCAGTAAAGTGAGATGAGTGCCACAACCCCAGAGTCAACCGCGACTGGACCTAATGGTCAGGGGTCCCTTTACCTTTACTGTTATTATGAGAGAGGGAGAAAAACTTTTATCTATCCACTTTCTCCATGCCATGCCTTCAGCTCACATAGGCTAGTGTAGAGTTGTAGCACTGGTCATTGTGAATACACACAACATTCTTCTCTGTTTCTCCCCCTGTTCTGTCGTGGTTAGCTTTCATTCATCTGCATTTCTCATTGAAGTGTCCAAAGATAAGACTCCAGTGAATCTGAAGCTCCCTGGAAGACAGATTGAGAACCACTGGTATATCACGTTTGACAGGATTTGATGTTTAGCATGCTGTGTATTAAACATTAAGTAGTATTTGATAGCTGACATATAATGACTTGGGGAAAAAATCTGATAGCCTGTGATAGATAACATGCAGAGGTAATTAGTTTCTGGCCGTTGACAGCTTATGAGATTTCCTTTGTGAAGACTGCCAGAATCAACCGGATGCCAAAAAGTCTAAAGATTTTGAATTCCACTCACAGGAAACTGCACGTCCTTCAATGCAGACAAATATCAACTGTATTTCAAGACTCTAAAGTGGAAGAAGAAGAAGAAGAAGAAGAAGAAGAAGAAGAAGAAGAAGAAGAAGAAGAAACACATTTCTTATTAAATGTGACAGGATTCTATTTGCCCAAATGGCACTTCACGTGTGTACAATTAATATTGGAAAATCAGTAGAAATTATGCTTAAAGCAGCTTGCGAGAGCAGTAAACAAATTATCAATATACAGGTACAAGAGAAACTTTGATAATGTTATGTGCATCCCAGCGAGTGGCAGTGCTTGCTTAGGGTTTGGTTTTCTTGGAATGAAGATGAAGGGAGACTGTGGTGTCTTCAGGATATATGGTTTTATTTACACATATATACAAGCTGAGTGTAGAATGGAGGCGCTCACACCATGAACACACCAACAGATCTTGCTTCCCTATTGGATTTCTACGGAAACACCAAGTCTCATCTTGGGGTTCAGCACAGAGCAAGGCATCCCTCTGTGACTCTAGCTTCCAGCACCAGCCAGACATACTCACACACAGCCCCACCTCTCGGCCTACTGTTCTCCATTCTAGGAATACATGGCATCCATCCAGGTGAGGTTGGAAAAGGCCCACCCATTTGTCTCTATGCCAACATATCTTTGGACATGTAAATTGTGGTACTTAACTGGCCAGCTTAGGTCATTTTCATACAAACAATCACGCCTGATATTACCAGCTTACAACCAAAGTGGTGGGCAAAATTTGATTCAGTTCACATTTCAAGCTGAACTTAGTAAATCTGTCCTTTCCCAAACAATATGAAAACAATATGCGGGAGGCAGTGGAGGATAGGGGTGCCTGGCGTGCTCTGGTCCATGGGGTCACGAAGAGTCGGACACGACTGAACAACATGAAAACAGAAACATACACATCTCTTGAAATTTGCATGTCTCCGAATTTTGCATGTCTCTGAATTTTGCAGTGCACTTCTCTAGCCAAGAAATGTGTACAGAAATACATAAACTGGGGTAAAGTATGAATAAAAATACATGTGTTGGTGAAGAGACGATTGGATGGTTGCTTGATTTTGTCTCTGGATCACGCATGGCTCGAGACCAGTTCTCTGTGCGTGGCCTTGGTTTGTTTGGACTGTACAGTATCTGCAGTGGCCATCCAGTTTGTGGGATCTTCTTTGACAAAACTACACAGATAGAGTGGGGAAATACACTTATTCAGGAACCAGTAGTGCTGATTGCACATTTTGCATCCGTGTTCTGGCAGCCTACAAGATTCAGAACTGCTTATGGAGCTTATAATTATTCCTGCACTGTGGTGTGTGTCTGTTCTTTTTAAAAACAAAACAGAAAACGAAAGCGTTCCCAGGAATTTTATTCATAAAAGGAACATTCACAGTCATTCTGCCAGGCATCAAATGGAATAAAACAAAGGGGTTATTCTTTCAGCTGAACACTGTGTGCAACTTTCTTTTTTAAACAAAAACAACCCCCCCCCCACACACAAAACTCTTGCTATTGTATTTCCTGCAGGCCATTTCAATTCTTTCTTTTTTTTGTATTAAAGAAATGTGAGAAGCAATGAAAGTTGGAATTGGGGTGAGGGAAGATTCATTGAATTTTCTTTTTAAAAAGAAAGAAAAAAGAAGTGAAGTAATATGCATGCATAATTTAAGCACCCAACTGTCTTATTATTTAAGTCACAATATGCAGGAAGTTGAGGGAAGAACGATCACATTGGCTTATGTTAGGGAAGCAGTGGCTCTCTGTATATCTCAGTTTTCCCAGGGGAAAAGTGATGACAGGATTCTGAAATATGCAAGGGAATGAGAAGTAAAACGCTTCCTCTGGCATTTGAAAGCCCCCAGTGCAATGTTAGCATTGTACTTCCTAAAGTCCTGCAGGGAACTCTGGGCAGGAGGAGTTCATTGTCTCTAGGATTGTTGAAACAAAATAAAACATTCTTTCCAGTAACACCTTAGAGACTAACTGAGTTTGTTCTTGGTATGAGCTTTCGTGTGCATGCACACTTCTTCAGATTGTTGTCATCTGCCTGGACATAAGCCAGCATGCCTGCTGACCTCTGAAGCCAGGCATAGGCAAACTCGGCCCTCCAGATGTTTTGGGACTACAACTCCCATCATCCCTAGCTAACAGACCAGTGGTCAGGGATGATGGGAGTTGTAGTCCCAAAACGTCTGGAGGGCCGAGTTTGCCTGGGCCTGTTTTAAGCAGTGAGGTGGTGGATTCAGAGTCCACAGCCCAATAATCCGCACAGGTCTCAGATTTGTAGGAAGGGGAAGAGCAAGGGGGCAGGGGGGGCGGTCCACCCCGGGTACCGCCCTGGGGAGGGTGACACTCTGGGGGCAGGCCCCACCCCCGCGATTGACAGCGCAGGAACTTTTAAAAGGCTGCAACGCGCGAACAGCAGCACAGCATCTGTACTGCTGTTCACGCACTGCAGCCTTAAAGGTTGCCGCACTGCACAGAAGGGGTGCCGGCTGATCGCCCCGCCATCTTGGGTGGACTGCGCATGTCCACCCAAGATGGCGAGGGCGATCGGCCGGCACCCCTTCTGACCAGTGCCGTGCCGTGCCGCGTTTTAAGGCTGCAGCGGGTGAACAGCAGCCTTAAAATGTGGCACGGCATAGTCAGGAATGCTTTGATGGTGTTTCCTGCTTGGCAGGGGGTTGGAATAGATGGCCCTTGTGGTCTCTTCCAACTCTATGATTCTATGATTCTATAGTGCGGTGCTGGTTGGAAGGGGCGCCGGCCGATCGCGCCTGCCATCTTGGGTGGGCTGCGCATGTCCACACATGCGCAGTCCACCCAGAAGGCTGCACACGCATCGTGACGTCACGGTGCACACGCAGGGAGGGGTGCTTTGATGTTTGACGCCCCGGGCGGCAGATTGGCTCTCTCCGCCCCTGTTTGTAGGTTCCTGGCCCAGCTTGCTCTCTTTGGGTGGTAATACTGGGTTTGAGAGGTTGGGTGGATTTCAGACTATCCATGTTTCCTTCTTTCTGTGGTTAAATTTGTGGCTTGGAGAATGGGGATTGTTTCAGTGAACTTTACATTACCAAAGGATCATCGGAGAATCACTGAGTAATGAAAATGCATAGAAGTACTTTGTGTGGGTCATCAAGTCCAACCTCCTACCAGGAGCCCGCTGTGTTCATTTGCAAGAAATGGTAAAGGAAAGATAAAAGACAGAAAAAGCAGAAAGGAATGAAACAGGCAAGAGGAAAGATCTATCTGCATCCATCGATGGCAAGGGTGGGGACCAGGGGCCGCATTTCCTTCTGGGTCATGTTCCAGGGGCCACATGACAGTGGTGGGTGAGGCTAGAAGCAAAAGTGGGTGGAATAATGAATGCAAATTTTGCCTTTGTACAGTAAGCTGGTCGTCACAGATACAAGCAAGCAAGAGAATTATGGGAGTTCAAGCACACATTTCAGTCAGGCAAAAGCACTCAGAAGTTGAAGCAGGACCAGTGATGGATGTGACTTTAGGAGAGTTCAAAGGATGAGATAGAGAGTCCTGGGGGCTGCATTTGGCTCCTGGGCTTGAATTTCTCCACCCCTGATATGTGAGGAAAGCCCTTTTAGATGCACAGCAAGAAAATAACATAGAATAGAAACATTCAACATGGTGCCCTCCAAGAGCTCCAGCCAGCATGGTCAAAGCTCAGGGATGATGGGAGCTGTGGTCCAGCCACAGGTGATTTACCAAGAGTTATATCAACATCCAATTGTTTAAGAAGGGCAGCAACATAAAGTCATTTTCCTCTTGTCTAAATTAGGCTGCTGAGATAAAGAAAGATGGGGGTGGTGGTGGAAGGGATTTTTGTGCTAGAGGTTTTTGAGTTCAGTCCTGCTTACTGTGTGTGGGGGGGGGCATGGGATTGAGCCATGTGCTCAGAGGCATTCTGTTCCCTAATTTTACATCCCTCCCTCCAGAGGCACCATCTTGCACCCAATTTTTTTTTTGGGGGGGCACTGTGTGCACAATGTCATACTCCCAGTGCATGTTGCGCACAATGTCACACTGAGAGCCAGTGTGGTGTAGTGGTTAAGAGTGGTAGACTCGTTATCTGGGGAACCGGGTTCGCGTCTCCACTCCTCCACATGCAGCTGCTGGGTGACCTTGGGCTAGTCACACTTCTCTGAAGTCTCTCAGCCCCACTCACCTCACAGAGTGTTTGTTGTGGGGGAGGAAGGGAAAGGAGAATGTTAGCCGCTTTGAGACTCCTTTGGGTAGTGAAAAGCAGGATATCAAATCCAAACTCTTCTTCTTCTTCTTCTACATCACTGGGGGGGGGTGGTCAAGCATGGATTACGGCATGGCATGGCTTCCTCTCTAGCACTCAGGGGGAGCCAGCCACTGAACCATGCCACACTCAGCCCATCCTCCCCTGCCCCATCAATATTGAGGGGTCGGAAGACACTTCCACCCCTAGGAGCTGTAACGCCTGCCTCCCTCAGCCACTAAGCTGCCACTTGACCCTAGTTGGTGGAGCTTGGGGTTCTAATGAAAAACAAAAATTGGAAGTAGTCCCTGGCCATCTAATTTGTCAGTGCAGCACCCAAAATACCATTAGTGCAAAATAAAGATGTATTGCAGAGCTACTAACCCTCTTCCTGCTACTCGAAGTATTACCGTTACTACTACCAGATGTGGAAACACACCAATTCATTTTCTTCCAAGCATTTGTGATCTCAGCAGCATGCTAGCTGTCAAACAATTTGCCTTCCTGCGCTTATTTATTTTTTGATTGATTTGATTTGATTTCTAAACCACCCATTATCTGAAGATCACAGAGTGATTTACACTATTAAATACAGGTCCTTCCTCCTTCTCACCCCTTAATTTGGATCTTATTGGTTTATTAACTACCGTATTTTTCGCTCAATAGGGCGCACCTCATTTTTAGAGGAGGAAACAAGAAAAAAAAATTCTGGTTTTCCTCCTCTAAAAGCCCTGTTTTTTTGAGGATCAGCTCAAAGTTTTGCAGCTTTTTTTGCAAAGGGAAAAGCCCTGTTTTTTGAGGATCAGCTCAGATTTGTGCAGCTTTTTGCAAAGGGGGAAAAGCAAAGCTTCTTTTGCAAAGGGGGAAAAGCAAAGAGGAAAAGCCCCATTTTAATGGGGTTCAACTCACATTTCTACAGCTTCTTAAGGAAAGGGAGCCGTTTCTACAGTTTCCAGACAGATAATCTAATCAGCCAGTCACATGTCGCTGGGGAAACAAACAACCTCCCTCTGCAGCACATTCAACAATGGAGGCCTGGGCAAGAGGGCGGGGCTGAAAGGGAGCCGGGACTCTTATCTCTCCGATCTCTTGCTGATCAGCTGCTGAGCGGGGTCCTTTCAACACCCCTTTTCTCTTTGTAAAATAAAAAGCACAATCCACAATCCTCTTTTGGCCCCTGGGCAATTCGGCTCCAGGGACCACCATTCGCTCCATAAGAGACTTACTTTTTAGGAGGGAAAAAGTGTGTCTTATGGAGCGAAAAATATGTTGCATCCAAGTAATTCCTGCTTGGAACAGAATCTTTGGAATCAAGGGATTTGTTTTCTTAGTTAGTTCCATTGATGTCACAGAGTCTCCTCTGAGTAGCAGTTAGCTGGATTCAATCCAGTAAATTGTCCATCACCCTATAGCAAGGTCCTGTGGGTGACTTCTATTAGCGTCAAAATATGTCTTAATACCATAAAACAATAAACCGCTTGCATCAAAGAGTAACCAAACTCTGAAGCAACACCAACAATATTTTAAGCCTGTTTTAAGAGGAAGAATACAAACATTTAAGGTTTCAAAAGGTGCTAAAAGAATGGGAAGAACAGTTAAAAAAAAAACAAAATCAGAAGGTTGTTGCCTGGCACCAAGAAAAACCCAAAAGGAAGGTGATTGGTGCTCCTCACCCCATCTAAAAGCAGTGCAATGCGTTCTATGACTATTTCCCCCCCCCAGTTCTCTGCACCTTCCATTGTTCCACAATCCTTGCTCAGCTTTGGCACCTCTCTGGCCGAGAGGATGCCAAGTCAGACAGAGTTTAAACTTTTCACGGATTTCACACTCCAGCAGGGAAACATTTTGTGACCTTTACCCATCAGCCTCCCCCAGTTGCAATGGTGATTTATTTATGGGTATTGGTATTCTCTAGCTGCTGCAAAGCAACCCAAGACGTGCAGCTGATGGAGGAGATAAGGATTTCATACAACTGTATCCTTTTGATTATTCCGTGTTCTTTTGAGCCTATGGCCTAGCTAAACTGAAACGGCCTGTGCCTGCCTAACCTTTAACAGTGCAGAACTAGTTGCTTTCAGGTACTGTACGCAGCAAATGTTCGTTCTGGAACACTGGAAAGAATAAACTGTTAGAATCTATGGTGGGCATTGCATGCATGAACAGAGAATCGGCTAGGCATGGCGATTGTGATTAATATTAAACTGGTTTGCAGGTAGGTGAAAGACGATATCGGGAGACATATAATGAATAGGAAGATTTGTCAAAGTCTTAATAAACAAAGACACTGGAAAAATGATTATATGTAATCACATAATCTTATGATTAGGGATGAAGAGCTAAATTTACAGCTACCAAGATTGCTATGATCCTTTGAGTGGTAAATAAAAATCACATGTTTTGTTGTACAAGCATATAAGAAACATTGCTATGGATGTGGTTCTTTTCAGCCTCCTCCTTACTTTTGAGGCTGTTTCTATGCACATTTACAGGTGGGTAGCTGTCCCATGGACTGCAAGAAGATCAAACCTATCCATTCTCAAGGAAATCGGCCCTGAGTGCTCACTAGAAGGACAGATCCTGAAGTTGAGGCTCCAGTACTTTGGCCACCTCATGAGAAGAGAAGACTCCCTGGAAAAGACCCTGATGTTGGGAAAGATGGAGGGCACAAGGAGAAGGGGACGACAGAGGATGAGATGGTTGGACAGTGTTCTCGAAGCTACTAACATGAGTTTGGCCAAACTGCGGGAGGCAGTGAAGGATAGGCGTGCCTGGCGTGCTCTGGTCCATGGGGTCACGAAGAGTCGGACACGACTGAACGACTGAACAACAACAACAAGCCGTGTTGGTCTGCCATAGTCAAAACAAAATAAAATAAAAAATTCTTTCCAGTAGCACCTTAGAGATCAACTAAGTTTGTTCTTGGTATGAGCTTCCGTGTGCATGCACACTTCTTCAGATGAAGAAGTGTGCACATCTGTGATTCAATAGAGGCCTATATTTTCACTTGGAGCCTGTGTCCTCTTCTTTCAGATTTCTGGGAGGGAGACCTCTTGTCTAGGAACCCCTTTTAAATTTCTCTAACAAAGTCACTGAGTGAAATACTGAGTCCAAACACACACGTTGTTGCTGACAGGGAGAGAGAAAAACTGTTGGATGGATTGCCAAGTGGAGGCAGAACCATGCAAAGTCCTAAACCATGCAAAGTCCTAAAACATATAGCTTAATAGACCTTAGGGATTCAGTCTTTCCCAACCTGGGTGACAACTCTCATCAGCCATGCTGTCCTTCAAACTTCTACTCCTTCCTGGAAGATCCAGTGGTCAGCCTTCATGGGTGGGTGGAGTCAGTCCAGAAGACTCTTCACTGAGAAAACTGTCACTTGTAGATCAGCGGTTCACCACACAGGGCAGCCATACAGAGAATCCAGGAGTTCCTGACTTAGAATGATAGGAGGGTAGAGTTGGAAGGGACCCCAAGGGCCATCTAGTCCAACCCCTTGCAATTCAAGAATCAAAACTAAAGCATCCCTGACAGATAGTCACCCAACCTCTACTTAAGCACCTCCAATGAAGGAGAGTCCATCACCTTCCTATATGTACTTCTTGGTTATTCTTGCAGTCAGTAAAGAGTAGCTAACGACACACACACACACACACACACACACACACACACACACACAATGTTAATCAGGGTACACTGAATTAATTAACTAAAATTAATTAGGAATTGTAATCTAATTATAATCACATTTCCTTCCTAATTACTTTATGTTAAATCAGCAATTGCAGCCAAAGGTCTCAGTAATGTTGAGGCTACCAATATGTTAAACAGGTGTATGAAAAATGTAGAACAAATGCGCTCTGCCCATATAACCAGTCTGCTGCTCCAAATGGAGCAATGAAGGTTGGTCTCTCTCCTTCCTGGCACATGGCTCAGATCTGTAGAGACATGTCATGCACCAGAGAGGAAACACGGTAGAGAGACTGCAATCCTCCTACGTTTCAGTGCCATTGCATGAGCACAGAAACATAGGAAGTTGCCTTACAGTGAGTCAGACCATGCTTAGTAGCATATACTTTGACTGCAGTGACTTCCCAGGGTTTCAGTCAGGGGGAATTCCCAGGCCTACCTGAAGATGCTGGGGTTGAGTTTGGGACCTTCTGCTTGGAAGGCAAATGCTCTACCAGGGGGGCTACAGTCCTTTCCTGCAGCAAGCCAGGTAAGTGAGTGGGTGGTCAATGAGACGGGCAGTTTAGGTGTGTTGGAAGGAGAACTGGAGCTTGCAATACTCTCATGACATGTCCAAGGGCATGTTCCGGTTTGGCTGGTTGGGATTGGCCTCAGCATAAACCATGCTATTTTCCTAAGTTTATAAGAAAGAGTAGTGTGCCCTAAACCCAATCTCAGATTTTACTGCTCCCTCAATGCTACCTAGTGAGTATTATATAATAGCTTGCAAGATGACAAATGGGGAACTCATGAAACCATTGAAATGCACATTGAAATCACTATCATATTTCAGGATGCATGGTGAGTTGTGCAAACAACTAGTAACTTGCGAGACAGATAATAGGTTCAGCCCGTTTTCCATAGAGTGTACAAATTTATGCATCGGAATATTCTGCTCTGAGCATTGCAGCACAAATTCTTTTGTTGGCTGAGGGCAGGTCATGTTGCTAAGCAATGCCTACGAGAAGGTCAACTTCCTGCTACATACTGAGATCATGCCCAGAAGACTATTGATTAACTGCCATGTTAATTAACATCTCTTTGGTCCCCCCCCATCCTTGTAAGAGTGCTTGTTATCCCAGGTGACCAAAGGTCCAACTAAACCATGGGGGAAAGCCACTCTGTGAAAGAATGCCTGAAGATACTCAGATTGTAGCTGTGGCATTCTCCACAGGTGAGCTACGAAGGGCATGGACAGGGAACCTGTGGCCCTCCAGACATTGGATGCCAATCCGAATAGGGTCTTTTAACCTTCTTTTGAGAGCAGCAGCCCCTGGAGACCAGAGAAATGAGAACCGCCTTCATATGTCTGTTACCTCTCCCCACTGTGAATTAAATGGGCACCTTCCTGCAGAAGCTATACTCAGCCCAAGGTCTGAGAAAAAGCTCAGGTGGGATTCTGTACCGCCACTCTCCTTTTTGTGGGTGCACTACATAAGAAGCTGGAAACCATTGTTCCATCTAGTTTAGCATACCAGTGGTTCCCACAGTGGGCACTGCCACACTCTGGGGGTAGGATTACCTAGAGAGGGATGCTAAGAGGCAAGGGGGTAGCAAGGCGGCACTGGAGGTGTAGATGACAACCAGACTTTGAAAAGCTGGTGTCAGTGGATGTAGTTCACCAGTTTCATTGAATCAACTTAACAAAATAGTTTTGATTGGATGTTGAATAAATTAATGTGGCATTAATTGTTACTGTTTTGAATTTAATTGTGCTGATATCCTCCTTCGTCCGTCCTGCAAACTGCTGTTCTCCACATATGAACTGACTCGTACCTTATGATCATCTGGCGCTCTTTGTGTTCCTCCTCTGTAAGAGGTCTGGAGGGTGGCAATAGGAGAGTGGGCCTTTTCTGCAGTGACTCCCCATTTGTGGACTGCTCTCCCCAGGGAGGCTCACCTGGCACCTTCACTACATATCTGGAGAGCCAGTGTGGTGTAGTGGCTAAGAGCGGTAGACTCATAATCTGGGGAACCGGGTTCGTGTCTCCGCTCCTCCACATGCAGCTGCTGGGTGACCTTGGGCTAGTCACACTTCTCTGAAGTCTCTCAGCCCCACTCACCTCACAGAGTGTTTGTTGTGGGGGAGGAAGGGAAAGGAGAATGTTAGCCGCTTTGAGACTCCTTCAGGTAGTGATAAAGCAGGATATCAAATCCAAACTCCTCCTCCTCCTCCTCCTCCTCCTCCTCCTCCTCCTCCTCCTTCTCCTCCTCTTCTTCTTCTTCTCTTCTTCTTCTTCTTCTTCTTCTTCTTCTTCTTCTTCTTCTTCTTCTGTGGCAAAAACATCCCTCTTCTCCCAGGCCTTTGGCATATTAAACAATCTACAGCCTTTTAAACAGGAAGGGTATTGTTTTGTTTCTTATCCGTGCTTTTCTTCCAGGAAAAAGAAAGTGTCAGTACTGCGTACCCTCGACTACCCCCAGAAAAACCACTGTTTGTTATTATGCTACTGTTTGTATGGTTGTGTTTTTATACTGTAAGCCACCTTGTGATCCTTGGATGAAGGGCAGGTATAGAAATCTAATTAGCAGCAGCAGCAGCAGCAGCAGCAGCAGCAGCAGCAGCAGCAGCAGCAGCAGCAATATTCTGAAAAATGTTTTAATAGAGTAGGTAAAAAGAGTAAAGGACCCCTGGACAGTTAAGTCCAGTCAAAGGCGACTATGTGGTTGTGGCACTCATCTCGCTTTTCAGGCCAAGGGAGCCAGCGTTTGTCCACAGACAGCTTTCCGGGTCAAGTGGCCAGCATGACTAAACCGCTTCTGGCACAACGGGACACTGTGACATAAGCCGGAGCGCATGGAAATGCCATTTGCCTTCCTGCCACAGTGGTACCTATTTATCTACTTGCACTTTGACGTGCTTTCAAACTGCTAGGTTGGCAGAAACTGGGACAGAGCAATGGGAGCTCACTCCATCGTGGTGATTTGAACCACCGACCTTCTGAATGGCAAGCCCAAGAGGCTCAGTGGTTTAGACCACAGTGCCAGGGGGCACTGAAGATGATGTTATGGAACCAAGCCTGAAAATGCTTGAGGACCACTGATTGATTGATTTAAATTTGTCTACTGCCCTATACCTGCAGGTCTACACAAATTGGCAGTGGTTATCTGGGACTTCGGACAGGAAGCATTCCAAGCTCCATCTGGGAATGCTGGGAATTTAACCTGGAACCATCAGCATACAAAGCAGATGTTCTTCCACTGAACTATTGCATTTCCCCCTCGCCCTTCCTCCAAGCTGTGCCTAGAAGCTCTGGGGAACGTTATTCCCATTATGCTCACCCTACGCAATACTTTCCCTGCCCCTCTCCGAGCTGAAATCTCTTTACTTTTTGCAAGAGTAACCAGGCCATTTCCCTCCTGGATAATATCTCAACCTTCTCAATGGAACAATGGGTTTATGATTTTTTGCAGCACCAAACATCGCAGGAGCCAATTAATCAAGGCTGCCTTCTCCAGCAAAAGCTCTAACACAAGCAGATAAATAGCAGCAGGCTGAAAACAGGAAGCTACACTGGACAGGAATGCACAAGTCACATGCGGTTGTCGGTCTTGGAAGCTGTCAGCTTTGCCAGTGTTTATGGGCACCCACCTCAAATCTTCAAGCTGTGTGTGCAGCTGAGACACACAACAGCTTTCTTTTCCTGGCAGGGGTGTAAATCATAATCCCTCTCCATGCATACGGGGAGAAGACTAGGAGAGACTGGGTGGGAAGATCAGCACCATGGACCTGGGCTCCTGGCACAGCATTACTGTTGGAAACTGGGATGGGCACTGGCAAAGTCAAGGTGGTCCAGGAACATCAGTAGAGTCACTGGTGCACCTAAACTGCTTTGATCTTCTCACCTACCTTCCCCCTCATCATCCTTAGCGGCTTCAGCCCTGTATACTTGAATGAGCATTTCCACCCCCCAATGTTCAGTCTGGACACTGAGGTCTAGCTCCAAGGGACTTCTGGAGGTGCCCTGATTGCAAATAAGCAAGTTACAGGGAAACAGGCAGAGGGCCTTCTCGGTAGTGGCACATGCTCTGTGGAATGCCCTCCCTGCAGATATCAAAGAGATCAATAATTATACCACCTTCTGTAGACATCTGAAGGCAGCCCTGTAGGAAACCCTCAAAGTAAAAGGTAAAAAGGTAAAGGACTCCTGGACAATTAAGTCCAGTCATAGGCAACTATGAGGTTGTGGTGCTCATCTCACTTTCAGGCTGAGGGATCCAGCATTTGTACACAGAACGCTTTCCAGGTCATGTGGCCAGCATGACTAAACCACTTCTAGCACAATGGGACACCGTGATGGAAACCAGAGCGCATGGAAACACCATTTATCTTCCCACCACAGTGGTACCTATTTATCTACTTGCACTGGTGTGCTTTCAAACTGCTAGGTTGGCAGGAGCTGGGACAAAGCAACAGGAGATCACCCCGTCATAGGGATTCGAACTGCCAACCCTCTGATCGGCAAGCCCAAGAGGCTCAGTGATTTAGACCACAGCGCCACCCTCATTCCTAAACCCTCAAGCAAGACCCGAGCACAAGTGTCCTCTCTTGCTCCTGTGATTTCCAGCAACTGGTATTCAGAAGCATTGCTGCTTCCAACCACAGAGGCAGAGCATAGCCATTGCTCTCTCCTCCATGAATTTGACTGAGATACAAAACTTGTCCTATGTGACCTGATTGGGGCCTTTGTCTTCCAGTGCCAGGAATTGGCATCATACTGGGGCTGAAAACCACACCCCAGTAAGGGGGTCACTAGTTACCCAGGGCCCTGCTGCTGTCACTGCTGCCTAACCATATCAAAACTAACTGCTCGGCAAGAATGTTACTTGCCCAAAAATGGAAAGAAGAAGTCCCAGCAAAAGAAGAATGGATACAGAAACTTATGGAATATGCAGAAGTGGCGAAACTTACTGGAAAAATAAGAAATCAAGATAACGAACTTTTTCTAAAAGAATGGAGATGGTTTATTGAATATTTACAAAAAACTGTAAAAAGATAAGAACATTGGCAGGATTATTGTAATAACCTGCAGTTTTATAAGAGTATATATTTAAAGTAGATGAATAAATGAGCAAGTTAAGTGACGGCAATCTGGAATGTGCAGAAAAAAATAAAAATAAATTTAAGGAACCTCAGAAAGAGGGGGAAGGAAGTCAAGTTTTGAAATGCTGAAGCGGTTGTAAAATTATTGAAATGTATAAATTTGAACATCGTAAAATAAATAAATAAATAAATAAATAAATAAATAAATAAATAAATAAATAAATAAAATATCAAAACTGACTGCTAGAATAAGTACAATATTTATCTCCTGGGTGTGCTAGCCTTTTAGATAGTGGAGCATCAGAAGTAGCATTTATCACTATTAGGATGTGCCAAGAACATTAGCCATTTGGCTTCAGGATTTAGAAAGCATAGAAGGCAGAGTGGAATATCACATCCATTGCAGAGCATCTGCTGAAGACCGGGCTGTATCATCAATCATCAAAACGTTGACAGTAGAGCTGACTGATGAGACTATGGGTTTCCAAAGCCACATCCCACCTTGTAGACCACAGTGGTATTAGAACAGCCATGTGACAGTTACTAGGAGGGAAACATGGCTGTTATGAACCAGGAATAGAATGAATGCAGCAATTAACTTAATTAGGCAAACCAGAAAAAAATAGAATTGGCCTTTCTTGTAATAATTTCACTGGTAAGATAGCATTCTTTATCTTTATGGCCCCAGGAATTTGTTGGCAGTTCAGGGAAGAAAAGCTATCCAAATGTTTGACACACAGTGTTTTTGAGTCCAAGATTTTGCTCGGAGATCTTTAAAGAGCTACAATGTTTCCTAGCTCTCTCATGTTTATTTATTTACTTATTGAATGTGTTAGTCACTTTGTCTTTCCCCAAGGCAGCCCAAAGCGACTTATAACCATGCTTGTAGGTGGTCAACGTTGGTTTCTCTCCATTTCTCATCTTTGCAAACTTCAGTTTCTTTCATTTCCAAATCCATTTGTGATGTTTTCTTTTTTAAAAAACACCTGCATGGAATTTTGTATGCATTTTCCTATGCACTTTCATGCACAATATGTGCCTTGAAATACACAATTTCCCCCCTAACATAAGTCTGTTTGGAAGCAATTATCCTTCTGTATATTGTTTCCACTAATGTATGCATCTTCATGCACACTTCGGGGTTGCAGAGCTGCATTACAAAAGAAGCGCAAATTTATAAAGATAGCTGGTTTTCAGTTCACCCATAAGATTGTAAGAGGTAGAGCTAAAATGCTATTTCCACATTTGTAAGAAATCAGTCTTTTGGGACTCAGCTACATTATTAAAGTAAAAGCATTTTATATGCGTTATAACACTGAGACACCACATGGTGCTGTGGAATACCGTCTTTCACCAATGTGATTTCCCACTATGAGGTTTACAATACATTTTCCTGAAATGCTTTTTTGATGTGTCTAGATCTAGCCTTGGTGTGACAGAACCCACACTTTAGAACTCGCTGCCTATTTATGCCAGGCAGGCATCTGAATCATATTTGTTTAGGAAAGCCTTCTAGATATGTAGAATTCCAACACGTGTTTTCATCTTGTTTTCTTTTTAGCATTACAGGTAGGTAGCCATGATGGTCTGCCATAGTCAAAACAAAATAAAATAAAAAATTCCTTCCAGTAGCACCTTAGAGACCAACTAAGTTTGTTCTTGGTATGAGCTTTCGTGTGCATGCACACTTCTTCAGATACACTGAAACAGGAAGTCACCAGACCCTTAAATATAGTGAGGGAGTGGGGAGGGGTATTACTCAGAAGGGTGGTGGGAATGGGTGATAGGCTGATAGGTGTGGAAAACCTGTTGACGACTGTTAACGACTGCAATTGGTCTTACAGGAAAAAGCAAGGGGTGAGATGGCTAAAGATAGCTTTGTCATGTATAATGAGATAAGAATCCAATGTCTTTGTTCAGACCAGGTCTCTCCATGGTTTTAAGTTTGGTAATGAGTTGCAATTCAGCAACTTCTCTTTCCAGTCTATTTCTGAAATTCCTTTGTATTAAGACAGCTACTTTGAGATCTTGTATAGAATGTCCTGGGAGATTGAAGTGTTCTCCTACTGGTTTCTCTGTCTTGTGATTCCTGATATCAGATTTATGTCCATTTATCCTTTGGTGTAGGGTTTGGCCTGTTTGTCCAATATAGGGTCTATAAGTGTCATGCTGGTGGTCAACAAAAGAGCTTCAAAGACTCTCTCAAGGCATATCTTTAAAAATGTAATATAAACACCGACAACTGGGAAGCACTGGCCTGCGATGGCTCCAACTGGAGAACAGCCTTTACCAAAGGTGTCATGGACTTTGAAGACACTTGAACTCAGGACGAAAGGGGGAAATGCACTAAGAGGAAGGCATGCTTGGCAAATCCACACCATGATCAACTCCCACACGGAAACCTGTGTTCCCATTGTGGAAGGATGTGTGGATCCAGAACTGGCCTCCACAGCCACTTACGGACTCACTTTTAAAACCATGTTTATGGAAGAGAATCTTACTCGGCTATGGGTGATTGCCAAAGAAGAAGAGTTCAGCTTGTAACCAAGTCACAAGAACAAGAGAAAAGCCCAAGGCCCATCTGGTGCAACATACTATTCTTGCAGTTGCCAACCAGATGCCTGTGGGAATCCCATAAGCAGGTGCAATAAAACTCTACCCAGTAGTGATTCCCAACAACTGATACTCAGAGGCATAAAATCTCATGGCTACCAGTAGCCATTGACAGCTTTATCCTTCACGCAAGGTAATATGCAAGCAGGTGGGATGATGCTCATCATTACTAATCTTGGTTTCACATCCCACAGTAGATACTAGCCAAAATGATGGGCTTGCACTTCCAATGCCTGCTCTGCTCTGCTATCTGCCTGGCTGAGCATGTTGGGAATCCATGTACTTTTCAGCCTGACCCATGCAGAGTTGGTTGTCTGTGAGCAACCAGTAATGCACAGGAGCATAAGACAGGGTTGTGGCAGAGCTTTGTCTGTGCGTCACAATAGGACCAGAACATGGTGGAGTGGACTATTTGTGTTTCAGGTCAAGGAAGATTAGGCTCCCTTGTGCTGTGGTCTGAAGGTCTAGTCTGAAGGACGTGTGGATCCAGAATTGGCCTCCACAGTCACTTACTTACAGACTCACTGTTAAAACCGGGTTCATGGAAGACCATCTTACTCAGCTACGAGTGATCGCCAAAGAAGAAGAAGAGTATATACATTCCATGAAATGAAAAGTAAATAAATAAATAAATACATACATAAATAAATAAATAAATAAATAAAAGCACACTATTGCTCTGCCATCAAGACAAATGTTCCACACATGCAAGTAATGTGTGGATTTGGTTCTTGGTCTCATCTGTTATCTGCTCTTTGCTAGTCTGCTCATGGTGCTTGCTTGAAAAACTCTGAAAGTTCAAATCCTTCTGCCCCTAAAACGCATCTAGTCCCGTCAATCAATTTTGCACTTAGCTTCTGTAACTTTCTGGTGCCAACGAGGTAGAACACAAGCCCACACTGTTATTATGTCGGCAGGGTGCAAAAATCTGTGCCGCTAAATGCATTCTCCTGATAATAAAATGTGCAGTGTTTTGCAAAGAAAGTTATAGCTCAGAAGTCAGCGAGGCTACAGATTAGCTGAAGCTCCTGAGGAAAAAAAAAAACATAGTTCGCAGGCAGCTGATGATACAAAAATCAAGCTTTTTCTTGCTCACCTTGTAGAAATTCCCACTGAAGTCTGTGGAGCTTACTTCAGAGTAAACTTGCTGCATATTTATAAAGGAAGGCCTGGAAAAAAGTTTGAGCCATTTTTATAGGAACGGAGGAGCACTAGGAGCACTAGGCTTTTGGCCCTTTGGCAGCTACATTATGGGAAGGCACAGGACAATATCTTATCTCCAGTGTTGTTTAAAATCTCAATGAAGCCACTGAGAGTTTGGGGGCAAGGTGCCATCAGTATGATGATGGCACTCAGTTCTGTTTCTCCATAACATCTGAATCAGGAGAGGCCATATAGTTCCAGGTACTTGGATGGAGCAAGCCCTCCAAGTGTTCCAATTTTCCAGGGGCAGTCCTAGATCTCACCACTGCATCCATAGGGATGCAGGTGGTGATGTGGTCTAAACCACTGAGCCTCTAGGGCTTGCCGATCAGAAGGTCGGCGGTTTGAATCCCCTCAACCGGGTGAGGTCCCGTTGCTCTGTCCCAGCTCCTGCCAACCTAGCAGTTCGAAAGCACACCAGTGTAGGTACATAAATAGGAACCACTGTGGCGGGAAGGCAAATGGTGTTTCTATGCGCTCTGGCTTCCATCACAGTGTTTCGTTGCACCGGTT
Organism: Lacerta viridis; assembly: GCA_900245905.1. NCBI lineage: Eukaryota > Metazoa > Chordata > Lepidosauria > Squamata > Lacertidae > Lacerta > Lacerta viridis. The sequence continues at coordinate 55,103 of OFHU01001604.1, forward strand.
TAAGTCATGCTGGCCACATGTGGACAAATGGTAGGTCCCTCAGCCTGAAAGAGAGATGAGCACCACATAGTCGCCTTTGACTGGACTTAACCATCCAGGGGTCCTTTACCTTTATCTTTGCCTTTTACCATCCAACATTTCTCTGATGAAAAATAGGGGCATTCTATTTAATACTGCTGCTGCTGCTGCTGCTGCTACTACTACTACTAACAACAACAACAACTACAACTACAACAACAACAACAATACCTTGCCCATCTCACTGGGTTGCCCCAGCCACTCTTGGCATCTTCCAACGTATATAAAACCATAACGAAACATTAAACATTTTTTTTTAAAAAAAACTTCCCTATACAGGGCTGCCTTCAGATGTCTTCTAAAGGTTGTATAGTTACTTATCTCCTTGGTTTGAAGATCACATAACTCCATACTCTCCGACATTTCTCCGATGAAAATAGGGATGTCTTAAGGAAAGGTGGGACATTTCGGCATCAAATCAGAAACTGGGACAGCTTCTATCAATCTGGGACTGTCCCTGGAAAATAGGGATACTGGGAGGGGTCTGCAACTACATTTTGGGGCTCCCTGCCTATTGACATCAAGAAATCTCCTTCATTGTACTCTTTTCTCTGGAAGACCCTCGTGGTCCCTTCCAACTCTACATTTCTATGATTCTATTAATAATTTGTTTTTGGAGAGGTAAATTTGCTTTGAGGCTAAATAATATTAGCAGCATCTATTACAAATCCATTTAGCTGAGTGGCAGGGTCAAGTATTGTTCCTGCTACTGGATTCATGACAAGAAGGCCTACTGGCACGTCCCAAATGCTCCTTCAAAATTAAGTGTCTCTGAAGGTTGATAAGGCTGTGGTGGGGAATTGTTTCTCCTGAGCATCAAATGCCCAACATTTTACCCTCATAAAAATCCACGCAGACAGCTATAACTGTTATAGCGGATGCTCCTTGTCTCATGAGACAACCTCTGACATCAAAGGCTCAGTGATAACAGTAATTGAATATGATCTGTGCCAGTGGATTCAGATCCTAATTGGAGGTGCTGGAGGAATTTGAACTTCATGGGGTTTTTGAAACAAACAGACCAGACTTGCAATTCCTAGACTCGTGTGTTCTTCAGAACTTAGTTATCCAACAACTTTTTCGCCTCCTGAATTTTCTGATACAGTTATTGACTTTATATAAAAACTAGTGGTTTCAGCCCGTTAAAATAACGGGCGCTAGAACAGAAGCCGCCTCCCTCCCTCCCTGCGGCCGGCCAGCCTCCGTCTCCTCTCCCTGCGCCCCTCCCCAGAAAAAAACACTCATCCGGCGCCCGCTTTCCAGGGGGATCCCTGCTGGCTGTTTGGGGGGCTCCGAGTGGAGCCCTGCAGAGGGAAAGGGGGCGAAGGGATCCGCCGCCGCCGGGAAGGCCTTCCCGCCTCGCGCCGAGGGAGAGACGTGCAGGCCGGCCGCGCTCTCCTCAGAAACCCCTCTCCCCGCCGCCGTTTCCGCCGCTCCCGCCTGGCTCCGTCCCTCGGCCGGCCTTGGGCCCCTCACCCTCGTCAGAGAGGAAACGCATGTCGTAGAACTCGCTGGCGAAGGTGCCGTACAAAGAGTCGTGTCGCTGCCGCTGCTCGCCCGGCTGTGCCCCGCTGGGGTCGGCGTCCCTCCCGCGGCCGCCGGCGGGTCCCCGCGCTGCCCCAGCCGCCCTCGGCCCCGGGCTCCCCCACGACGAAGAGGACGGGGCGGGCCCGCCAGCATCACCAGCCAGAGCAAGGCAGCCGAACGCGCGGCCATAGCAGCGGCGGCGGTACCCTGACTGGAGCCGGGCTTCTTCTTCGTCTTCCGTGCACCGGCGCCTCCGCTGCCTCCGCTCCCGCGGCTCTCCGGGCTGGAGGGGCTTAGTCCCCGGAACCTGTTTCCTCAGCGCCCAAGAATGAGAGAGCGGGGGAGGGGGGAGAGGGCTCTGAACATGTGCAGAGCGCCCTCCCCTCGGAACGCGCCCCACCCGCCGGCCGAAAGGTGAGGCGGCAGGGAAAGGGGGCTCAGGAGCATGTGCAGAGTGCCTTCCCATCGCCACCACTGGCTGACTGACGGCCGTCGCCAGACGACCCCATCGCATACAAAAGGCGAGTGTCTGGCGCGCTGCACAATGGCGGCGGGGGGGGCACAGCCGCTGCCGCGACTCCCAGGCTCTGGCAGAGGAGAGGCCGCGGCCTGCAAGAGCGGAGCAAGGAAGGAAGCCGGGGGTGGTGGTGGAAGCCGAGGTTGCGAGCGAGTGGCAGCGTGACCTCCTTCCTCGGCCTCCCCTCTCTTTTGCAGCGTCAACGTTCCGTTTCAACCGTCCCGCTTCAACTGCCGACGCTGCTCGCGGCCCGATCTCTCTCCATCCAATCCCTGTGTCCCTGGGGCACATGCGCAGTAGCGCAAACCCAGAGACACACGGACTGGACGCAGAGACACTTGCATTTTATATATATAGAAGACGTTTCAAAGGAAGTTTAAAATGCATAGTTTGAAAGAAAAATGCATTTCGATGCAAATTTTCTTGCATTTTTTGAAAGCTGCAGATTAATGCAAAATATTACGTTGCGGTAATGGTCTGTGTAATGTGGACTTATGGGTAAATACACGCAAAAGTGGCATGGATATTTCCCCCTTGCTATTTGTATTATACAAATAAATATTCAGCACAAAATCTTTAGGACCATGAGGGTCAACCAATCCAACCCCCTGCAATGCAGAAATCTTTTTGCCCAACATGTGGTTCGAACCCATGAATCTGAGATTAAGAGTCTCCTGCTCTACTGACTGAGCTATCCCTGGGAGGCCACTGAAATTGTATCCTCTGTCAAGTGCAGACTCTTTGCAGATCATATTGATATTTAGATCTTGTTCCGTATCTATGGCACTGAGCGTCATCTGCAGAACTGGGAGTCGCGGCCAATGTTTGTGTTACCCATTGAAATTAATGGGCATGACTACTGTAGGTCTATTAATTTCAATGGTTCTAGTCGGAGTAGAACCCTGAGTGCCTCACATGCAAATGGGGAAATGGATTGAATGAGAGGCCACAGGAGACTTAAAAGAGATGTCCCAAGTCCTGTCATCAAGCTCAATGAGACCTTCAGCTGCACAAACCTTGTTGAATGGTCAACAAGATCTGGAGGGCTACAGATCAGTGATGTGTGGTCAGTGGACTAGGGGGACTACTAGTCCCCTAAATGTTCCTGGTAAATTAGAGTATAAAAGTATTAAAGGCTAGCGTCTCCTTCCCAAAGCCTGGGAAACCTCTGCCCAGTCTTAGGGAAGGAGGTGTGATACTCTGATGGGGTTCAAGAGCCCTCCTGCTACCTTCCGAAAGCCCACCCAGCTTTGGGAAGGAGGCAGGAGGGCTTCAGCATGCTGTCAGAGGCCTGGTGCCTTCTTCCCAAAGCCCAGGAAGTTTCTGCCTACTTTAGGGAGGCACGATGCTCATGTGTGTGATGTTGCAACATCAGTTCCCACCCCCAGGGCCGGATTTATGTTTGATGAGGCCCTAAGCTACTGAAGGTAATGGGGCCCTTTATATGTCCAGCTGTCCTTTGTCAACAACAAATTGTCACTGTTTTTTTGTGTTGAATATATGCTATATGGTAATTTATGGACCCAATAGGTATCTAAAGCCATTTGCACATGTTGCCATGCAACCAGTCCATGCAGAATGTAGGCACCCTATATATAGAAATGGAGCAAACCAGTGATATTTTAGGGAGCAGGCTAGCAGGCAGGGCCCATGACTTACATCATAGGAGCCTACACAACACAAAACACTGTTGCTATATGTAGGTTTTTTTTCCTTTATTTTTTCAGGGGGCCCAAGAGAGTGGGGCCCTAAACTATAGCTTGTTTAACTTATACATAAATCCGGCACTGCCCGCCCCCAATCACCCTTGCAAGCTGGCACCTCTGGCCCTAACAGTTCCCCTACGAAAAATTTCACCGCACACCACTGCTACAGATCAGTAGCAATGCATCAGCTTCACATGCAGAAAGTCCCAGGCTCAATCCCTGGTTTCTTCATTCAGGACCAGGAATACCCCAGTGTGAAATCCCAAAGAGCTGCTGCCAGTCAGTGTTGACATTATTGAACTAGATGGACCATTTAGTACAAGGCAGCTTTCTGTGACCCTATGAAATACCCTGCATCCCTACAATTGCATAGTTGTCAGCCTTCCTTTTTCTTGCAGTGGGAAACGGCCATAGCTGTCAACCTTCCCTTTTTTTGCAGGGAAAGTTGACAGCTATGCAATTGTACAGGTCTGAATATGCAGGTCTATAGTTTTGATGTTTCTCAGTAACTTCACTTAAAAAGAATCACCCAAGGTACATAACTTGCAAAATATCCCCACAGGTTTATAATTGAACTCCTGCAGGTCAGAACTGTAGCCTTTAAAGCTATATCAAATGTCCGTAGGAATTACAGGTGAACATGACACAATTTTATAGTGAGAGTAACATGCAGCAGTTTCAAAAAAGTGTGTTTTGAGGAGAGCAAGAGGCATGCAGTTATAATTAATACTTGTTTTAAATGTACCCAGAGCAACACTCCTTACTTCAAAAATCTCAGGAGGTGGCATGTGTGAGATTGAATTAGTACCTTCACAGGCAGGGAAACATTTTCAGAGCAATGCAGGGCCAGAGAGCATTCATTCCCCTAATTATCTGTCCCTTCAAAGTTTCACTCTTCACTCACGTTTAACTTTGTTACCATGCTTGGTCATGTTCTAGGTCTCTATATACACCTGCAGACTGCATTTTCCATATTCACGGAATAAAACCCTTCCAGAATACGAATTACTGGGGGAAGTTTAAATATTCTAGGGGAACTAATCCCTACAGTGACCCTGGCTAATTATTCTGTAAGATGAGAGACAGCTGACTGTCAGGTAGACCTGCACTGGAAAATAGCAACCATTTCAAATACATAACTTTAGAACACTTTGTCTAGGTATTCAAGTGCCCATGTAAGGTACTTGTGGTGGGCAGTGACAAGTTCAGAACCTCCATGCAATGAGTTTTATTGATAGTTTAATAATCAGCTGTGGAGACTGTCCTAGAGATGGGAGGGGAAGAAAGAGAGGAATGAGGTGGGTGTCAATCACAGTGATTGCTTGAGTTCTGAAAAGTGGAGAGGAGGATTGGAGAACTGGGTCCAAACTAGCAAAATGAATTGCAATAGGAACAAATGTAAGGTTCCGCACTTAGGCAGGAAGAACCAGATGCACAAATATAAGATTAGGGACACCTGGCCTGCCAGTAGCACATGTGAAGAGGATCTAGGGGTCTTAGTAGACCACGAGTCAACAGTATGATGCACCACCAAGAAAAAGGTTAATGCTAGAAGCATAATGTCCAGATCATGGGAAGTTATAATACCATTATCTACCTTGGGCAGACCACACTTGGAGTACTGTGTCAAGTTCTGGGCACTACAGTTTAAGGAGGATATTGACAAGGAATGTGTGAAGATACAATTTCACTGGAAATTACAAAACTGGTGTGTGTGTGTGTGTGTGTGTGAGAGAGAGAGAGAGAGAGAGAGAGAGAGAAGCCTTTGGACATTTTGGACATCAGGACTATACACTCTCGTTCCACCTGATCCCCACTACAATCTGATCATTCTCTACAAGTTGAAGGTTGACTGAAATGGGGAATCTCCTTCTACTCATGATATAGAAAGCTGATCTGTCTCCAATTGTCCTTCGGCTCATTGGAGATGATGGGGAGGGGACTGGAGGCATAGGCAGCATTCTCGTGCCCATGGCTTCTGGGTTGTATTCCCAGATTTGCAGAATGCCTGAAGAGGGCTAGAGAGTCATACCTTTCACAAGAATGTTTTAGGGCCCTGCTGGATTAAGCCCAAGGCTAGCTGATGGTCAGAAGCAATATGGATTTCCTCCTATAATCAAGGGCAGAGGGCAGTGTCTGTGAAGGAGACCTTCTTCTCATTCTCTTATAATATTAGAAACTTGGGGATATCTAATGAAGATGAATGTTGAAAGATACGGGACAGACAGAAAAAAAGTACATCTTCCCGCTATGAATTTCACTCCTGCAATATTTAGCAATTGCCACCAACATGGAGTGTTTTAAAAGAGGATTATAGAAATTCATGGAGGATGAGTCTATCAATAGCTAATGGCCATGATGGATGTCTTAGCTCCACCGCCAGAGGCTATGTGCCCCTGTGTACTTGTTGCTGGGAGCCATCTGTGGAGAGAGCACTGTTTCACTCATGTCTTGCCTGATTGGCCCCTGTGAGAACAGGATGCTGGACCAGTCTTTAGCCTGATCCCCCAGGGCTCCTCTTAAATTATTATGTGTGTGAAAAGAGCAAGAGGGTGAAACTGAGAACAACACAGAGGGCTCTCTAAGATCTGAGGGTGCTGACTGTCTCCCTAGAGCAGGGCTGGCTCAAGTCATTTTGGCACCTGAGGCGAGCCACAAAATGGCACCCCCTTCCTCACCAGCGAAGCAGGTTCAAGTGAAGATCTACAAGGAAGGAATAAAGATCTACCTCAGGATTAGCAAACCATGTGGACCCTGCTGCCTGAGGTGGCTGCCTCACCTTGCCTTGTGTATGGGCCAGCCCTGAACTAGAGATCTGAGGTGGGAGCCGTAAACTTTGGTTTTCTCTGGAGTCTTTAAACCATGCCTCTACCAGTGCTCAATCCAGTGAATTTGTGTGTGTGTGTGTGTGTGTGTGTGTGTGTGTGTGAGAGAGAGAGAGAGAGAGAGAGAGAGAGAGAGAGAGAGAGAGAGAGAGAGAGCTCACCAGTACAGAGTACCATCATCTCTCTCTCTCTTTTTGCAGCTATTTTATGCTGGCACCCACAGCTTTTTCATCAAGATATGACTACTGGCACCTCATTTTGAGCTCCCACCCAGAAAAGCACTGGTTCAATCGATACCCTTCTAAATAAATACATGTGCTACAAGATGCCAATTAGCTACCAATGGACTTCTTCCAAAGGAAATGAAAGCTGGGTATACACTGCACTCCAAGAACTGTAACAAAAGGAAGAGTTTCTGCAAAGGCACGAAAGGGCAAGTTTGCCCATGGAAAGTTTTAGCACACCCCCACCCCCCACAGCCTGAACTGGCACATTTCTTCATACATGAGAACGTGAGGAGGCTGGGGGACCTGAAATCTAGGACAGTGAAGCTGCTTGGCTCATTTTTTTAATTATTATTTTTTATTTTTAAAAAAATTGCCACAGTTTTATTTTGGCAGCTGCTATAAATGCCTCGGCCTTGTACACAGAGCCTGAAAATTGCCTTCCTTTCTGTGATTCATAGCTTGTTGATTCAAATAGCTTTTCGGATGGAACCATCCCCATTGTGCCACAGATCATTAGGTAGGGAGCTAGCCAGAGGAGCAGAACATGCCAGTTCAGTTCATTAAAAAAGGACTCATAATTCAGAGGACCAGTAAAGGAGAAAGGAGAAATAAAAACCCTGTCTAGCCATCAAATTAGCTGAAACTTAGTGAGGGGTGGGGGAGGGGAGCTAGGTTGGAGGAGGACTTGTGTTACCATCATGCTTTGTGTTAAGAAATTCAAGGATTTAGTGTGAAATAAGTGGCTGGCTGGCTTCTCCAAATGCCGAAGGTCTCCACTCTGCCAGATGATGTCGCAGGAGCAGAGCTGAGGCCGAGTTCAATGTGTCAGGGAACAGCACGCGGGCTTATCCCTTGTTGTTCAGTCCAGAAGGGAACTCTGAAACAGAAACATCTATAGAGGTCAGGACTGATCAAAGGACATGTTTTGACTTATTACTGGTCAAGGCAGTGGACTCCCTGGAAAAGACTCCCTGGAAAAGACCCTGATGTTGGGAAAGATTGAGGGCACAAGGAGAAGGGGACGACAGAGGACGAAGATGGTTGGACAGTGTTCTCGAAGCTACCAACATGAGTCTGACCAAACTGCAGGGAGGCAGTGGAAGACAGGAGTGCCTGGCATGCTCTGGTCCATGGGGTCATGAAGAGTCGGACACGACTAAATGACTAAACAACAACAAAGGCAGTGTAGGTGCTAGGAGAGGATATATTTATTAGATATTACCATTCCTTCCTCATGCCTATGAGTTCAGCAGAGTCTTTGCCTCGCTAATACCACTGTCATTGGAATCCGGGGGCAAACTATCCATTGACAGTGGAAGGTCACTCTTTTGTTTACAGCTGGGGTTGGAGCACAGCTGCATGGTGTTCTGCTTGCACAGCTGCTGCATCTGCTCCTAATGTGACATTTTATGGGGTTTACCAGCACAATTGACTCATGCATGCTCTGGGCATTGCAAAAGGGGCGGCAGTTGCTGCTCTCTTTGGATAGAAAGAAAAGAGGTTGCTTCCCAGTGTGTCGGAACCTCCAGGTGACTTCTATTGACACCATGGGTTGACCTCTCTCTTCCTGAAGGCATCACAAATCGGAGTGAGACATGGAAAGTTAGGGCTTATCCACAATTCCTCTTGTCCCACTGCTTCCGCTCGGGGGAAACGAATTTTTAGTGCTCCATTGGAGCAAATGGTAATCGGGTTTTCTGCAGATTGCTGTTTGATCCAGTTTAGAACTAAAGAGTGGGTTTTCATTGGGGAGGAGGAGACAAGCAGAAAACCACTCAGACATGCACTTTCTGGGCACAGGACAATATTTGTTCTAAAAGTGATTCTTCTCGTTCCTTTTCTTCTTTCTAGTTCACCATTAATCCTAAAATGGCTGCTGCTTCCCTCTTCTTTTACAGAAATGGATGAAATTTTCAGGCACTCCTCAAGAGTGGATTAAGCCTGCCAAATGGTGGGCAGACACATGCAGGGGGGTTTTCATGCAGGGCACCTTTGAAGTTTACTCATGTGTTCGTTTGTTTTTTTAAAGAAAACATCTCGCTTCTTTTCTGCTGGGTTGGATCCAATCTGCAGGTACGGTCACACCTTCTGAGGAGGAGAAGCTTGCCAAGGGTAGACTTTGATATTTTCAGGGTGGGTACAATCGAAATCATAAAGGTGTAAGGATGCTGGCGGAGGAAAAAGCACGGATCCCCAGGAAATATAGTAGGATACATCTCACCCTCAGCAAGGACTCTGTTATCCTAAGAGTTATTGGTGGGAGGGTTGGCTTCTGCACTCAAACAGGGAATTGAGAGGATGCCACTTTTTCTCTGTGGCAAAGCTGCCCCCATTGACTTGCATGGTGGTGAGGAAAGCATCAAGGTTCCACATGAAAAACAAAGATATTATTATTATTATTCACTTTCACATCCATGTCCCCAAAACATTCAAACACCAAGGGACTTGCTGTGGTTAAAACCTAGACCTGCTCATCAATATGAAAGATCCCTTCCACCTTCCTATCCTCTTCCCACTCAAGCTCAGGGTGTTTCCCTAGTCAGGTTTCACTTTTCAAAAATGCAGTGACAGTCGCTTTAAATATGCATGAAAATGACTTTAAGGAGTCCCTGACTGAAGCTGAGAAGCCTTGTCAAGGACACAATCTGATTAGGCCTAGGGCATGTGGAAATCTCATCCCAAGTCACCCCTATTTGCCTCATAATTTGGAGACACGCCTCTTACACATACTTTGCTTTGTTTGAACAGAAGACCTTGATGGCAGCAATAAAAAATTGGGGTTCCTTTGGCCATGGGAATAAACACATCACATTTGCCCTCCAACTATCCCTAATCTAAACCTATTCTATACAAAACAGAGACCAAGTTGACATTGAAATGGACGAGTGTGTGTATATGTGTAAGGGTAGAAAATGGGGTGGTTCGTGCACAGTGGGTGAAGTCATTCCTGACCCCTCTCTGATCAACACCATTCAAATGTGGCTTCAAATGCATCTTGCAGAAATGACCTCTCTGCATTTTAAGCCACGATTGTGTACTGCAATGCACTCTACATGGGGCTACCTTTGAAGGTGAGCTGGAAACTACAACTAATCTAGAATGCGGCAGCTAGACTGGTGACTGGGAGCGGCCGCCGAGACCACATAACACTGGTCCTGAAAGACCTACATTGGCTCCCAGTATGTTTCCGAGCACAATTCAAAGTGTTGGCTGAACTTTAAAGCCCTAAATGGCCTCGGCCCAGTATTCCTGAAGGAGCATCTCCACCCCCATCGTTCTGCCCGGGCACTGAGGTCCAGCTCAGAGGGCTTTCTGGCGGTTCCCTCACTGCGAGAAGCAAAGCTACAGGGAACCAGGCAGAGGGCCTTCTCGGTAGTGGCACCCCCTGTGGAACACCCTCCCACCAGATGTCAAGGAAATAAACAACTATCTGACTTTTAGAAGACATCTGAAGGCAGCCCTGTTTAAGGAAGATTTTGATATTTGATGAATTATTGTATTTTAATATTTTGCTGGAAGCCGCCCAGAGTGGCTGGGAAAACCCAGCGAGATGGGTGGGGTATGAATGTATAAATAAATAATTAGCCGAGTTGAAAAAAGTCTTTAGCGCAAGTCATGCCTGAATCTGATGCCACACCACTGGTACACAATCTTTTTTAGAATTCCCAAGATCAGGTTGGTCAGCTAACAATAAATATGACACATTAATTCTTTCTTTTATATACCGGTACATTTTTTGTCTTACATTTCTCACACAGCTGGGATTGACTTTGCGCTCACCAGGTCAATGGAATCTCCAGCAGAGACTAACAAAATTCACGCATGAACCGAAAAGAACATAGCTCTGGGTTCCCAGTTTTTTTTGAAGGCGGAAATCATTCCAACACAGGGTTGGCCGAAGCCGTTTTTCATTGGTAGCTCAGCTGCAAATAACATCTTTTGCATGCAGAAGGTCCTGGGTTCAATCATTGGCATCTTCAGGTAGGGCTAGGAGAGACCCCTGTCTGAGACCCTGGATAAGCTGTTCTAGTCAGTGTAGACAATAATGAGCTAGGCAGTTCAATGATCTGACTCTGTAAATGGCAGCTACCTATATTCCTTAAGAACATAGGAATGGCCTATCTTGTCCAGTCAGGGACAGCACTATCTACAATGAATTTGTCTAACCATCCTATATCACTATTTCAGCTAATATAGAGTCTTCCTTCCTGAATCCCTGACAGCTACTACACACCACAGAGCTCCAGGGCAGGGGCGGAAGAAGGGGTGGGGTGAGAGAAGTCCACCCCGGGTATCATCACTGAGGGTGTGTGTGACATTTGGCATTCCGCCTGCCCATAGCTCTCAAGTCTACCCCGAGCCGTTGGGGGGAAAGGGCGGAGCTGTGCCGTCCTGCCGGCAGACTTTCCCCCCTTCCCCTTTCATTTTGACAGCTCGGGGGAGGCTTAGCAGGTGGCGTGCCGTTGCCCCCTACTCCCGGGCTGCTTCCTGGGGGTGGGAATCCTCCCCCGAGCTGTCAAAGGGAAGAGGGAAGGGAGGAAGGCTGCTGGCAAAGCAGCAGGGCTCCCCACCCACGCCCAGGAAGCAGCCCGCCATGGGCAGCTTGGTCCACCCCGTAGGCGGCTTGTCCCATGGAACACTCACTGCGGCTCCCCCCAGGACACTCACCCCGGCCCCATGGTTCTTGCTCTGGGTGCACAGCATGTGTGCCACTCCAGGTGCTGAAGCAGCTAGCTCCACCTCTGCTCCAGGGAAGTCACACTAAGGGCTAATCCGCACTTCCATTTGCCCCATGACTTTCCCCTGTGAAAACCCAATCTTTAGTGTTGAATTGGAGCAAACGCCAATCAGGTTGACATTTGCTTTGATTGGGCACTAAAAAGCAGGTTTTCAAAGGGAAAGCAGTAGGGCAAAGGCAGAACCGCTTGGACCCATGCCTAGAAAGCATGGGACAAGTGGAATACCTCTTGGACCAATGCTGTCTAAGCATGGGGGCATGCGGAAGTATGAATGACACCCCCCCAAAAAAATCTTGCACTGTTTCCTAGGCTGTCCCAGATCCAGTTCCTGGAATCTCCAGGTAGGGCTGGGAATGTCCCCTGCCTGAAACCCCATAGAGCCCCTACCAGTCAGTGCAGACAGCACTAAGCTGAATGGATAAAGGGTCCATTCAGTCCCAGTGTAAGGCAGATTCCCACATTCCTGTGTTCAGAACTTTCCTCAATAGCTGAAGTGATGGAGATAGCTGGGGTGTGCCTGAACCTGAACATTCAAACATCCTTGGATACTTTTCCTTGGTAGAGGGTGTGTGTGTGTGTGTGTGTGTGTGTGTGTGTGTGTGTGTGTTGAGGGGGAGAAAAACCACAGAATTTTACCTAACATGTAGGTTGGCCTTATGGCCATTGATTTCAGAGGGGCTCAAGTGTGTCCAATTTAACACTTACCTTAACTCTTAACGAACTTAACTTTTTGGAACCTGGTCATTTGGTGTAGTTATGCAACCTTTCACTCTGAGATAGTGCTTCAGGCTTCGCAGTCGAAAATCTTCTTGACGGGTCCATACCCTGGGGACGAATTTTCCGATTTGAAAGCATATGTTCCTTTCACTCAGCTTCCAGGCAACTCAAGGTGTCAAGATGGTGTCGCACCATTTGCTGGGCTGTGTGATGATGCGCAACACAGGAGGTGTTCGCACAGCTTGACTTTCACAATCCTGTTTGTGACAAGGTCACTTTCAGTTTACACCTGCTCCTCGCGCCAAAAATCCAGAAACCCCAGAGAGGAGCGGCCCCATCTTATTCCTATAGAAGTGAAAAGGTTAGCCACACATTTGCTTGGATGTGAACCAATGTCTGAGGCTGAGCCTGGAAGTTCTGCATTTGTGCCGTTGCTGAATAATCTCTGAGTCGGTTATTGACTAAACCATCAGATTATCAGGGAATAATTGGATATACAGCAAATGCCCTGATTGATCAAGAGGGCTCACTCGCAGCATAAATTGCTTACTGTCTCATTAGGTTCCTTTTAATTAAAACAAAGCTTCTAATTCCCCATCACAGTGAGCCAAATGTGCAGACAAATGTATAAATTGGTGACAAAAACCTTTGATTGAAAATAAAATTTATTAGCTGTTCATGCTGAAAGGCCAGTTATTATCAATCAGGGATCAAGCATAAAGGTTACCTGGCCATGCAGTAATAGAAAACACAAAAGATCGTGAGGGTTGCTTTAGAACAGCAATGCCCAACCTGTCAACCATGATCTACAGATTGATCGCTGGTGTGTTCCAGGTCGATCAAAGGAGTATAAAGTGATTGCGATGTTTCTCCTGAGTGATTGCAACTCGCCCCGCCCCATGTGCTATGTCCCTTCACAGCTTTTATTCCCCGTGTTGGCTGCTGAATGGGGGAAGGAAGCAGTGTTGAGTGATTTCATACAGTCATTTCCAACAATAGATCAATCCTTCCCAAAAAGATCTCAAAAACTCTGGTCTCTCCCCCTGAGAAAAGCTCAACAACTCAGGTACTTGGTATCTGAAGAAGTGTGCATGCACACGAAAGCTCATACCAGGAACAAACTCAGTTGGTCTCTAAGGTGCTACTGGAAAGAATTTTCGATTTTGTTTTAACTCAGGTAAAGGTAAAGGGACCCCTGATCATTAGGTCCAGTCGGACGACTCTGGGGTTGTGGTGCTCATCTCACTTTATTGGCCAAGGGAGCCGGCGTACAGCTTCCGGGTCATGTGGCCAGCATGACTAAGCCACTTCTGGCGAACCAGAGCAGTGCACAGAAACACCGTTTACCTTCCCACCAGAGTAGTACCTATTTATCTACTTGCACTTTGACGTGCTTTCGAACTGCTAGGTTGGCAGGAGCAGGGACCAAACAACGGGAGCTCACCCCGTCACGGGGATTCGAACCGCCGACCTTCTGATCGACAAGCCCTAGGCTCTGTGTTTTAACCCACAGCGCCACCCACGTTGTATCAGGTATCTCCCCATTAAAAAAGCTCAACTATGGGCAATGGCAATGGGTAGATCACTGCCAGTTTTATTATACTGGGAGTAGATCGCAGTCTCTAGAGAGTTGGACGTGCCTGCCTTAGAACATAAAAACATGAGAAGAGTCTGCTGGGTCAGGCCAATGGCCCATCTAGTCCAGCATCCAGTTGTCAATCAGATGCATGTGGGAAGCCCATAACCACAACCAGAACACAAGAGCCCTCTCCACTCCTGTGGCTTCCAGCAACTGGTATTCAGAAGCATTACTGCCTCGAACTGTGGAGACAGAGCATAGCCACGGCTAGCATTATCTTCCCATAAATTTGTCTAATTCTCTTTTTAAACAATCTAGTTTAGCTCTGGACTTGCATGAAGAAGACCCTCCCTTTCCTTTCTCTGTCCTAAATCTTCCAAAATTCTCACAGCCGCAAGCTGGGGAAGAAAGGTGGATTTTGTTCAGGGAATATGCAGAGGGTAAGTTGTTTTCCATAAAGGAGAAAAGGGGTTATTGCGGTGCATCAACAACATGAATTCCATGGGTGGATTATGCAGTCCTAAAGAAGAAAGCAAGGTCATGCTCATGCTGAACTGAAAATGTCCACACTTCACTGTAAAGCAGGGATGAAGGAACACTTAGATTACAGTGTGGTCCAAAGCATGGCCTGAGGGCCGAATGTGGCCCCCAAGGCCTTTTTCAGTGGCCCTCAGCAACATTTGATGCCCCACCACCACCACAGCCCTTTTACTGCCTTTCCAAAGCTGGGTAAGAGAGGGCTGGGCTTTGGGAAGGAGACATGAGGCTCTGACAGGGTCCTAGAGTCCTCCCACCTCCTTCCCAAAGCCTAGTTAGCACTTCCCAGCTTTGTAAAGGAGAATGGGAAGGCAGCATGTAGGCGGATGAGGGTCAAATTTTGCTCTCACTAGTCCCTCTGAGTGACAAGGCAGTATGTGACCTGCTAATTGAGAGCCAGTGTGGCGTAGTGGTTAAGAGCAGTAGACTCGTAATCTGGTGAACCGGGTTCGCTTCCCCGCTCCTCCACATGCAGCTGCTGGGTGACCTTGGGCTAGTCACACTTCTTTGAAGTCTCTCAGCCCCACTCACCTCACAGAGTTGTGGGAAAGGAGAATGTTAGCTGCTTTGAGACTCCTTCGAGTAGTGATAAAGTGGTATATCAAATGCAAACCACTAATAATAATAATAATAATAATAATAATAATAATTCTGTGTCAAAGTACTCTTGCTGCCCATTTGGTAAGAAGAGTTGGACCACCCTGACTTAGAAGAAAACGGCAGTTTTGAAGAACAGGAGAGTTTTGAGTGGAGCAAGAAGAGAGAGAGAAAAACTGAGCGAGTGGCCCAGAGCCCCACCAGCCTTGGAGTTGTCCCTCCTCGCCCCATGTTTAGCTAATAAAACCTCACTCATTTTCTCTCATCACAGTTGCTTTTTTTTAACACAGGGTCGTTTCATGAGTACTGATCTCTGTACCCCTTTTCCTGCAGATCAACTGGTCATTCGGGAAACATCTGCAGTCATTAAGAAACATTAATTTTCTTTCTTTCGTCAAAGGCCCTGACCACTTGCTTCCCAGGATCAGGCCGGTCAAGGTCACAAGGGAAAAATATAGGCTCTTCTCTCTGCCATGCAGCTGCTCGGGAGGTGTAATACTATAAGAAATGTTCAGGGCTATAAATACAGAGACTGTATTATCAGTCTTTCCTTCAAAGGCATCAGGGTGGTGGCGGTGATGATTTTGTTGGTCATGGGTCCTGTGATTAGGACATGTCAAGTGAATGGCAATGTGGCATGCTGTTTTTAGAATGAATCACCGACACTTTTGTTGATTGCAGACAAATGAACTTCATCGACAGAGGCATGAGACAATCTCATTTTCCAATCGGAGATGAAAAAGAAATGCAAAATCTACTCTTTGAAAGTGGCGGCGGCGGCAGGGGGGAACAGATGTTTTGATGGCAAAGAAAATGCGCAAGGGAGGTTATGGTATATTATTAGCTTTGCTTGGTAATCTATGGAATCTTTATATAGAGATACAGAACAGCCAAAAGTTGAGCTCAAGTTGCTAGAAAACATGTTCCCTCTGATTTGCTTTGGGTTTATGAGAGCCAGAGAGTTAAGAGCGGTAGTCTCATAATCTGGTGAACCAGGTTCGTGTCTCCGCTCCTCCACATGCAGCTGCTGGTGACCTTGGGCTAGTCACACTTCTTTGAAGTCTCTCAGCCCCACTCACCTCACAGAGTGTTTGTTGTGGGGTAGGAAGGGAAAGGAGAATGTTAGCCGCTTTGAGACTCCTTCGGGTATTGATAAAGCGGGGGGATATCAAATCCAAACTCTTCTTCTCTTCTTCTTTTGGTGCACCTGTGAACAAGATGGCCTCTGTGGGCTCTTGAGGGCAGCCTTTTCATCACTCTCTGCCCTCCCTCAGGGCCCAATCCACACAACTTCTCAGAAGCAGAGCAGAAGGATTGTAGCTCAATAGCAGAGTTTCTGCTTCGCATGCAATGATGCCTCCAGCCAGCAGGCTTGACTCTAACAGTCGGAAATACCCTTTGTGGTTTCCTGCCAAAGTCCCTAGCACAGAGAAATCCCATGGGCAAAGAAAGGAAAAGTTCTTTACTTTCATCTTTAAAAGTAATGACTTCTGTTTCTAAGCCTGCATGGTCAGAGCTAGTTTATCATGGCTGCTTCATGCAGATGAGAGAGAGGAAAAGGTGGATATTGGCAGGAAACCACAAAGTGTATTTTTTCATTGACTATCTGTTAGTCTCAAGTCTGCCCTCTGCTGGCTGGAGGCGTGCAACGCTGATTAAATCCAACATTCTAGTTACAGGTAGGTAGCCATGTTGGTCTGCCATAGTCAAAACAAAATAAAAATAAATTCCTTCCAGTAGCACCTTAGAGACCAACTAAGTTTGTTTTTGGTGTGAGCTTTCATGTGCATGCAGTGTATCTGAAGAAGTGTGCATGCACACGAAAGCTCATACCAATAACAAACTTAGTTGATCTCTAAGGTGCTACTGGAAGGATTTTGTTTTGTTTTGTTTTGTTTAAATCCAACATGTTCAGTCTCTAGCTCCAGATAAGGCTAGAGAAAATGTCTGGAGAGCTGCTGCCAGTCAGTGTAGACATTATTAAGCTGGATGGACTAAGGCAGCTTCCTACGTTCCCTAAGATGTGGATGATACCTCAGAGAGGTTGTGGGCTAAAGACAATGAAGGATGACAATTGCAGCTGAACCTGCTAAATATTCACAGCATCCCAGGCATGATCCATCAATCAAGAGAAATACAATGTGCTATGTTCAACTTCTGTTTACATGAAGTAAACCTATTGAAACTAACGCACCTATGTTAGTCATGCAGCTCATTCATTTCAATTGATCTACTCTGAGTAAAAGTTGTTGTTATGAGACCCAATAAACCTTTGGTTGACTGCAGAAATTTTATGATTCTTCCTTTCATTTCTCAGTTCCATCAGCCATGTCTTCGCATTGACCCCAAACACGAAAGGGTGACAAAGTTTTCCACTTGGCACTGGATCCAGTAGTATTTATTTTCTTCGTTTGAGAAGACGGTAGAGGCCTTTCCTGCTGCACAGAAGGGTCTTTAATCAAATCTTGACATCCACGGCTTTCATCTTTAATGTTGCGGACAAAAGGTCTTGCCATTGGAAGAAACAAGAGCAAAAAAAAATCCCAGTGGAATAGAAAACAATGATAGCTTCTTCTTTTTAACCACATATTTCTAGATAGAAAAAAAACAGTTGCCTTGAATGATAGTGGGCCCATTGCGAACTCTCCAGTGCAGCTGAGGGGACTCACTGTCAGCATCCATCAGCTGATCGGCTCTGGCAGCAAGCCCCTCTGGGACTGGCTGCCCTAGGGAGTTCCCCTCTGGGGAATCTCTAGTGCAGCTGAGGGAGGGGGCACCACTGTTCCATTCATCAGCTGATCGGCATTGACAGCCCCCTCAGCTCCACTAGTGAGTTCCCAGTGGGGAACTCCCCAGAGCAGCCAATCCCATAACAAAATCTCCACTGCACCTGAGGAGGTGCAGGGCTTTGGAAGGGTCACCGACCTGCTGATCCTCGGCGTTTGCAAAGCAGTGGTTTGGTTTCAAATCACATGGGCACAGGAAAGCACATCACCTGCCAATGATGGGCACCTGTCAATGATGCCACAGTTGGCCCACGGGAGGTGGGAAAGATAAGGATCCAGATCACCAGCCAGATCTACTTCCCTACTCCTGAGCTAGAGCTTCAATGCATTTCAGGAACCTCTCCATAATCCACTGCCAGCGGTGGAGGAAGCCGCTCGGGCGCTTGGGGTGGCATGCCCAGGGGCATGATGAGCCACTGATAGCGACGAGGCACACCATGGGGCTTCTGGAGTCTGCCTATCTTCTGCCACTCAGCCACCCTACAGCTGGGAGGGAGGCAGCAGGAGGACCATTTGGGCAGCATGGACCTGCATGCGCCTAAGCCACCACGTCTCTCTCAGGAGAGACGTGTGGCTCGGGCGCGCTGCAGGCCCTGTGGTGAGTGCCACCTGGCATTTTGTCACCCCTCTCAGTGGTGACACCCAGGGCGGACCACATCTACTGCACCCCCCTTCCTCTGCCCCTGTCCACTGCCCCTCCTTATTATTTTGCTTCTCGATTAGACTTCAGGAAATCACCTTCCTCTCCACGTACTCGCCAGCAGTTAATCTCTTGACTGCGGAGCAGGTGTAGTTTGTCTCTCGAGCACATGCTTGGAAACATTCCTGCATGAGCATGAAGACACCTTGTAGAGCACAGCCTCTGACATTTCCCATGTCAGGCGGCCCTTAGCACTGTGATAAGTGATCACATAAAACAATTACATTTTTCTAGCTCAGAGCCCCTTTGGCTTCTAAAGTAGCTGGCCAAATCCTGGCTGCATCTGGTTTAATTCCTTCTTGCTTCTCTTCTGAACTCAAAATGCCAGCCAATTGCCTCTCTCCCATGCCCCGGGTAATTGCTTCTCAAAATGCTAAGCATTGCGGAATACGTTCTGAGCTTCAACGTCTCTGCGGTGTTTATGAGCTGATCCATTGTAAGTTGGAGCATCCTTATTTTAGGCTTTCTGTTTTGTTTGGCTTTGTTTTGTTCCTTTCAATACATAAATAAAGAAAACTGTTATTATCAGTTTACTAACACACCTGCTTCAGAATCTAGTGCAGGACAGGCTGTTGCAAAGTAAAGGAATACAGCATATAGCAGAAGAAAAGAGAGAAAGCATTTGTCAGCCGTGGGCATTGGAGGAGCAGATCAAGGAATGGTTATTTGTGTGAGAATAGAGGTGCTTCCAGCAGAATTGAGCCCAAATTCCTCCTTGAACCTTTTCCAAGGGGGTGTGTGGCAAGGGTGAGAGGATGTGAACAGGGGTGAAATGTCTCTCCCACTTACTAGTAGTGGTCTCCATCCTCCTTGTTGCTGTTGGGTGCCATTTTCCCTCTCCAAAATTCCCTCCCATACAAGAACCATTCCTTTCTTCTTTGGCCCTCACTGCCAAGTCAGAGTAAGGACAGGAGAGAATAGCTTTCTCCTTTCTGCTTTCATTCTGGATAAAAAGGAACATTTCTGGTAGCAGCAGAAAGAAATGCCATGTGTGATATAGAGTTAACTGTTACACTATATCGGGAAGTTTTTAACGTTTGACGTTTTATTATGTTTTCATATGTTTTGGAAGTCGCCCAGAGTGGCAACCCAGCCAGATGGGTAGGGTATCAATAATAACATTTTAATTAATTGTTATTACTGTTATTTCAACTGTTGATGGTTCTGTGTGCAACTAAGTTATTCTAGAGAATGTTATTTTACAATAACATTGTTCCTCTACTAAGTAGCCATTTTGGCCTGGCCTCTTCTCTGAAATAACCTAACATGGTTTGAGAAGTGGGATAAGAACCAACATGCCATTAGATGATACCAGGGTCACACAAACACATGGCGACAGCAAAGGGAGAACAAAGAGGAGCAGGGCACTGAGGCTTCGTGATAACTTTTCCCTGACTAGACCCCCAAAGCCAAGCCAAATGAAAAACTCATCACAAGTCTCCACCTGTGTCTTTAATCCCTTTTGGGGGAAAGGATGTCATTAAAAAGAGCCAACCATAGGTTTATGGGAAGTGTGTGTGTTGAGAGAAGCATGAAGAATCATAGAATCCTAGAGTTGGAAGAGACCACAAGGGCCATCCAGTCCAACCCCCTGCCAAGCAGGAAACACCATCAAAGCATTCCTGACAGATGGCTGTCAAGCCTCCGCTTAAAGACCTCCAAAGAAGGAGACTCCACCACACTCCTTGGCAGCAAATTCCACTGTCAAACAGCTCTTACTGTCAGGAAGTTCTTCCTAATGTTTAGGTGGAATCTTCTTTCTTGTAGTTTGAATCCATTGCTCCGTGTCCGCTTCTCTGGAGCAGCAGAAAACAACCTTTCTCCCTCCTCTATATGACATCCTTTTATATATTTGAACATGGCTATCATATCACCCCTTAACCTTCTCTTCTCCAGGCTAAACATACCCAGCTCCCTAAGCCGCTCCTCATAAGGCATTGTTTCCAGGCCTTTAACCATTTTGGTTTTGCATTCCTTTCCTCTAGGTACAAGTCCATCATCTGTAGTTATGCATTCGCTTTAACTGAGGTTTTCAGTGTGGAATATTCTGGGGGAACAGATGCATTCAGACATTAGACCAAAACATGTTTTCAAAAGGCTAACCATGATTTCAACTCCAGCTCCACATGAATGTTGTTCTACTTCCAAAATATCTTTTTGCCTCATTTTTGCAGCTTCCTACAGCACAGCATAGGCCTTTCCTGAAGGCCCACTAATCCTCAGAAGAGGCTTTTTGGGGTGCAGGATTCTCTAGTGAGGAGAGGGTGGAGAAGACCTGCTGTGAGAACAGACTTGGGACTCAGCTATACAGTTGCAAATAAAACGTTTTGAGTGTGCTGTAAAGTGCATTACACAAATTTGACACTAGATGGCGATGGTTGTTGTTGTTGTTGTTGTTCAGTCGTTCAGTCGTGTCCGACCCTTCGTGACCCCATGGACCAGAGCACGCCAGGCACGCCTATCCTTCACTGCCTCTCGCAGTTTGGCCAAACTCATGTTAGTAGCTTCAAGAACACTGTCCAACCATCTCATCCTCTGTCGTCCCCTTCTCCTTGTGCCCTCCATCTTTCCCAACATCAGGGTCTTTTCTAGGGAGTCTTCTCTTCTCATGAGGTGGCCAAAGTACTGGAGCCTCAACTTCAGGATCTGTCCTTCTAGTGAGCACTCAGGGCTGATTTCTTTAGAATGGATAGGTTTGATCTTCTTGCAGTCCATGGGACTCTCAAGAGTCTCCTCCAGCACCATAATTCAAAAGCATCAATTCTTCGGCGATCAGCCTTCTTTATGGTCCAGCTCTCACTTCCGTACATTACTACTGGGAAAACCATAGCTTTAACTATACGGACCTTTGTCGGCAAGGTGATGTCTCTGCTTTTTAAGATGCTGTCTAGGTTTGTCATTGCTTTTCTCCCAAGAAGCAGGCGTCTTCTAATTTCGTGACTGCTGTCACCATCTGCAGTGATCATGGAACCCAAGAAAGTAAAATCTCTCACTGCCTCCATTTCTTCCCCTTCTATTTGCCAGGAGGTGATGGGACCAGTGGCCATGATCTTAGTTTTTTTGATGTTGAGCTTCAGACCATATTTTGCGCTCTCTTCTTTCACCCTCATTAAAAGGTTCTTTAATTCTTCCTCACTTTCTGCCATCAAGGTTGTATCATCAGCATATCTGAGGTTGTTGATATTTTTTCCGGCAATCTTAATTCCGGTTGGGATTCATCCAGTCCAGCCTTTCGCATGATGAATTCTGCATATAAGTTAAATAAGCAGGGAGACAATATACAGCCTTGTCGTACTCCTTTCCCAATTTTGAACCAATCAGTTGTTCCATATCCAGTTCTAACTGTAGCTTCTTGTCCCACATAGAGATTTCTCAGGAGACAAATGAGGTGATCCGGCACTCCCATTTCTTTAAGAACTTGCCATAGTTTGCTGTGGTCGACACAGTCAAATGCTTTTGCGTAGTCAATGAAGCAGAAGTAGATGTTTTTCTGGAACTCTCTAGCTTTCTCCATAATCCAGCGCATGTTTGCAATTTGGTCTCTGGTTCCTCTGCCCCTTCGAAATCCAGCTTGCACTTCTGGGAGTTCTCGGTCCACATACTGCTTAAGCCTGCCTTGTAGAATTTTAAGCATAACCTTGCTAGCGTGTGAAATGAGTGCAATTGTGCGGTAGTTGGAGCATTCTTTGGCACTGCCCTTCTTTGGGATTGGGATGTAGACTGATCTTCTCCAATCCTCTGGCCACTGCTGAGTTTTCCAAACTTGCTGGCATATTGAGTGTAGCACCTTAACAGCATCATCTTTTAAAATTTTAAATAGTTCAGCTGGAATATCATCACTTCCACTGGCCTTGTTGTTAGCAAGGCTTTCTAAGGCCCATTTGACTTCACTCTCCAGGATGTCTGGCTCAAGGTCAGCAACCACACTACCTGGGGTGTATGAGACCTCCATATCTTTCTGGTATAATTCCTCTGTGTATTCTTGCCACCTCTTCTTGATGTCTTCTGCTTCTGTTAGGTCCTTTCCACTTTTGTCCTTTATTATGGTAATCTTTGTACGAAATGTTCCTTTCATATCTCCAATTTTCTTGAACAGATCTCTGGTTTTTCCCATTCTGTTATTTTCCTCTATTTCTTTGCATTGCTCGTTTAGAAAGGCCCTCTTGTCTCTCCTTGCTATTCTTTGGAAATCTGCATTCAATTTCCTGTATCTTTCACGATCTCCTTCGCATTTTGCTTGTCTTCTCTCCCCCGCTATTTGTAAGGCCTCATTGGACATGGTAAGCTATGGCAAATTCAATATATTTTTCAGAACGTTTTTTTTTTTAAAAAAAAAAACATTTTCACAGCGTTTTTCATATGTGTCTAGATCCCACCTTATGACTATATATATAGTGCAATATACTTTTAAAAAAAGACATTCAGGATTTTATTTTACATCTTTATGTAGGAGTAATCACATTTGAAGCTGGTTACTATAGAAGTATTTAACACTTAGGAATTGTTTGGCAAAAGGGAAGAAGAAAATAGACAGTGTGTCAACTCAAGTCTATTGTTTCATATATGTGTCTAATTTTCAGTTTAAAACCATTGGAGTCTTTTATAAATAACAAAGAAAATCCAAACTATGTGTGAGTGAAAAGCATTTACACAATTTCATAGAAACCTAACATCCTAATACCAATTAATAGCAATCACCATAGTATATCCCCTTAAAAGATTTCATTTATTTAAATTTATATACTGCCCTTCATCATAAGCTCTCAAAGAGATTCACAGAATAAAATACAGAATAAAAGCAAGTAAATAAGTAAAACAAAACAGCTAAACAATAGCCTCCCTTGCCCACAGATGCATTTAAAAGGTTGTAGAATATCAATCAGGAAAAGGCCTGCTTGAAGAGGAACATTTTCACCTGGTGCCTAAAAATATATCATGAAGGCACCAGGCAAACCTCCCTGAGGAGAACATTCCACAAATGGGGAGCCACTACAGAAAGAGCCTGTTCTCATGTTGCCACCCTCTGGATCCCACAGAGATCATTTTGTTCCCTGAGTTTCATTATATCCCAGTTATAACTTCCCGTACAGCGGTACCTATTTATCTACTTGCACTGGCGTGCTTTCGAACTGCTAGGTTGGCAGAAGCTGGGACCAAGCAACGGGAGCTCACCCCGTTGCAGGGATTTGAACCGCCAACCTTCTGATTGGCAAGCCCAAGAGGCTCAGTGCTTTAGACCACAGCACCATCCACGTCCCTACCACAGAGCACAACAGAGAGAAATAAGCCTTATCCCAAGAGTCTCCACTGGAAATCCTCTTGGGATTGTTGCAATTTGACAGCCATAGATGACCTTGAGCCAGGGTGAGTTTGTGGTAGAGTTTACAGTGGAAGCTAAATTATTCAGGACAGTAAAAACCCAAGCAGGCTGCAAAAAGCTCCGAAAGAATGCTACCAAACTGCGAGGGGTCAACAAAATGACAAATTTGACTCACTCTCTATGTATAAATCCAGCGCACGTTTGAGTAAAACATCTTCTAATATCGTTCAGTGAGATCTGAACTGGCAGTGACTAACCAGGAAAGATGTGTATGTTGGGGTCATGGTAGTTACCTGGATGAAAATGTCAGCTCAATGTGCAGAGTTGGTGAGAAAAGCTAATTCCATGCCACAGATTATTAGGCAAGGGATTGGAAACGAAACTGCCGGTATCATGATGTCTTTATAGAAATCTCCAGCACAGCTGCACCAGAGATACTCCGCACAATTCTGGCTGCCTCATCTCAAAAAGGATGTTGCAGTGGTTTAAAAGGTGTGGGGGGAGAGCAATCTGCTAATGCTGATGTGGGCTGATGACCCACATCACGGTAGGTAACTCCTCTGCTAAGACGTCTATACTGGCTTCCCATTTGCTACTGGGCCAGGTTCAAGGCTCTTCTGTTGATATACAAAGTCCAGGATATCTTGAGGATTGCCTGAGTCCTTCTCTAACAGTTCCATCCATAGCTGTCAACCTTTTTCCTTTTTTTGTGGGAAATTCCCTTATTATAGCATTGGGAAACAGCAGGGAGGGTTGACAGCTATGGTTCTATCACTGACATCATCCAGAGGAGCATGGCTATCCCCCATGCTAAAGAGGCTCAACTAGTTTCCAGCAGAAGTTGGGTATTCAGTGTGGCAATGCCATGCTGTGGAATCCTCTTCCAGCAGAGATTCGGCAGGCATCCTCAATGTGTGACTCACCCAGGCTCATTTGCCCTCAGTGACACCGTCACACAGCTAATCCTCATTGGCAGGCTAGTGGCTGAAAGTTATCCCATTCATTACAGGACAGCCAATGAATCCTTTAAGCATTACCAGCCAGGCTAGAAAGGAAGGAGGAGGAGGAGGAGAAGGAGGAGAAGCAGCAGCAAAGGGTTGGAGAAGGGAAATGGTGCTGAGCAAGTAGCAGTCAAGGACTTTGCTCACTTCTTCCTCCCTTAAAAATAACCAAAAAAAAAAAAAAAAAAAGGTAAAGGACCCCTGAACGGTGAAGCCAGTCAATGGTAACTATGGGGTTGCGGCGCTCATCTCACTTTCAGGTCGAGAGAGCTGGCGTTTGTCCACAGACAGCTTTCTGGGTCATGTGGCCAGAAGGACTAAATTGCTTCTGGTGCAATGGAGCATGGTGATGGGTACCAGAACGCACAGAAACACCATTTGCCTTCCCGCCACAACAGTACCTATTTATCTGCTTGCACTGGTGTGCTTTCAAACTGGTATGTTGGCAGGAGCTGGGACAGAGCAACGGGAGCTCACTCCATCGCGGGGATTCATACTGCCGAACTTCCGATCGGCAAGCCCAAGAGGCTCAGTGGTTTATACCACAGCGACACCTGTGTTTTACATTTACCTTCTTCCCTTATCAGCCAATTGGAAAGAGAGGGAGAGAACAGATGAGAACTACAGTTTGTAGGGACAAATGAGTGAGGCAAGACCCAGGTTTTGGGTTTGATGAGAACATAGTAAGAGTCTGCTGGATCAGGCCAACGGCCCACTTGGTCCAGCATCCTGTTCTCGCATTGGCCATCTAGTTGCCTGTGGGAAACCTGAAAGCAAGATGTAAGCACAAGAGCACCCTCCCCTCCTGTGGTTCCCAGCAACTGATTTCTTCCTCCCATGGGGCAGGAAACCTGAATCAAGTGGTACAGAGGCCGCGGTGGCAGCTGGAATTCATTGGATCACCAGTTAGACGGGGGTCTGGCAGGCAGCAGCAGTGATGTACAGACGACTACCTCCCTGGAGCATTTTGGTGAGGGAAGTTTCTACCCCATTGAAATTGCTAGTTTTGACCCAAAGGTCAAAACTTTGGAATTTATTTGGTGCTGGCCTAGCGTCAATATGGTAACCACACTTCTTCTGAACATCTGATGTATATACTGAAAATACACTGCCACCTAGAGGGGACAGCGAAAACGAAACACCAAAAAAAGAAGACATAAAGGGTTCCTTCACACAGTCACTTTCTGTGTACCTAGCCGGGATCTACTACTCTAAAGGCCAGTTGACCAACCCATGCCCATTACCTTCTAAGCGGTCAAACATGGATGTGTGCAGATCCCTAAACTTGCAGGCTTTGCGAAATTGCTGGATGCTAACTTTCCTTCCTTCGTTTTATTACGTTATCTCTTTAATTTGTCAATTATTTATTTCACTACATTTGTGTTCCACTTCTCCAAGGAGCTTGAGGTGGCATAAATGGATCTCCTCTCCCTCACAGCAACCCTGTGAGGTAGGTTAGGCTGAGAGGGACTAACACAATAAACAAACAAATAGGGAGTAAAGGTAAGGTAAAGGTAAAGGACCCCTGGATGGTTCAATCCATTCAATGGTGACTATGGGGTTGCGGTGCTCATCTCACTTTCAGGCCGAGGGAGCTGGTGTTTGTCCACAGATGGCTTTCCGGGCCAGGTGGCCAGCATGACTGAAACAATTCTGGCTCAGTAAAACACCGTGACGGAAACCAGAGCGCATGGAAACGCCATTTGCCTTCCCGCCACAGTGGTACCTATTTATCTACTTGCACCGGTGTGCTTTTGAACTGCTAGGTGGACAGGAGCTGGGACAGAGCAACGGGAGCTCGCTCTGTCGCGGGGATTCAAACCACCAACCTTCCAATCGGCAAGCCCAAGAGGCTCAGTGGTTTAGACCACAGGAGTATTGCCAGGCTGCATAAGATTTGGCATCTGTCTGCTCCTTCCTAGTCACACCAGCAACGTGGTCCTATTTTGGACTCCTGGCCATCAGAGCAGCACCAACAGCGGTGAGGCAAAGCCATAGTGTGCCTACCAGCACATCCCTGGTGTGATGCCAGCATCAGCCCCCTGACTGGGGGTGTATCTCAAGACTAATTCAAGGGCACTGCAGAGCCTGAAACTGTGAAGAGCAAAGCTTGTTAATTCTTTCATCCCCTGCTGTATACAAGAGCTCATCAATGCAATTTGTCAGCAGCTGAGTCACTTTCAACGTGTTTCTCTCTCTCTCTCTCTCTCTCTCTCCCCCCCCCCCCACCTCCAAGCCGTTTGGCTTCCTTTAAGAAACTTTGTTCTGTCACCAAAGTGTTGCTAATGAGGAGCTCTCCGAGTTTGGCGGCTTTAAGAAGTTTTGGCCTGGTCCCAAACTCTCTGGAACACATTTACAGCTCTGGCCTTTATAAACAAAACTAAGAAACCATGAAAATAAGGTTTCAGAATGAAACAATGCTTTTGCAAGATGTGTGCTCCCAAGCTTGGGGTTGCTGAAATAATGAGAAGGTTAGCGGGTGACGGAAGAGGAGGAGGATGGGCAAAGATGGGCAAATTTTGTTTTTTCTCATTTTTTTAATTGTTCAATTCTTGAGTTAAGTTCTCCACTTTTCCACATTGGTTTGTGACTTTATTTTTTAAAGTCATCATGAAAATTCATTGGAACTTCGAAGTGAATTTCTCCTATGCAATTTTGCCCTGATGCCCACATTTTTCCAGAGCCGTTTCCCTATATGTCACGAATATTTACATGTCATTTTCATTCATATACACTTTACCCAGCTGTATTTATTCTTGTACACGTTACCTGGTTGGAGATCTGCATTTCAAAATTCTCAGCAGGGGAATTTCAAGCAACGGCTGCATGTCAGGCCAAGTATTGTTTCAGGAAGTACAAATTTGGTAGGTTTGCCATTAAATGCAAACCTGATCAAGTTTCTCCCTGATCCCTATGGGTGGGGACATGAAAAGAAGTGCCAAGTGGGAAGAAAGGGTGCTTAACCCTTCCTGTGTCTCTCTCAAAGATTCTCCGCTGCAAACACAACTTATTGCGTTCTCCAGCCCTGTGGCTTGCCTTCTTTTAGCCCGAGACCCCAATTTTTGGGGTGGGGTGGGGGATCAGTAAAAGAAAATGCCTGGCAGGGCACTTTTAGGCAGAAACTAACAACAAGAAGTAGATTTAAGTAAGGGTTTCCATTCCATGTCAATTTTGCACGTGCTAAGTCTATGTGCCTGCCAAGCCTACTGCCCAGGTGGCAACTTCAAAGCTCGTGATCTTCCTTCTTGGGTTCTTTATTTATAAATCTATAAATGAGAAGGGGCAGCCCTTCTCATAAATGGTGCCTTCAAATAGTGGACTGCACAAGTTGGACGTGTGTCTAGCACAAATTCAACAAATTTGTGCTAAGTTCCTTCCCTGTGGGGATGGTGGAAGGAATTGTAGCAGGTGTGCTTGGTAGGTGGTGAGAGCAGGAACTCACTCATTGCCCCCCACATGATGGGCTGGCTCAAGGGAGATGTGTCACACAGCCCACCCCTTTGGAACTAAGGCGAGCTCTGCTTCATAGAACCATAAGGCCCACCTAGCCTAGCACCCTGTTCTCACAGTCACCAACCCAATGTCTATGGTGAACTTGCAAGCAAGTCATGAGTACAACATCACACCCTGCCTTTGTGCTCTCAACTGCTGGTAGCTCCAGGCATATCACCTCCAGAGGTAGCTGTTGTTGACATCCATCTGTCTCAGGAGACATGCACCTTTGGTAATGAAGTCAAATTGTTGGAAGGTTGTGGCTCCAGAGATGGGAGAGTCATCTTTTGTTGCAGCTGGGGCAGATGAAGGCTCCCGGTTGTGTTGGTGCAGTTGCACACTTCTTCAATCTCCTCCCAGCAGTCACTCCTCCTATGGATACACAACCTGACTGACTGTCTCCAGGCACTGTGCAAGGGATTCCCACACAGTGGGGCTGATGACGTCTTTATAACACAAAATTGGTCCGCCAATGGGCCTGGTGCCTGAAGCCAACTCTTCATAGAGCACATCCTCAATGATCCTACCATCTTGGAAATGACCACATTGCTGTGTGAAGGTGGCACACAGCCAGGGGAGCTGACTTTGGCCCCAGGTTATGGGTGCCCAGCACGCATGACGTTATGACCTCACACACACCCCACACCCCTTGAGGCACAGAAAGTTGTGTCGGGGTTCCTGCGGTGTGGGTGCTGAACAACAAAATTGTTGTAGGTGCTTGGGCACCCAGAGTCCCCTATAGTTGGCGCTCATGCACACAGCGATCATGGCTAGTAGACATTGGCTGCCTTATCCTCCATGAATTTGTCTACCTAAGTTGGTACACATCTTATGGCAGCAAATTCCATAGTTTAATGATGTGCTGCATGGATACGTCCTTCACCTTATCTGTCCCGAATCTTCCAATTTCCTTGGTCCTGGGAAAGAGAGAGGGACAAAAAAAAAGTCTCTCTGCCCACTTTCTTTGCACTATGTATCCTACATCTTGAAATCTTGTCCACTGTTAATTCAAAATGCCAGGTACCTTTTCAGTATACCTGAAGGGGCGTCTCCACCCCCCCCATCATTCTGCCCAGACACTGAGGTCCAGCACTGAGGGCCTTCTGCCGGTTCCCTCACTGTGAGAAGCAAAGCTACAGGGAACCAGGCTGAGGACCTTCTTGGTAGTGGTGCCCACCTTGTGGAATGCCAAGGAAATAAATAACTATCTGACTACAACTCCCATCATCCCTAGCTAACAGGACCAGTGGTCAGGGATGATGGGAGTTGTGGTCCCAAAACATCTGGAGGGCCGAGTTTGCCTATGTCTGGATAAGAAGATCAAATGAAAAGAATGTCTTACTGGTTAGAATCTTTAATAATCACAGTGAGAGAACAAAGAACATACTCCCAATTAAGGCTTACACTCCCTCTGTCCCTATTAATCTACATCACTGCTATGTCTAGTAATCTAAGCTTGTACCCTCTGCACTTTCTGTTCTGAGACTTTCTGAGCTCTTCTCGACTTTGGGTAGGGCAGTGGAGGAATGCTATCCAACGACTGTGAATCTGCTAACCCTCTCTCTCCCAGTGTTTCTTCTCCAAGCTCTTCCCCATCCAGTATTTCCCAGCTTCTGCCTTCTGAACAATGCCCCTCTGCAAACCACTGTTCCAAATCTATACTGTCCTCCTGCTCCTGGGAAGATTCAGAATGGTTCCCACCATTCCTTCTCAGTGCAGCCCCCCTTACCATGGTCCCTGACATCCACCTTGCAAAGCAAACTGACCTGATTCATTGGTTCCGGATTTGCTTGTGGATCAAGGTATAACACCTAGTCAGATGATGCTCTGCTCCAGATTCTGCAGTGCTGCCTTGGTGTGTGAAAAGTGCATTCAAAAATGTGAATTTTATGATTTTTTTTAATTTATTTTTTACAAATGCATGTTTTACAGAAAAGGACATTGAAAAACATTGATGTGTTTGGGAGGGTGCATGAATTGAAAAATGCATATAACATTGCATACAATTTAACTGCGTTTTTGTGTGTGCATTTTTCTAAATGAAACACAAACACAAAATGGAATGGATCTATGGTTAAGTGCCAAGAAAACGATAGGTCATGAGAACATGTGCAGCCATTCTATGAAATCTATACATTATTAAAATGCACATTGACAAATCCATGGGGACTTTGTAACATCCCTAACTGAAATATACAATAAAATGAACAATTGAAAAGCATATCAATTAAAACCATTTTTAAAAACAGTCAAAGCAATGAAAACACAAGTTCAGCTCAGGGGAATGGCTGCCTAAAGAACTGCATCGACAGGATGATAAAGTGTTAATAATATTGGCTGAAATTCATCCCTTGTGAAAAGACATAAATGCCAGTAAGGATTGTTTTGCCCTGTTATAAGTGGTGGCTTAACGGTCTCATTCTCTTATTTATTTATTTATTTTTTAACTGGCATTGATTTCCTGTGTGGCCATCATTTATAGCCGTATAAAACCAGGCAAGGTGATAGATGTTCATCAGGAGCCAATAAAAGATGAACTGAAATATGTAGGCTTTCGTTGAACATCTGTACTCTGCTGGCTACTGCTGCAATAGTCCTGAGGCACACAAGTCCTCCATGTATCTCAAGAACGGCACAAGAACACCCGGTGCAAAAACCAGGCCAAGTAAAATGTCCTGGATGGATTTGTTTCCTTGCTTGGGGCCATGAGATCCGGAAGATGAACCTTCTAATTTAGTTCAGGAAAACCAAATCGGATGCCGCAGCTCATACATAAAGGTAAAAAGGTAAAGGACTCCTGGACGGTTAAGTCCAGTCAAAGGTGACTATGGGGTTGCAGCGCTCATCTTGCTTTCAGGCCAAGAGAGCCAGCATTTCCGGGTCAGGTGGCCAGCATGACTAAACTGCTTCTGGCGCAAGAGAACACTGTGACAGGAACCAGAGCGCACGGAAACACTGTTTACCTTCCTGCCACAGCAGTACCTATTTATCTACTTGCACTGGCGTGCTTTCAAACTGCTAGGTTGGCAGGAGCTGGGACAGAGCAACGGGAGCTCACCCCGTTGCGGGGATTTGAACCGCCGACCTTCCGATCGGCAAGCCCAAGAGGCTCAGTGGTTTAGACCACAGCGTCACCCGCGGCTCATAGCTAAGAGGAAGCTGCCTTATTCTGCTGGGAGTTGTAGTTCAAGCGGCAGCTAGCGGGCCAAGGGTTCCCCCACACTTGTTCTAGATCAGGGTTTACCAAACTTGGGTCTCCCTAGTAGTCCAACAGCAGCTTACAACCAATAAATAACCATAACACTGTGAATACAGCATACAGACTTTGAAAATAGATTAGCTTTTGGATCATGGTGAAATTTCAGTTCTGTTGTAGAGTAAGTTGAATGTTTCTCATACAGCAGAGTTTGGCACCATGACAGGGCTGTTCTTCTCCTTTTCTTTTCAGGGTTATTGTCTGACTGTTTTATATGGTTGGGGCTACAGTCCAGGAAAAGGGTAGGGAACCTGTGGTTCTTCAAATTATAACTCTCAACATCCCTGACCTTTGGGCATGCTTGCTAGGGATGATGGGGTTTGGAGTCCAGCAGCAACATCTAGAGCAGGGTTTCCCAAACTTGGGTCTCCAGTTGTTTTTGGACTACAACTTCCATCATCTCTGATCACTGGCCATCGTAGCTAGGGATGATGGGAGTTGTAGTTCAAAAACAACTGGAGACCCAAAGCCTAAGGGATCTGAATTGATGTGTTGTAAAATAGGGAAATCCTTCATGATGGATGCTCCTTCCTTTGATTTGATTTGATTTGATTTGATTTGATTTGATTTATTGTATTTCTATGCTGCTTTTCATACAAATAAAACTCAAAGCGGTTTACAACCAATAAATAACCATAACATAATAAAACATAATAGCACATCGCGAAAACAGCATACATCATATAAAATAATTAACAAATTATCAATAAAACAGTTGTAACAACAAGAGTCCCGTGACTGCAAAAAGAGAATGCAAAAAGATCAAACTTATCCATCCTTAAAGAAATCAGCCCTGAGTGCTCACTGGAAGGGCAGATCCTGAAGTTGAGGCTCCAGTACTTTGGCCACCTCATGAGAAGAGAAGACTCCCTGGAAAAGACCCTGATGTTGGGAAAGATGGAGGGCACAAGGAGAAGGGGACGACAGAGGACGAGATGGTTGGACAGTGTTCTCAAAGCGACTAGTTTGAGTTTGGCCAAACTGCAGGAGGCAGTGAAAGATAGGCATGTGTGCCTGGCATGCTCTGGTCCATGGGGTCACGAAGAGTTGAACACGACTAAACGATTAAACAAAACTAAGCCTCAGCCTCATCAAACATCCATCCCACCCACAACAGCACAAAAACAATAAAACAAAAACATTTAAAGCACCACAGATTAGCAAGTATTTTAAACATTTAAAACCATTTTTGACATGCCCAGACTAAGTGTGGGCTTCACCCCCTAGGCCAGGTGGAAATGAGCCTTACAGCAGGGTGCGGTCTTCCCTCCACACTCATGGCAGCAGCAGCAGCAATTTCCCAGTGGTCTCCTAGGAATGGAGCATTGGAGCAGAGAATGGAGCAGGGAATCATGAGTGGCATTTCTCCCAAGGCCCCTTGAACTTCAGGGGGAAATGTTTTTGGCGTTGGGTAACAGTGAGGCATGCTAGGGATTGAAAGAGGTTGAAAGAGAGAAAAAAGATATCGGGTTGTTTCCAGGTTAATCCAAGGTGAGTTTGAGACATCTCTCGTGGCATTTTCGTTTTCAGAAAGATGTGTTTATTTCACATATGAAGTTTCTAGGAAATCTAAGGAGAGAGGATGACAAGCACATCCAATTACCGGGGAAACATTTGAGGAGCATAATTGGGAAACAAGAGTCGATGGCACCGGCCACAATGTGAGATGGATCTAATGGAACCCAGAAGAGAAATCCAACTCTCAGAGATGGTCCAAGATAATTTTAGAAGAATGTCAAAAGGGAAGATGATGAGAAAGTGGTGTCTTTTATGGAAAGCACCCCTGACTTCTACTTTTTTTTTTTTTTTGCAGGGGAGGAGAGGAAGGTGAGAGGCATTTGTTCTTCAGTGAGGAGGGAATTTGTTTTTGTTTTTTTTAATAAGAATTTTATTGGTTTTATTCAAAACAAAGAACAACAAAACACATACGACAACACAAACACAACAATCAAAACATAATGAAAAACAAATACAAACCACCACTAAAACACCAATAATTCTTTTTCTTGTTTATAACAAAAAAAAAAAAATTCTTGTTTGAATCTATACTGGGTGACTTCCCCCATTCTCTCTCCTTTGGTTCCACTTATAATTTACTTTAGTGAGGAGGGAATTTGATCTTACAAAATGTTTCATAGCACGAGAGTTTCCAGACTCCCACTGTGGATTCCAAGACTCTTCAGAGCCTCAGAAGAAGAGAAGAAGAAGAGTTTGGATTTGATATCCCGCTTTTCACTACCCGAAGGAGTCTCAAAGCGGCTAACATTCTCCTTTCCCTTCCTCCCCCACAACAAACACTCTGTGAGGTGAGTGGGGCTGAGAGACTTCAGAGAAGTGTGACTAGCCCAAGGTCACCCAGCAGCTGCATGTGGAGGAGCGGAGGACGCAAACCCAGTTCCCCAGATTACGAGTCTACCACTCTTAACCACTACACCACACTGGCTCTCAGGGGTTCTCCTGCCTTCAGAAAACACCTGGTGAGCTCAGATAAGTTTGAAACCCTTCTCATCCTCTGAGGTCTCTTTTTCAGCAATCCTGCTTCCCCTTTCCGCACTTCTATGATCAGCTGTGTAAGTAGCCCCTGCTTTCTTTTGGTTAACCCCTTCCCACATGAGGAACTCTGTGAATTTGATTATTCGTGTGCCACCTTCCCACAAAATTGCTCCCAAATTGTCTCAAAATGCATTTTAATAGTTTTAAATAGTTCAAGTTCATAGGTTTATTGTTCTAGCTAGAGGGCACGACAAACTTGCATTAGGCAATAGTATTAATATAATAATACAGGACATACTCTACATCCATAATATAAAAAAGACTTTGCCAAGTTCCTGAGCATTAAAACACATTTTCAATTGTGCATCTCTCACAGCTTATTATTATTATTATTAGAATTTATATACCACCCTATACCCAGAGGACTTAGGGTGGTATATAAAGCTAATATTACTTTGCCTTTATAAAAGCGAATTTGCCATCATCCATGATGTAACAAAGAAAAGTTACCAGAAACACCAACAAGCTTGATTTTGGATTAAACCTCCATATCACAACAATTTATAGCAAAAAAAAAAAAAAGCTGATCTTTCGGCAGATCTGTGAAGGCTCAAGCAAATGTATAAAGGAGAGAAGAAAAACTATAGCTAAAGGTATACACATAATTAAGGTGGGGGGAGCAATATTGGGAAGGCTGGAAGCCATCACAGGGTGGCGGGGGGTGGTGGGAAAGGGGAAATTACTTTTCTGTTTTTTAAGTTATGTGATTTTTGTTTTCAAGTTATGTTTTTTCATATTTGCAAAATTGTCAATAAAGTAATATATTTTTTTTAACCAACTGATAGCAATTTTACCCAACCCTGTTTTCCCTTTCCTGCCCCAGCTGGTGCACAGAGGACCACTTTCTGTGTTACGAAGCTATTATTGTCACTCAAAAGAACCCAAACCATTTCTGCTGCGGTGTGCCTGTTTGCTTGTGTGAACAAGGTTTCAGAAAGCAATCTCTTGGCTTTCTAGATAAGAGGCAGACTAACAAATAACCGAGTGATATCTTCCACCTGATGTTGACCATCGATAGAAAGTCTGTCTGTGTTGTAGCAGCCATCCAAGACTGCAGTGGGCATCATTTCAACACACAGCTCAATAGTTTCTTAGGGAAACTGGTAAGAGTTTGGTCAGCTCTAAAATACTCTGTTATCAAAAGTGGATACCAAGGAGAAAAATGGGCTGTTCTAATTAGTTGTAGGTCCCTTTTGGATTCTATCCAGAAGAGACAATCCCTTAGTTGACACTTAAGGTAAAGGGTAAAGGGATCCCTGACCATTAGATCCAGTTGTGTCCGACTCTGGGGTTGCGGAGCTCATCTCACATTACTGGCCGAGGGAGCCGGCGTACAGCTTCCGGGTCATATGGCCAGCATGACAAAGCCGCTTCTGGTGAACCAGAGCAGCGCACAGAAATGCTGTTTACCTTCCCGCCAGAGTGGTACCTATTTATCTACTTGCACTTTGACATGCTTTCGAACTGCTAGGTGGGCAGGAGCAGGGACTGAGCAACAGGAGCTCACCCTGTCGCGGGGATTCGAACCGCCGACCTTCTGATCAGCAAGCCCAAAGCTCTGTGGTTTAACTCACAGCGCCACACTTACTTGAGGTCAAAGCAGAGCTCAGTTCTCAGAAACAATAATAGTTTAAAACATCCTGACAAGCTGTTTTCTAGAATTGGTTATCACCCAATTCCATACAGCATAGCACTGCAAAATGCCCAATAGGCACAGAAACATTTTTAAATACACTCTAACTGAGTGCAGTCCTCTCTTGCCTTAATTGTTGTTCTGTATGAAGAAGAGCTGCTGATATTCCTGACTGTAGAGAG
The DNA here is from genome assembly GCA_900245905.1 of Lacerta viridis. Classification (NCBI taxonomy): domain Eukaryota; kingdom Metazoa; phylum Chordata; class Lepidosauria; order Squamata; family Lacertidae; genus Lacerta; species Lacerta viridis. The sequence goes on from OFHU01001604.1 coordinate 91,075, forward strand.
CATAGCTTCGGGTGGAGGGGAGGGAATTATTGTGCAGTTTCCAAAACTTTAATGGAGTTCAAATCAGAGCCCCAGATTCCAACACCTAGAGTATTTAAGTACATGGGATTTACAAATTGAACACCAAATATGCTTAAGAAATATTCAGCCCAATCAGAGGCAGAAATGCAAATGTGTCTTCTGTGATGCAGCAGCTAAAAAAGCCAATGCAATTCTGGGCTGCATCAATAGGAGTATAGCGTCTAGATCAAGGGAAGTAATAGTACCACTGTATTCCGCTCTGGTCAGACCTCACCTGGAATACTGTGTCCAGTTCTGGGCACCACAGTTCAAGAAGGATACTGACAAGCTGGAACGTGTCCAGAGGAGGGCAGCCAATTTCACATATGACAGGACAGGACAGAATTTCACATATGACAATACATCCTGTTCAAGTGCTCCATGCAACTGTGAAGATAAATGACCCCTGGATAGTTAAGTCCAGTCAAAGGCGACTATGGGGTGAGGCATTCATCTCGCTTCAGTCAAGGGAGCTGGCATTTGTCCACAGACAGCTTTCCGGGTCATGTGGCCAGCATGACTAAACCGCTTCTGGTACAACGGAACACTGTGACGGAAACCAGAGCACACAGAAAAGCTGTTTACCTTCCCGCCGCAGCGGTACCTATTTATCTACTTGCACTGGCATGCTTTCGAACTGCTAGGTTGGCAGAAGCTGGGACAGAGCAATGGGAGCTCACTCCGTCATGCAGATTTGAACTGCCAACCTTCCAATCGGCAAGCCCAAGAGCCTCAGTGGTTTATGCAGCTGCAATGTTAGATTAAGTGTGAGGTAAGTTCATTTTATGCATCAATACTAGGACACTTTCATTGAGAAAATCTGTGTTCCCAATGCAAACTCTTATTTAATTGCTCTGACTTTTTACTTACCCCAAAATAGATCAGATTGCATTTCTATTTTTCCTTTTTCCTTTTAAAAAAGGTTATCTCACTTCATTAAAAAAAAAGTAGGATGATGATATTCCTCAGAGATGACATTTAAAGGTTAAAAGTGCATTTATATGACCTGCCCTGAACTTCTCTGTGAGGTAGAGCATCCTTTTAATACCAATGATCATTTGCTTGGCTGGCATTAATTAACCTAGATTAAGTTACTGCTATGCATGGAATTAAGTCAATTTGCATGTGGGAAGCTATGTGTTTGAGTGTTGGTTCCTTATTACTGAAACACAATGTAGGAGGCTTCCTGGGGGGGACTGTAAGCAATTTGGCTTAGTCCTCTGCCAAATATTCCCTCCATGTTCCCCGCCCTGCCCCCGGCAACTCCCAAACCTACACTGACTTTCATTCCAAAGAAAGGCTAAAGAAACCTGCAAATAAGGCAGCAAAACAGAAATTCTTCCAGGAGAGAAGAAAGTCTTCAAGAAATTGGCGGCAGTGGTGGAGGAAGAGGGTGAGGGTGTGCGGGGTGCCCCGGGTGTCATCACTGAGGGGGTGACAAAATGAGTTTTATATTTAAAAATTGGGCTCACGAAACATTTTAGGTGGCTTAGGCGGCTGCAGGTTCCGTGCTGCCAGGACTTGCCTACTGCCTCTCCCTCAGCTGCCCTACAGCTGAGGGGGAGGTGACGGAGAGGCCCCAAGTGTCAGAGAGGCTTGCCCTGCTCCCATGGGCAGCTCACCCCACCCCCATGAGCAGATTGCCCCACCTCTGGCTGCAGGACACGCCCCCGCACCAGGCATCCGAGCGGCTAACTACGCCGCTGATTGGAGGACTGCTTTTGACACAGCATTGATCTGGCTACTCTTCTTAGGGTCACAGGAAACTGCCTTATATTGAATCAGACTCTCAGTTCATCTAGCTCCATGTGGTCTAAACCACTGAGCCTCTTGGGCTTGCTGATCAGATGATCGGCGGTTCAAATCCCCTGATGGGGTGAGTTCCCATTCCTCTGTCCCAGCTCCTGCCAACCTAGCAGTTTGAATGCATGCCATTGCAAGTAGATAAATAGGTACCGCTGCGGCGGGAAGGTAAACGACAATTCCATACGCTCTGGTTTCCATCACAGTGTTCCGTTGTGCCAGAAGCAGTTTAGTCCTTCTGGCCACATGACCCGGAAAGCTGTCTGTGGACAAATGCCGGCTCCCTCAACCTGAAAGCGAGATGAGCGCCACAACCCCATAGTCACCTTTGACTGGACTTTACTGTCCAGGGGTCCTTTACCTTTACCTGGCTTACACTAATTGACAGCAGATCTCTGGATTTTTGGTTGGCATCCGTCTGTCTCGAGAGACAAAGGAGGAGTGTGCCTTTGGAGGTGAAGTCAAACCGTTGGATGGTTGCAGGGCCTGCTGTGGCTATAGAGGCCGATACAGGAGAGACATGTTTTGTTGCAGCTAGGGCAGAGGAAGGTGTCCGATTGTGCTGCTGCAGATGCACCAAGGCGTTTCTTCTCACTGCGTTCCTCCCAGCTGTAATTCCTCCTCTGGTCACTGCTATGGATGCCCAACCTGACTGTCTGTCTCCTGGCACTGTGGTCGTCTGCAAGGATTTCCCACATGGTGGGGTCGATGTCTGCAAACATGCAGGGGCGTTCTTAGCCCCTTGGCTGCCGGGGGCGGGAAGCCAAGAGGCACCCCTGGGGGCGGGGCATTGTGGCGCGTGCATGCGTCATGACGTCATGATGCACACCCCGCCCCACCCCCGGGGGTGCCGGGCGGCGGATTCGGGAGACTCCCGAAGCCAACGCCTGGCGGCGGCACCCCTTCATACCATGGCTGCTCGTGCCTGCTACATGGCACCCCACCTCGCTGCCCCGCCCCTTGCCTCCATGCCAAGCTGTGCTGCTGGAAGGGGGGGGCTATTTTTGGCGCTGCAGTGCCGAAAATAGGCTAAAAAATAATTTTTTAAAATATTTTTTTAAAAAACAAGTTAAAAAAAAGCCCAGTGGGCGGGGCCGCCCCCCAATGTGTCACCCCCAGCAGGGGCGCTGACCGGGGGCCCCCCACCCCCTCTGCCCCCCCTGCGACACCCCTGCAAACATGACATGAAAGCTGGCAACATCTTTGCAGAGCAGAGTTGGTCTGCCAACAAGCCTGGTGCCTGAAGCCAGCTCCCCATCCTTGAGGATCCGGCCATCTTCCATTCTGTGGACATGACCAAGCCAGGGAAGACGTCACTGAGACAGGAGTGGGAGCATGCTGGGAATGTGGGCTTGGGAGAAGACATCTTTGTTTGAGATGCCCAAAAGTGGCTGGGCAAACAAGCCTTTAAAACAATGTTCTGTGCCAGGTTGCCAGGTCATGCGACTGAGATGAAGAGGCTTGGGATCCAGGCTAAGCTCAGAGGTGGATGTAGGGAAGATCACGCTCTGTGGCTGCACCAGGTGTGCAGCTGAGAAGGGTGCCTTCTCGAAGTCCGGCAAGTACTTTTCCAGCTCCAGGAGGGAGGCATGAGGACTCTGACAGGGTCTTAGACTCCTGCCTCTTTCCCAAAGGCAGGCAAGCTCTTACTGGGCTTTGGGAAGGAGGTGGGAGGGCTCTAGGACCCTACTAGAGCCTTGTGCCTCCTTCCCAAAGCCCACCAGCACTGTGAGGGCTGGTGGGAGGGTGTCAAATGGCCTTGCACAGGGCAGCATATTACCAAGGTCCACCTCTCTGACCCTACCCTACCCATGGAACATTTCCTTTGGTGGACTTACACTGGGTTCTGCTCAGCCAGCTTTGGCTCACTTGGGGTGAGCAAGTTGCACCAGCATATTCTTGACTCAGGCAGGGTTGGCTGAGCCTGGCTGAGCTGTTAGAAAGCCAGAGATCCCAGCAGATCTCGCCCCATAGGATTGCTCCTTAATGGTGCAACCCTAACCCCATTTAGCTGGGAGTGTTGTTGTTTAGTCGTCTTAGGTGTGTTTGACTCTCCGTGACCCCATGAACCAGAGCATGCCTTGGAAACTCTCACTTTCTTCTCAAAGCTTCTCCTTTTTTATGTCCATGGAGTTTTCTTGGCAAAATACTGGAGTGGTTTGCCCAGTTCCTTCTCCAGGTGGATCACATTTAGTCTAAACTCTGGGCTATGACCTGTCCATCTTGGGTGGCCCCGCACCGCGTAGCAGGAGTTATTCAAGCCCCTTCGCCACGCCATGAAGGGGTTAGCTGGGAGTAGCCTCCTTTTAAAGACAGCTCTCTCCATGTTCACAGGCACTCTCCACCTTGACTTGGCAAAAGTGTCCTGGACCAGCCACACAGAATGCAGTGTTTTAACAGAAGCTTCATTGCCTGCGGCTCCGTAACGTTCCAAGGCCCCATTGCGGGATGGAATAACTTTCTATTTTAAGCCTGAAAAGAACAGTTATCAAAACACTTCCTGATCTTAATTGGTGCTCTGCTTTTAACTCCACAGTTCTTCTCCTGCAGCAGGAAGAGCTTCATGTCTCACCCTCTCCCAAAGTGAAGCTTCTCTCTTCTTTGGAGGGAGGGAGGGAGAAGCAGCTGTATCTTGTTCATTCATTAAGGCTGGACGCTCACAATCAGGGAAGAGATGTTCTGCCATCATATGCTGACATCTCCTATCTGCACCATCCTAAATAGGGACATTTTAATGATGTGGATGTGGATGTGCCTTTTTTTTTTTTTTTGGTAGTTTCTTTGCAATTACAGCTTTGCCTGCAGCGGGGATGGGGAACCTGCCACCCTCTGCCTGCTGTTGCGCTCAGGGATTTTTATTTTATTTTCACCCGGAGCTAAGCTCTGGCACCTCTTAGTTGGGCCCCATTGCCATTCTAAGAGAACAAGGGAGAAGCTCATGGTGAGCTCTGGAACCTCTTTTTCAAGAAAAAGGAGCTCTGGTTGCACTCAAACAGCACTCAGCATCAGCAAAGAAGGATTATTATTATTATTATTATTATTATTATTATTATTATTATTATTATTATTTCTATACTGCCCTATACCTGGAGGTCTCAGGGCAATTCACAGAACTAAATCAAAATATAAAAGCACAAAATAAATAATCAAAATAAAAACAACAATCCAATAACACCCCCTCCCCCCAAAAAACATATTTTGTAAGGGCATAGGATGTCAATCAAATCAACCAAAGGCCCGGTTAAAAAGGAACATATAATGAAGGCACCAGGCAAACTCCCCTGGGGAGAGCGTTCCACAGTCAAGGAGCCACTGTAGAGAAGGCCGTGTTCTCGTGTTGCATGTCGAGGTTACCGTCCCAGCTCCCCCCAATAATTCAGACATCACACATTAATTTTGGTTTGGGTTTTTGGCATAATTTTGGCCACAACTTTATTTAAATACAGCCAATGTGAGTGGTTGCTTAGGCATTGGTTCCGACTACTGTCCCCCCAGCCATGGGACAGCTGACATTCGCTTTAAGGGCGAAGTCAGAAAGGGTAAACACCTAAGGAAGAAGCGGAGTCGGGCCACGACCCAGGCTTCTCCCCCAAATGCTCCCTAGGACTCTGCTTGGCCCAAGCCTCCCACCACTTGAGGTGGGTGTGGACAAAAGCAGGAAGAGTCCCTGGATTCTTTTAACAGAATACCCTTATTTCAGGGGTAGGCCCAGCCAATTTCCTACCCCTGCCCCGCGCATTCAGAGGTAGGCCCAGCCTATCCATACCCCTGAAGCAGCGTTACTAGGGGCAGGCCCAGCCTATCCTGACCCCTAGTGCAAGCAATTTTAACCAATGCCTAACCGCCACACGAGCTATCCCAGCTCTCCGCCAACCGCTCACAGTCCCAATCCAACCTTTAAACCCTCCGCAATATCTTCCAGCCAGATATCACTCCCGCGGGAAGAAAGGTGGACTCCATCAACCCGATAGAGCTGATCCGCCCAGGCATAAATCCTCGGGTGCCTAATAGGGACCCCACCCAACTCCAGGACTTTAGCTGAAGCAACCGCATTGACGCGCTTCCTGGCCTTCTCCGTACCCTGCGGGCGGAGGCTACCCCGCCACTCCTGTCTCTGGAGCCAATGAGACCAAAAAAGCTTAGAGTCAGGCACTAGCGACCTCAAAACCCCCAGATCCCTTTGGATTGTGGAACGAAGTGTAAGGCAGTCCATAGCCGGCAAGTCGTTCTCCCCCAAGTGCACCACAATGGCGTCGGGGCAGGCATCCCAATTCAAGCGGTGCTGGATCACCGGCAGCAGTTCGCACCACCGCATCCCCCGCCTTGCCATCCAAGAAACCTGCACATGTGGCGGAAAGCCGAGCCCGGCTCCGAGGCCAGATTCCCCAGCCCGAACGCCAGCCCAATGGACAATGCTGTGTCCCACAATCCAAATCCGGGTAGCCGCTACACCTGGGGGTCAAACAAAAAGGTATAAGTACCGTAAATTAACGCCGCCTCCTTACATAACCTTTATATGCTTCGGACTTCCACCGCCCCATGTTCTTGATCCGCGCCACCGACAAACCCCAATGTGCGGCCGTGGTTGCCACCCCAATGCGAAAGGAATGAGGGGCGAATCCGGAAGCCGAAACCCCGCAGGCACAGATTGCCTTGCGCATCACCCTAGAAAACTGTTGGCGCGTTAAGGGAAGCCCATCGGCGTGGATCAATAAGGGACCATCACCCGGGGGCCTGACTGCCAGAAATTTAGACAAGTCCTTTACAGGACAAGGCCCGCCCTGGCTTGTGGCTGGCAAAACTATGACCGTACCCCTCCCCAACTGGTCAGTTTTTGAGCTTCGAATCATCAGAGCCACCTCCGCGGCCGAAAGGCTGATGTCCTGATAGAGCAGGCCCCTGGAAAGCCCAGCCGCGGAAGTTTCCGAGACCACTTCGCCAACTCGCAGTGCGCCAAAAAAGGCCACCGAAAAGGCTGCTGCAAAAAGCCGGGCCTCATACTTAGACCAGCAAATAGAACGCAATCTGGAACGCATATCGGCAAGCAGCTCGAAGGAAATGGGCCGCCTAGCGGCCACTCAGGGAGTGCGAAGCCTACCCCAGCCTTCCAACGCTCTGCGCACCACAAATTTTGCGCAAGGGTCCGAATCAAAAAGGGCCTTAGAAAAGAAGGAGATAGCGGCTGCCTGCAGTTTAATAGTTCTAGCCGCTCTCCCCAGTTGGAAAAGGTACGCAAGATACTGCAGCACCTGGGCCGAAGATGGGCGGAGCTCCACCCCCACAGCCACCGGCCCCCGGTGAAATGCCAGGAAGTCCTTCTAGGCCTTGTCGTAAGACCGCAGGGTGGACGGGGAAACCGACGCTGCTACTCCCTGCCAAACTATGTGCTGCCAATGGTCCACAGGTGCGCCGGGAAGGGTTCCGGGAGATGCTGCGCGTCCGGGGCAAGAGACCTGAAGCGTTCCATCTGGAAACGGGACAAGGCGTCAGCAATCTCGTTAGTGACCCCTGGCACAAACCGTGCTGAAAACACAATATTGGACCGGAGACAGTGAAGCACAAAAGCCCTGAGGAGGGCCGATACCCTGGGCGAGCGCGAGGACTGCTTTGCCAAAATGGTCACAACCGCCTGGTTGTCAGACCAGAAACACACGCGCTGGTCCCTGAAGTCCTCGACCCATATGTGAACTGCGACCACTATGGGAAAAACTCCAAGAAGGTTAGGTCACGCGTGACGGCCTCCCCTTGCCATGCGGCGGGCCATGGCTGCGCACACCAGCGCCCATTCCAGTAGAGGCCAAAGCCCAGGGACCCCGCCGCGTCCGAATGCACCTGAAAGTCAGTATGAAGGTTCCGCACGTCCTGCCAAAGGGACACACCGTTGAATTCCTCCAGGAATTGCAACCATACCCTCAAGTCAGCCTTCTCTTCCTTAGGCAACCTCCGCCTATGATGCGGGCTGCGCAACCCAGCTGTCAATCTATACAGGCGAGAGCAGAATGGTCGCCCCGGGGCTACCACCCTGCAGGCGAAATTAAGGTAACCAAGCAGAGACTGCAGTTGCCGCAATGTCACCTTCTTCAAGGGGAGGAGGTCATGAATGACCCCCCGCAATGCCGCCAACTTTTCTTCCGGCAGACGGGACGTTTGAGACACCGTATCCAGTTGGATACCCAGATAGGTGAGCTGAGTGGAGGCAGCCACGGCTCGAGGCAAGGCAGAGGCCCAGCGCCGCCGGAACGGCTCGCGGGATCGCGGGAGGCCGCGCCGAACGGTGCCAAGCTGCGCCGGCGAGGCCCGCGGCTCGGTCTCAAACAGGGGAAGGGGGGCAATCGGCCACCCGGAGCCCGCCGCCGGACGGCCGGGAACGGCCGATGCGTTCAAGGACCCAGGTGCCGGGAATGAGGTGGGGTTGGGGGTGGTGGGTGGGGCGGGGGAAATGAAGCCGGGAATGGGGGTAAAGGAGATATTTCCCTTCTCTCAGCTACCGTTAAGGCAAGCGAAAGGAAAGGCAGAAAGGAGGAGAAATTGAATTTAAGGCCAAAGCCAAGAAGCAAAGCAATACAACCGTCTTGCTCTGAAGCTCCTTCTGCAGCGCCACACCAGACCGAGATCCGTTGCACACCGCAAAAGTGAAACCAAAGTTTCACAAACCCAGGTTTTAAAGGCAAGAACTATCAATCATTCGAATAGCAACATGCTCAACTCCCCAGCAACTCGCCCCCAGCCAATCCTAGCTGTGGCCAGCCTAAAAACCCGCCCAGTAACTGGGAGCTGCTCCTTTAACCCTTCTGCAACCCGTGCTCTCTTCAATGGGAGAACACGCTTTGCCACACCCTGGACTTCTCGAGGAGGAGGCACACAAAGGAGGGCCTCAGAAGATTATCTCAGGGTCTGGGAAGGTTCATATGGAGAGAGGCGGTCATTGAGGTATTGCGGTCCTGAGCCGTTTAAGGCTTCATAGGTCAAAACCAGCACTTTGAATTGGGCCTGGAAACTAATTGGTAGCCAGTGCAGTCTGACCAATGAGCAAGGGTGGTGGGAGTCCCATCCCCCCCCCATTCTACAGCCATGTAGCAAATGGAATGAGAAACCAGTTATCACACGAGCATCTTCCTCCCAGCTTAACTGAAATTGCAAACCCAATTTTTCCTTTTTAAAAAATAGCTCAAAGCTATTTGCAACTAGGGCCCCTGCAGGCATCCTTTTTATTGTGCGCTCTTTCTCTCTGTCTCTCTCTCTCTCTCACACACACACACACACACACAGAGAGAGAGAACAAAATCAAAAATTCTTTCCAGTAGCACCTTAGAGACCAACTGAGTTTGTTCTTGGTATGAGCTTTCGTGTGCATGCACACTTCTTCAGATACACTGAAACAGAAGTCACCAGATCCTTAAATATAGTGAGGGAGAGAGAGAGAGAGAGAGACAGACAGACAGACAGACAGACACTGCTTGAATAAAGGTAAAGCATGTTTTTTCCAGCCTAATTATGAGCATGCATGTGCATGCCAGTGCTGTCAAGTATCCCGTTTTCCCGGGAATCTCCCTTATTTCAAGCAGTTTCCCGCTGCCATCCCTTATTTTTTATATCCCTTTAATTTCCCGTTTTTTCAAAGGAAGCAGCTCCTCTCCCTCCCCCTGCTGGCCAGGGACTGGGAAGACCTCGCCTCCTTGCAGCCTCAAAGCAAGCAGGAGCCATTTCCCGCGCTTACAGGGGGGCGTATTTGGCCCCCTGCATCAGCCCCTATCAGCTGCCGCCGAGCCCCTCAGCTAGACAATAGGGTTAGCTGGGGGGGCGGAGCCTGGCTGCCTTTGAAAACGGGTGGCTGATGCTTTGAAACATTACAATACGACGGAGCGTATTCTGGCAGCCTCAGCCTTATCCCAAACTTTTATTTTCACCAAAACTTCCCCGTTTCCACAGGCTTCGGCGCTTGCAGCCCTGCCGGGGACCCGGCTGCAGCAGCCGTGGTGCTCCTTCTGGCTCTCCCTCCCCCGCGCTGGCTTAGCAACCTTGTCGCAACCTCTTGGGTCACTGGAGTGTGTCAACTCCAGTTTCGAAGGCTGTGCAGGTCACAACTGCCCAGGAAAGAAGCTCTACGGTTGGCGGCGAGTGACGCAATGGCCGCGCATGCGTCAATAGAGCAACCCTCGCAGCAGCATGTGCATGACCTTTATAATTAAATTCCCCGTTTCACAATAAGTGCAATAAAGGCACTGGGGGCGGTGCATTTGCAAAAAGTAATTATGCTGGGACCTGGCACTGGAGCTCGCTGAGCAGCCGAGGCGTCGCAGCCCACGGGCAGCGTTTCCAAAATACAGTAAGCCTACTGCGCGTGTTCACACCAGTGCCGCCCACTTTTGCTTCTGGCTCCGCCCACCACTGCCATGTGACTGTCCCCGGGATAGGTGAGGCTGCTGATCCCTTATTTTCAAAATCTGAAACTTGACAGCTATGGTGCATGCATCTCTGAGCGCATATGTGAGTGAATGTGCGGTTGTGATGAGTGCATGCATGTGTGTTTGCAGTGTGTGTTTGATTGTGGGTTGTTGTGTTTCCGTGGACTCCCAAACGATTGGCAACTTCTGGACCAGCCCATAATCATTCAAGGCAATTGCACACTGCAAACTCCAGCTGAGAATGTTTGCATTGTGGCTATTTCAGCTTTGTAGAGCTATCAAGTGCTTGTCAAGTGCTTTGAGAGGGTACTTAAGGAAAAACAGCTAGCCATTTCTTTCTTCTCCTGTCCTCCATGTTCTCCACAGAGAGGAAGAGAAAAAAGGGACCCTGGCTGAAGCTTAAATTCAAACACATTATATGCATTGCACAAGATATAATCACAACCAGGTTTACCGTTATGATTTAAGGTACCAATGAAATGCTCAAATTTAATTTTGAGGGACAGCGTCAGCCACTCTCCAAAGAAAACTCCATTCAACTTCTTCTTTTTGAAATGAATTCATTTTGTGATTAAGAAACAAACAGAGCCATTTCACAGAGCAACCTTGTGTGAAAGGGTTGGGCCTGATGGTGACTGTGATCATGTTACTCAGAATGAGGACTGGGTGAATCAATCTCTTTCCAGTCTCTGTCAGTTTTGCATGTGTTCACTCATGATGAATCTGTTTCACCCGGTTTCCACATTATTTCGCTTAAAAATAAACTGCACTAAAATTTACATTTAAATCGTTTTTTAAAACAACAACAACAACACCCATGCATTTCCTTCCTTCTCAAAACCATTAAACATGTTTCGACACATTTTTGTTCCTCTTCGTGAAGTGGGAAAGTAAGCCTGGGAAGTCGCCACCCTGGGTTGTCCAGATCATGTCAGCTTGTGCCTGAGTTCAGAAATGGGGTCCGGCCCTACCATTAGGCAGGGTGAGACAGCTATTTTAGCTGGCACCTGCTGATGAGCAGGTAGCAATGGGAAGGTGATGGAAGCTAGAACTGGGTACCCTAAGCTAGCCTGATACCATGTTTACAGTACTGAAGGAACCTCCAGCTGCCTGCCCAGTCAGATTTTGTACATGGGATGAGGATAGGCAGCAAAAGATAGGTTCACAAGTAATGAGTTCATTAGCTTTCCCCCTCCCCTCACTAGAAGTGGGGAATCTTAGGGCTGGGGGCAAAATGTGGCCCCCCAATACCTTCATCTGGCCCTCCAAACTCTCATCAGACCACACCCCCTCACCAGCCCTGCTCTGCATGCTCCTTGTATGATTTTGCCTGAACATGACTTTGACCTGAGATAATGCCTCTTGCTTGCCTTGTGCTCTCTCTCTCTCTCTCTCTCTCTCTCTCACTCACTCACTCACTCACTCTGTGTGTGTGTGTGTTTAGCCAGGGTTCCAAAATCTCTAGCTTTTGTATGGGAATTTTGTAGAATTTATTTTATTTAGTTATTTAGAGAGAGGCACTGCCTGGGATTAGCCTTTGCCAGAGTGATGAACATTAGAGTTGCTGGAGCTTTTTAGCCATGGTTAAATTTTGTTATTCTGTATTTCTGTCGTTGAAATCCGTTTCCTTTGAAGAAACTGTACCAGTGAAACGGGGAGACCACCCGTCGGAAGACAGACGAGGACGTTTGAGAGACTTTGCTGTACACACCCTATCTTTGACCATTCATTATATAATCACTCTACAGCACATAGTATTGCATATGGAACTTTGCACTTTAAGAGTTGATTATATTTGGAAAGTATGCCATAGGCTACGCGTTTGAGGAGATACTTGTAGATATGTGTTAGGTTATGCCATTTTCTGTCCATTTGTTGGTATAATATATTTTTATAGTTCATATTTCAGAGTTTTTCATGGTTTTGTGTATTTCACATTGGATTATTATTTCCGTGATTGCCTGTTGGTTTTTGCCATTTCAAGGTGGCGTATGGCAGTATCATAAAAGACAATGCAATGGAGCCAACTGTGCAAAGGTAAGAGTTATGTCCACTGCAATTCCCCCTCTGCAAAGCATCACAGTTCCCCTTCAGCCATAAACCCAGATAATTGTAGCTTCTTAATCCAAAGGCAGCTGAGCCTAGGTGACAACTTCTGACTCAGGTGATATCACACTTTGCAATATTGTGTCTCCTCATGTGAAGACATGATACTGCAAGCTGCTCCCATCTGTTTAAAGTAGCTCCAGTTCTGGGCTACTTATAAATGTCAGTAATGTTGCCATTGTTTTTAACCTTCCTTAATTTTAACAATCATTTACAATTTATCGTTCCTTTTAATATTTTTCCTTCCATCTCTATCTCTCTGTTTTAGGCTTGCTATACAAATCTTTTTTTTTTTTTTACTTATTTAGTTTACAAAAAAAAACAACACTGGCAGAGGAATGGGGGTGCGGAGGGAGCTGACCGCCCCCGGCACCACTATTCTGGTAAGGTGCCATCGTGGTGCCCCCCTCCCCCGGACACATGCTGCACACACACCCCATGCACGCCACACTCTCATGGGTGGCATAACAACCCCCCTCTCATGGGTGGCATAACACACACCCCCCGGATGTGTGCCACACCCCCACGGGCAGTGTGCCATGCCCCCACCTCCACTCTGCCCCTGGTAGTGGAGCATGCAGCTTTGGCACTGTGTATATACTGCTTGGTGGTAAAGGAAGGAAGGAAGGAAGGAAGGAAGGAAGGAAGGAAGGAAGGAAGGAAGAAGAAGGAAGGAAAGAAAGAAAGAAAGAAAGAAAGAAAGAAAGAAAGAAAGAAAGAAAGAAAGAAAACACTTTCAAAGCTACAGAGTGGCCATAGTTGGAGTACTGGGTTGTAACCAACAATGTCTTTCCATTAGCAGAAATATTCAACCAGTGCGATGGGACCTCTTCTCACATGCCCCCCATTTCCCTCCCCAAAAATTGCTCTGGAGGTTTGGAGCATGGAGGCGCATGGAGAGAGGAAGCCCCATTACACAAGCGAAAGTCCTTGCACTAATGGAGTGACTTGATTGGATACAACCCTCTGTGTACAACGCTGGCCATTTCTGCAAAAGCATGCTTTTGCCCTGATGTCCTGCTTGTGGGCTTCCCATAGGACAATCCCTTTGACCACTGTAAGAAACAGGATGTTGGACTAAATGGATACTTTATGTGGGAAATGGATTGAGGACTTGTTGTGAGTATGTCTCCTTGAAAAGATGAGAACAAGTTATTTGTCACCTTAAAAGAATATAGGAAGTCTAGGCTTGGGGAACTGTTCCATGCTGAGTCAGACCACTGATAGCTTAGGGTTTAAGACTGGGGACATTCCCAGCCTTACCTGAAAATCCTGCCGGATCAGGCCAATGGCCCATCTGGTCCAGCATCCTGTTCACACAATGGACAACCAGATGCCTGTGGGAAATATGCAAGCACAAGAGCATTCTCTCCTCCTGTGACTTCCTGCAACTGGTATTCAGAGACATGAATCTGGGACTTTCTGTGAGCAAAGCAAATTTTCTAGTAGTGTGCTACTGAGATATTCAGGACTGACCTTGAAATAAGTACCAGAAGGATACAACTATATCTGGATGGTGTGGAGGGTCTGTAATGGTCCCCAGTGCTAATTCCCACGACGTCTCGAAGACCTCTGAAATGTTATTCCAGCATTGCAGCAGAATCTTTCACAGGCTTCCTCAGGTGCAAGATGTGGTTATTAGGGCAAAGTCCTTGCTGTGCCAAACAAATATTTTTGTTAAGTACATCTTCCCCATGTTTAATGCATGTAAATGGCCTGGCTTTTGCCAGCTTCCATTTAGTGTCATTTTCCCACTTTCACCTTTGCAGATTAAATGAAGGCAAACTGAACGAAAGCAAATGACACAAATGGCAGCAAAACGATGTCAAATCAAGTCAAGCCCATTTAAAGCTGTTGTGAATTAGAGGTAATGTTCTCCCAAGGAGCAAATAGCAGTTTGGACCTGGAGTTCAGAGCCTCTATGTATAATGGCTCTTAAAACAGGGAAAATCCAGCTATTGGCTAATTCTACAGCAACAGCTGTAGAGGGACGCGGGTGGCGCTGTGGGTTAAACCACAGAGCCTAGGGCTTGCCGATCAGAAGGTCGGCGGTTCAAATCCCCACGACGGGGTGAGCTCCCTTGCTCAGTCCCTGCTCCTGCCACCTAGCAGTTCGAAATCACATCAAGTGCAAGTAGATAAATAGGTACCGCTCTGGTGGGAAGGTAAACGGCATTTCCGTGCGCTGCTCTGGTTCGCCAGAAGCGGCTTTGTCATGCTGGCCACATGACCCGGAAGCTGTACGCCAGCTCCCTCGGCCAGTGAAGCGAGATGAGCGCTGCAACCCCAGAGTAGTCCGCACCTGGACGTAATGGTTTACCTTTACAGCAACAGCAGATGTTGGTCCCTGTTGTTCAATCCACTCCCAGGATCATATTAGTCTTTTTTTCTGTGTATTTTCTAATTCTAGTATGTTGTCTGATTGTGCCTTATGTGGCCTTTAGTAAGCTGTTATTTCTCACCTTCAGCCCTTGGGTCTGATCCTGCACTCCACTGGACTCACAATAAGGGATTCAGAGCAGCCCAGCCACTGACCAGGCTGATACCCAAGTCTGAGACCCTGTGGGATGATGGCTCCTGCCTCCTCCTCACTTTGATTCACAGGGTGAGAGATAAATCACCTCAGGTTCCTCTTTCATAAAATAGCCATACATTGCTGCTGGCTATCAAGAAATGCTACCACCAATAACAGCATTCTTAAAGGGGGGGGAGTCCAAGCTTTTAAAACCACCCCAAAAATCCGGTCACATTTGCCTCACTCCCATCTTTATAGAAGGAAGTTGCCATGTAAGAATAAATAAAATCATGAATGCACAAGAAAAAGGATTTCTTGAGAGGTGCACAGGGTGTCAGGGGCTGAACTGAGGAGGAATGGTTGGGACCGCCGCCACCTTCTCCCAAACCTTCCCCAAAACAGGAGGGCAGTATAGATTTAGAACAGTGGTTTGCAGAAGGTTACAGTTCAGAGGCTGCAGAGGGGAGAAGCTGGGAAATATTGGAAGAGGAAGAGCAGGAAGATGAAGAAGCACCAGGGTAGAGACAGCTGACAGACTCAAGTGTCTTTGGAAAGCATTCCTGACTGCCCCCCCCACTCTCCCAGGACCAGACATGCATTGGGAGTAGTGGAACACAAAGCTCAGAGGGAGAAAGCTCAGATTTGCCGACGCAAGGGTGACCTAGACAGGATGGGGTGGGTGGGACCTTACTTAGAGCAATGCCATTATCTAGGTTAGACTACATTCCTTCGTCTCTCTGTATTGAAGAAATTGCTTGGCAAGGACTTTTATAGTTTCTCTGCTCCTTGGCTGCTACCACGGGAGGGAATGGATTCCCCGTAGCCTGACACAGGGGTTAAGTTAGTGAACCAGCCCTACCTTGGTTGGTGCTTGAAAAGGGAGGTACACCTCCCGTTTCACATATTTACTGGGTCACTGATGAGGGACACAGTGCAGCCCATGCAGCGCAGACAGCTCTGTCCTCCTCCAATGTTTGAAGAAGAAGAAGAAGAAGAGTTTGGATTTGATATCCCGCTTTTTACTACCCGAAGGAGTCTCAAAGCGGCTAACATTCTCCTTTCCCTTCCTCCCCCACAACAAACACTCTGTGAGGTGAGTGGGGCTGAGAGACTTCAGAGAAGTGTGACTAGCCCAAGGTCACCCAGCAGCTGCATGTGGAGGAGTGCAGACACGAACCCGGTTCCCCAGATTACGAGTCTGCCGCTCCTAACCACTACACCAAACTGGCTCTCAGCCACTCAGTGCCCGCAGCCACTCAGTTATCTGCCGCCCATGGCAGCCATCTGATTCTGCCTAACGATAGGGCTGGCCCTTAAGAACAATATTAGAAGAGCACCATACATGTCTAAGCTCAATTTTGTGCCACCTTCCTTCCCTTTGCGCTGCTTCTTCGGGGTTGTTGTTTTTCTTAACCGGGGTTGTTGTTTTTCTTAACCGTGTTGCCCACATTGACAGCCTCATTTATCTCTGGCATTTTCCACATCATTAGCTGTGTGCATTTCCTGAGCTTGGAAGCTTTGCTAGCTCTTGTTAGCAACGAGCTTCCAATGCAACTATGTTAAAATGGAGAATTTGCTAGGTACTCTGAATTCAGGGAGGAGTGAGGGAGCAGGCAGGAGAGACCAGATGGCATCCATGCTGGTTAATAATATACTCCATGGTTTGCCCCCCAGCTCTTGCATACACACACACACACACACACATATAGCTAGGATCCTGGTCAGGGTTTGCTCCCTTGCTTGCAGAGTGCAAACTCAGCTGTGTCCGGAGCCTTAAAAATCAACTTTTGGTTTGGGTTTGCTTGCCTGTATCTCTCTGAATTCTGATTACTGGACAGGAGCTGCATGGGAAAAACAAATAAAAATAATCTAAAAGCAGAGAGGGAGAGAGTCCTTAATCCAGTCCCTGTAAAATACTTCTGAAGCCATTACCGGTGGCAATTTCCACTAAGATGACACAGTGCACCCCAAATGAAGCATGCAATTCAATGCCATCTGGTGGAAGAGACTCTCCTGGAGGTATGACTAAATCATTTGTGGTGGCCCAGGGATTATTTTGGGGTGTGTGGCCCCTGTTCCTTAGTCTCTTCTTCATAATTTGACTGTTATTGGCATCACTAGACATTGTATCCAACGGAGCACTAGGATAAAGTCACTTAGTGGTATGCTTCTTCCACCAACGTTTTTGTGCAAGAGAATGAATAGGACCTGGTTGCTGGTAACTTCATTGCACAACAGATTTGTGGGAAATCCTGCACAATAAATTCCCAGTAGCACAGCTGTTGCATTGGATTCCTCAGTTGCACAACATCAAACACATCCGTTTGCCAGCACAAATAGAGAATGGACAGAGAGTGTTGGATGAAACCCTATATAATTATAAGCATGTTCCTATATACTATTATATTAGTTATTTGTGAAACACTCATACTTTGGCATACATTTTGTGGATATTGGTGCCATAATTCGTGAGACTGGTTCCGCAGGGAGATGGCCAGTGGCCGTTTTGGCAAATGGTTTTTGCAGACTTATGCCCACTTGCATGTGACATCTACCCAATTTTCCCCCATTCCAAACAATGTCTTCTGTGTCACCCATGCACCAATTGCCACCAGTTAGTCCCTTTCTAATAGAAGTACACTGCAGGGACAGGACAAGTTACCATTTCTGCGCAATTTGCCATGCTTTCCAGTGAAAGGATTTCCACCAATGAGCAATGTAACCTGGGCTGTAGTTTCTGAGAGACTGGAGAATGTGCCTTATACCAGGCCCAACCATTGACCCATCTTAGCTCAGTATGGTTTACACCAGTCAAAATGGTACCCTCCAGATGTAATTCTTGAACATTGGCCATGCTGGCTGGGGCTGATAGAAGTTGTAGTCCACAATATCTGTAGGACATCAAGTTGGGTGACTGGCAGTAGCTCTCTGGGGTTTCAGGCAGGGTTTTCCCCCAACCAACCCTACCATGTGGTGCCCAAAATTAAACCTGGGAAGCTCACACTCTTTCTGCTATGGCCCTTCTCCAGTGGCACTGAGGTCAAGGAAGCTCAAGCAGCTTCAGGTGAGTTTCCATTCCTAGACAGTGCAGAGCTGAGGAGCATTTCCAGGACAACTGGAATGGTCTCCAGTGCTAGTCCTACTCAGAGCAAACTCATTGAAATTAATGACGATGACTAATGTAGGCCCATTAATTCCAATGGATCTGCTCTGACTACAATTTAGTGCTTATATCAGGAAGGATCATGCCACACAGTTTGCAACTGAGAACCTGCCACCACCTGGAATAGAAAGGTGGGGACTTTGAGCAGCCATTCCGAGATTCCAACTGCTGGAGTGAGATGGATGAGTGCCCAGAAATGAGGTCCAGTTTCTGATGTTCTCGGATTGATCTGGCCTCCGGTTAACTTCCCGGTGGAGAACTGTCAAGTCCCATCCAAATACACAGCTTGCTTCTTTTTAAAGAAAGAAAGAACACTGTACTTCAATTGGATGGTGTGAGAGCACAGCTCCGTCCCTCTGTGACGTCTGGGTTTTTCCTTCCTTGCTTTGTCATTTCCATCCCTCGTCCTTGCCACTCATGTCTCTTCGGCTTTGCAACATGTCCTATCCATCAGACTTCATTTGTTGTGCTAAATGTCGAATCCCCCTAAGACTCCCTCTCCCGGCAGCGGAAACCCACTGGTAATTCCGCAGGCATGCTAACAAGTTGAGGAATGTCTCCTTTCATTTCACTGCAGCAGAATGAGTGACCTATTTTTTAATGCCCGTAACTTATTTATTTCAAGGGGGTGGTCGGTGAGTATACAAGTGCTGTTGCCAACAACACAGTTGGTTCCTTGAGTCCAGACAGGAAGCCGGTGATTTCCAAAGGTGACACATTTGTTAAGATCCTGCTTCAGATGGTCACTCTCAATTGTTGTCAATGAATGCGGCCATTAGTCATGCATTTGTTTGTGCCTAGAACTGACAAAGGCTCTTTGCAGATACTGAGCTAATTAGGATGGTTAGAGGCAAGGCAACCAGACAAGTTTGATGTCAAAGAATTGGAAGATGTTTGCCCCTTATGCAAATAATTCTCATAATCAAGAGCTTGAATACAGCCTTAGATGGATGATCTGAGGGATTGCAACAATGGTGTCATTGAGCAGGACCGCGAGAGGAGCACTGCTCCAGGATTTTTCAGAGCAGGAGCAATGATGTCATCTGCCTTGATCTGGTAAGTGAATTAGGTGATAACAAGGCTTTCAAAATTTGCAATTGTTTGCAAATAATAATAATAATAATAATAATAATAATAATAATAATAATAATTCAGTGATGGGGGCCCATCTCGGTGGTTCCCAACAAAATATTTAAAATACAATAAAGCATCAAACATTGAAAAACTTCCTTGAACAGGGCTTCCTTCAGATGTCTTCTAAAAGCCAGATAGTTGTTTATTTCCTTGACATCTGAAGAGAGTATCTGAAGAAGTGTGCATGCACACGAAAGCTCATACCAAGAACAAACTCAGTTGGTCTCTAAGGTGCTACTGGAAAGAATTTTTATTTTGTTTTGACTATGGCAGACACTACCCACCTGTAGAAGGCATTCCACAGGATGGGAGCTACTGAGAAGGCCCTCTGCCTGGTTCCCTGTAACCTCACTTCTCACAGTGAGGGAACTGCCAGAAGGCCCTAGGAGCTGGACCTCAGTGTCCGGGCTGAACAATGGGGGTGGAGATGCTCCTTCAGATATACTGGACCGAGGCCATTTAGGGCTTTAAAGGTCAGCACCAACACTTTGAATTGTGCTCGGAAACGTACTGGGAGCCAATGTAGGTCTTTCAGGACCAGTGTTATATGGTCTCGGCGGCCACTCCCAGTCATCAGTCTAGCTAGATTAGCAGAGAAAAAGTCAGTGAATGGTCAAACGGAGACCAGCTGCTACTTCTTTCATTTGATTAGGTTCTAATCTATCTATCTATCTATCTATCTAAATGTTCTAGATGGGTGCATGGACACAAAGGCCTTGCTCTGTAATCGCTTGACCAGTTGCCTTCAGTTTTGGACACAACATTCCTTGGCCATATGGGAAGGTTCTTATGTACCTAGATTGCAAAAATATCACACCTTTCCCAGGTAAATCCGTGAATTTGTGCACAAAAACAGCACCCTCCAGTGGAAGTCAAAGCAACACACGCTTTACAACAACAGACTTCAGAAGAGGGTGGGAGGGGGAGGAGCAGAACTTGAGGTCACCTCAGCCAATAGGCTGTTGGTGGGGGGAGGGGCCGAATCAACCTTTAGCTACCACCGCCATAACAACTCCTTGCCTCAGGCTCGGCCAATTCCCATTTTAAAACAGTGAGCAACAGACATGAGAGTGCGGAGGTGACGGAACAAATCACAGCACAGGAGTTCAACAGAACAACCTGTGGAGAGCCAGGCGGGGGGAGGAGAACCGGAGAGAAGGGAGGTAGGAGATCAACACAGTTTCGGAGTGACCACGGAGAGTGCGGGGGAGGGGAACAAATCACGCCGCATGAGTGGGAGGAAGACGAAAACGGGGGGGGGGACTGAGAGGAGGCACGCAGAAGTTCATCAGGATAAGCTGTGGGAAACCAGGCGAAAACGGGAGAGAAAGACTGAGAGGAGGCAGACTTAAGTTCATTGGGATAACGTGTGGGAAACCAGGTGAAAACAGGGGGGAGGGAAGACTGAAATGGGGCACACGGAAGTTCGTGGGCATAAGCTGTGGGAAACCAGGCGAGAACGGGGTGGGGGGGGAGCCACAGCAAGGCGTGGCCAGGCCAGCTAGTAGAATAATAGAATTGTAGATTTAGAAGGCACCCCTGAGGATCAGGGCCCATTTCTCCAATCTGTTAAGGTCATCTTGAATCCTGTTTCTATCTTTTGTAGCATTAGCTACCTTTCCCAGTTTGGAGTCCTCTGCAAATCTGATGAGCATCCACTCAGTTCCTT
This sequence comes from Lacerta viridis, assembly GCA_900245905.1. Classification (NCBI taxonomy): domain Eukaryota; kingdom Metazoa; phylum Chordata; class Lepidosauria; order Squamata; family Lacertidae; genus Lacerta; species Lacerta viridis. Next base: position 111,930 of record OFHU01001604.1, read on the forward strand.
CATCCAGGTTGTTCATAAACAACATCAAGCCCAGGACAGAACCCTGTGGCACCACACTTTGTCACTTTTTTCCAGGGTGATGAAGAACCATTTATGAGTACTCTTTGGGTTCAGTCAGTCCACCAACTACTTACCTCACCCAGCCCACATTTTACCTGCTTCTCCACAAGAATAACATGGGGGACTTTGTCAACAGCCTTACTGAAATCAAGATACATTATGTCCTAAGCATTCCCCTGATTCACCAAGCTTGTAACTCCATCAGAAAAAGAAAGAAAAAGAAATGAGGTATGTGTGGAATGATTTGTTTAAGAAACCCATGCTGCGTCTTAGTAATCTAAATACTCACAGGCTGACCATTTAATTATCTGTTCTAGGACAGTGGCGATGAACCTTTTGGAGACCAAGTGCCCAAACTGCAACCCAAAACCTACTAATTTATTGCAAAGTGCCAACACGGCAATTTAATATGGGATAATAATATACAGTAATAAAATGAGCTGGGGGGGGGTTTCCCTGAGTTGTTGAGCTTTTGGGGGGGGCATTGCCCAGAGTTTTTTGGGGGGATTGCCAAGACTTGCAGAGCTTTTTTGAGGGGCTTGGTTCACAGTTGTGTTTTTTTTGGGGGGGGGGAACACTCGCACGCATTATAAATGCTTCCTCTGGCACGCGGAGTAGAAACAACACATAGTGTCAAGCATCACAGGCAGCAAACTAAACTAAACTTTTGATTAAAAATGTGCCAGAAAAAGAACAAAATGATTTAGAAAAAAAGGGTGGGATTAAAAATAGTCAAGAAAGCTAAATATTTAGGCATAGATATAACAATGAAAAATATAAATTTATTTAAAAATAACTATGAGAAAATATGGAAAGGGATAAAACACGATTTGGAAAGATGGAGTAGATTACAACTATCCTTATTGGGGAGAGTATCAATAGTGAAGATGAGTGTGTTACCAAAAATGTTGTATTTGTTTCAGACTATACCAATCATAAACAAGGAAAATTGTTTCGAAGAATGGCGAAGAGATATCACTAAATTTATATGGCAAGGAAAGAAGCCCAGAGTAAGGTACAAATTGATGACAGATAGGAAGGACAGAGGAGGATTGGCGCTACCAAATCTGCAGTTATATTACGAGGCGGAATGCCTGGTCTGGATAAGGGAATGGATAAGGTTGGAGAAAACTAGATTGCTGGATTTAGAAAGTTTTAACTGCAGATTTGGATGGCACGCATATTTGAACTATGATAAAGTTAAGGTAAATAAAGAATTTATGAATCATATTATAAGAGGAGCCCTATTTAAAGTATGGAACAAATATAAAAGATACATAGAATGTCAAACACCATTATGGATCTCACCAGTAGAAGCCATAGTAAGGAAAAAATTGAATACAAGGAAGATTTGGCCAAGTTATAGAGAATTGATAGAAGATCAACAAGGCAAGTATAAGTTGAGGACCTTTGAGGACATAAGAAGATTTGAGATTGATAGATGGCAGTATATGCAGCTTGTAAGCATGTTTAATGCTGATAAAAGAAAAGGTTTCCCGAAAGAGAAGTCTAAATTTGAAAGAGAAGTGATTCAAAGTAGTAAGAAGTTATTATCAAGAGCTTATAATTTACTTTTGGATTGGGATTTGATGGATGAGGGAGTGAAGGAAGTAATGATAAAATGGTCAAAAGATGTCAATTCGGTAATTTATCTTGAGCAGTGGGACAAATTATGGAAAGAAACTATTAAATTTACAGCTTCATATAACATTAAAGAAAACTTCATAAAAATGTATTACAGATGGTACCTAACGCCTGTAAAGATAGCCAGAATATATAAATCAAAAAGCAACATGTGTTGGAAATGTAATAAGGAAATAGGAACTATGATGCATATGTGGTGGTGGTGTGAGAAAATTAAATCTTTCTGGCTATCGGTGCATGAGGAAATGAAAAAAATGATGAAAAAGTCAATAATGAAAAAGCCTGAGGCATACTTGTTAGGTTTAATAGATGAAGACATACCAAAAGGGAAGGAAAAAGTATTCTTATATGCTAGTACAGCAGCCAGGGTAGTTATAGCAGCTAAGTGGAAGGATGAAAAGGCACCATCGAAAGAGGAATGGATCTGTAAATTGAATGAGTATTTATTAATGGCAAAATTAACAGCGGCAATAAGGAATACATCAAAGCAAAATTTAAAAAATGAATGGATATGTTATGAGGAATATATGGCCAAACATTACTCAAGGGACGATGTGCTTGCATGTCTAGATTAAGAGATATGGAGATTAATAAAGGGAAAATAAAGAGATTAAGAGGATAAGAAAATGTATTATAAAGAATGATAATACAGAATGCATATTGAGAAAAGGATTTATGACAGAAGAAGAAATGTTGCTGGAGGGGAGTCAGAGGGGGGGAGGGGTTATGGGAGTAAGATTTGCTTGTTTTGATTAGTATGTATTTTTTTCTCAATTTGTTTTATCGATTTGTGTATTTTAATTTAAAATTTCAATAAAGTTTTTTAACATTAAAAAAAGCATCACAGGCAGCAACCAGTCAACAAAAATGCTTGACAAAGCCACCAATCACACGAACTACAGCCTGCTGGCTGCAAAAAAATCCCACCAATTGTGCGCGCGCGGGGGGGGGGAGCTAGGAATACATCTGCTTTGCAGAGATAAACTGCCTCTAAGCTGCTGCTGGCGGGGAGGGATCGGTTTACTCACAAGGAGGCGTGGGGGGAAGCAGCTGCCCAATTTGAAACCCTCAAACAATGGCACTGCTGGCGTGATGGCGCATGCCAACAGAGAGGGCTCTGCGTGCCCACTTTGGCCCACTTTTTTGAAGATGGGGACAACATTTGCTCACCTCCAGTCTTCAGGGACCTCACCTGCTCTCCAAGAATTCTTCAATATCATAAATAGAGGCTCTGAGATTACACCCACAAACTCCTCAAGTACTCAAGCACATCGTTAACTATGTACATTTCCTGAGTTTTGCTAGTTCTTGTCAGCAACCAGCTTCCAATATTGGAGAGTCTGCTTGGTACTCTGAATGTGTGAACCATTTTTCTGCATCCTCCATGTATGAGAGTATCTGTGCTGGTCCTTTGCTCAGGTAGAAGCATGCGGTACCTTCGCTCATGGTGGGATCTTGGAGGACTGCAGTAACTCGAGGGGGAAGTGAGACGATCAGTGAGTTTCAGGATACAGAGACCGAGCCTGCAACGATATTAAGGTATTTCTGAAAAGTGAGTCATGATGCAACTGAAGCTGGCCCAAGACAGCTTGTGTGTCTAAAATTAATAAGTATTGATGCTGTTTTTATAAGCAGGTGATAGAATTTTACAGCTGTAATTTCAGCCACAATAAATACACCCGCTTCGTATTGACATTGTTACCCTTTGTAGAAGCCGAGTGAAGTAAATCCATACGAATTAAAGGCAGAGCTGCAACTCAAGCTGTTTTAGTTCACGTAATTGAATCTGAGTGAATTGACCCCGGTGATTTCAGTGGGGGTGGGGGGTGGGGGGAGGAACCAGCTTAAATATAAATCCTTTGCCTTGACGCACTTGTGGATCAAGATATAAAGAAAGGAAGAGTTTTAGATTCCCATGGTGAATTAAAATAAGCACACAAAAACCAGTTTTTCTCTTGTTCTTCCCTCCCTTCATTTGTCCAGAGTTCAGTTTACTTGGAATGAAGCTCATCATGTGTTTAGGGTGCATGGTTTTCATAGAATCATAGAGTTGGAAGAGACCACAAGGGCCATCCAGTCCAACCCCCTGCCAAGCAGGAAACACCATCAAAGCATTCCTGACAGATGGCTGTCAAGCCTCCGCTTAAAGACCTCCAAAGAAGGAGACTCCACCACACTCCTTGGTAGCAAATTCCACTGCCGAACAGCTCTCACTGTCAGGAAGTTCTTCCTAATGTTTAGGTGGAATCTTCTTTCTTGTAGTTTGAATCCATTGCCCCGTGTCCGCTTCTCTGGAGCAGCAGAAAACAACCTTTCACCCTCCTCTATATGACATCCTTTGATATATTTGAACATGGCTATCATATCACCCCTTAACCTTCTCTTCTCCAGGCTAAACATACCCAGCTCCCTAAGCCGTTCCTCATAAGGCATTGTTTCCAGGCCTTTGACCATTTTGGTTGCCCTCTTCTGGACACGTTCCAGCTTGTCAGTATCCTTCTTGAACTGTGGTGCCCAGAACTGGACACAGTATTCCAGGTGAGGTCTGACCAGAGCAGAATATAGTGGTACTATTACTTCCCTTGATCTAGACACTATACTCCTATTGATGCAGCCCAGAATTGCATTGGCTTTTTTAGCTGCTGCATCACACTGTTGACTCATGTCAAGTTTGTGGTCTACCAAGACTCCTAGATCCTTTTCACATGTACTGCTCTCAAGCCAGGTGTCACCCATCCTGTATTTGTGCCTTTCATTTTTTTTTTTTGCCCAAGTGTAGTACTTTACATTTCTCCTTGTTAAAATTCATCTTGTTTGCTTTGGCCCAGTTGTCTAATCTGTTAAGGTCATTTTGAAGTGTGATCCTGTCCTCTGGGGTATTAGCCACCCCTCCCAATTTGGTGTCATCTGCAAACTTGATTTATACATATACACAATCTGAGCAGAATATGGAAAGTCTCACAGCATTAGCACCTCAAAAGTTCTTGCTTCTCCATTAGTCACAGCTTTGGGTCCAGCACAGAGCAAAAATGGTTTGCAAGGGTTCCAGCTTGCCCTCACAATTGAGGGGGCCAGTGCCGGGTGCTGTGCTAACATCACTTGCGCACTCTGTGCAACATGCTGACATGTGTGTGAGTGACATGAGCACATTGCATGGCATTCACACACGGGGTGTGTATGGTCACCATGGAATTTTGAGGGGACCCAGCCCCTTCCTTGAATTTATTTGGGTTCTTGCCCCTGCCCCCTCATGGCATCCCTGATGGCTTTTGTCTCCAGCTTTTATCCTTCTGCCCTTTCTCACCCACTTCCCTTGCTATTGTTGTTGTTGTTTAGTCGTGCCCGACTCTTTGTGACCAGAGCATGCCAGGCACTCCTATCTTCCACTCCCTCCCTCAGTTTGGTCAGACTCATGTTGGTAGCTTCGAGAACACTGTCCAACCATCTCGTCCTCTGTCGTCCCCTTCTCCTTGTGCCCTCCATCTTTCCCAACATCAGGGTCTTTTCCAGGGAGTCTTCTCTTCTCATGAGGTGGCCAAAGTATTGGAGCCTCAGCTTCAGGATCTGTCCTTCCAGTGAGCACTCAGGGCTGATTTCCTTCAGAATGGATAGGTTTGATCTTCTTGCAGTCCATGGGACTCTCAAGAGTCTCCTCCAGCACCATAATTCAAAAGCATCAATTCTTCGGTGATCAGCCTTCTTTATTGTACTAGGGAAAGGCCCACCCACTTGTTCCACGGCACAGAGCAAATTCTTTGGTTATGCTAATAACTAGGGTAGGGTTGATGGATGCTGTAGTGAGGGCCCTCCCATCGCTCTCCTAACCTGTTGTTGTATCCTCTTTCCTGTATGGTGGGGGGATTTGGGTTTTGTCTCCTTTGCTGGGACAGCGCGGCATGAATTTTAACTTATTTTAATAATTTTATTGTTTATCTTTTTAATAATGTTATATGGTATTTTGTGTAAAGGCATGGACCTCACAAATTTAATAAACTTGAGGTTATGCTAATTTTGGTGCTTAACTAGTCGGCCCAAGCCATTACCTGGTTTGCTTTCAGACATTCCACCTCCACAGACCCAGAATCCCAAGAATTGGAAGGGATTCAGGGTGACATACAGTCTGAGACTCCCCCCACCACAACTCACAACACTATATCTCAAGAAGTACAAATGATGCGGAGTATAATGCAAAACTACAGCACAATGCAATATAATACAATAAGATACCCCCCCAAAAGCAAAAACATAGCAGTGCATATTGAGTCAGAGATCCTTTCCTCCTTCAGCCTCCCTCTAACCAAGGCACATCCTGACACAAAAAGCAACACTCCCTCCACTAACGCATGCACATCACACCCAGATTTCTTCTTACAACTCCACAAATCATGCCATACCTCCTACTCATCCAATACCACTCATCCCTCCCAGTACACACACACTCATCCACCCTGTCACTCACAATCTACCTCTCAGTCACCAGTCTGCTGTCACCAATCACTCCTTCCACGTTACCAGAAATGTACCGCAACAGCACCAGGAGACAATGAAACTGTTCGCCGACAGAGCTATAGAAATGATCAAAACAAATTGCCACCTATCATTCACACCAGCGTACTGTTCCTGATGGCAACTGGCTGTCACTTAGGTTGCTATCTGCCACCCAAGATTCTCAGCCAAGAAGGAGAGGAACTGCATACACCCCTCCCTGGTACCCCTTCCTCTCACCAAGGAGGACCCTCTGACTTTCAACCCATGTAAGATATGCCACACATATGAAATTTGAAAAGGGGCGCTGTCATCAGAATCCCAAGCCCCCTTCTAGAGCTAGTTTTGTAGTTCTCTGGCTTGATGGCAATGGGCTTGTGATCGACGCAGGTGGTGCTGTGGTCTAAACCACTGAGCCCTCTTGGGCTTGCCGGTCAGATGTTCAGAGGTTCAAATCCCCACCAACCTAGCAGTTCGAAAGCACACCAGTGCAAGTAGATAAATGGGTACCACTGCGGCAGGAAGGTAAACGGCGTTTCTGTGCACTCTGACACTCGTCACAATGTGCCATTGTGCCAGAAGTGGTTTGGTCATGCTGGCCACATGACCCGGAAAGCTGTCTGTGGACAAACGCCAGCTCCCTCAGCCTGAAAGCAAGATGAGTGCCGCAACCCCATAGTCACCTTTGACTGGACTTAACCGTCCAGGGGTCCTTTACCTTTTACCTTTTTGTGATTGACAGCTTTCCAGCCACTCAAAAAAAAGCTGAATCAAATGGGGTCCATGAGATGTGAATTTCATTTGTTATGAAGAAAATTCCAAGATAAAATATCTAGATATCCAGCAGGCACCAGATTGGGAAAGGCTGGGCAAAAAGAACAAATAGGTACCATTATAGCTATCCAGTTGATACCTACCCATCAATTATTTTGGGGGATACTTTTGTCTTCATTAGGGGAAGCCCTCTTGGGGGATGTTTCATAGTGGATACAATTTCGTTTTCAACAGCATGTCATTCAGGAGCAATGGGTGCTGGTGGAAAATGGTGGCTGCCACAGGGGGGAAATGGCTTCAAATGGGGACTGTCATATTGCTCCCAGAATGCCCTCTAAACTATGAAATAGCTGTGACATTCTGGGAAAATAAAATGCCCCCCATGAGTCGCTGAAAGGATGTCCATGGCCTGTGACTGTCACAAGCTCAGCAGAGCACAGAGTATACGGTATTTGTTTGTTATTGGAATGTTGGACATATTGTGTTAAAAAGGAAATTAATAAAAATTATATTGGAGAAAGGTTGTCCACGGCCACCGCTACAATCAGGCTAAGGCCATTGGCCAACGTCCTTTTCCAAATACCACCTTCTTCGGAGGTTAGGCTTGTTTCAGCAAAAGAAAATGCCTTTTTTTTCAGTAGTGATGCCCCAACTAGAGAATCCCTTTTCTGGGAATCATGCCTGGCATCAAATTTGCTGCTTTTCAAACACCAGGTTAAACCATTCTTTGTATTTGCTCAGATGTTTTAATACTTTTAAATGCAGCTTGTATGTCATTTGAATACAATTTGGCTGGCTTCAAAAATAGGATTAGGAGGATGAAGCTATCAAGAGCTGCTAACCAAGATGGCTCTCTTATAACTCCAAAGCTCTAAATATCACTTGCTGGGAATCCCAAATGAGGAGAGGGCTGTTGAACTCGGGGTCTGCTTGCAGGCTTCTCATCTGGCTGACCACTGTGAGAACAGGATGCTGGAATTGATGGTCTGATCCAGAAAGGCTTTTTTTGTGAATTCAGAACGCCTTGAAATCCCGTGTCATCTTTTTTGGAAAACCAGTTCCATACTGTCACCTTTTGGCAGGTGTGCAATACGACACTCCATGAAATAATGTTTGCCAAATAATTATCTGTTTTCTTAATCAGTGCATGTTTTGCCAGTCCCCCCCTTTTGTTTAAGAAAGGCATATAAATAATAATTATTATTATTTATTATTATTATTATTATTATTATTATAAAAGATAGACTTTATATGGGAAATGAAACCAACTTCCTAATGCTACAATCCCCTAACACAGGGCTGGGGGACTTGTCCCCACCCCCAGATGCGGTTGGACTCCAGATCCCATCAGCCCCAGCCAGCATGGCCAATGGTTAGGGATGATGGGAGTTGTAGTCCAACAGCATCTGGAGATCCACAAGTTCTCCGTTCCTGCTCTACAACATATTTAGCGATTCAGAAGTGAGGTCCATGTAAGCTTCCGTCTTCTAACCAGAGTAGGAGGCAGAGAAAAATCAAAGCTCCTTCATTTGAGCCCAGCTATTTATATCCTACCGATCAGAGCCAGGCAGGGGGTGGGGGAATAATGCAGTGAAACTTGTAAATCTCCTTCAAACATCATAAATTGAACGAGATGGGAGAAGACTGATAAATTGCTGGCAGAGGTAATTCAATGCTGGGGGTTCTAATGAGCTCATCAATCAATCAAGGTTTTGCTTCTTTGGTTTGTGATATCATCTCTATCCTTTCTATTGAATTACGGCTTTGTTGTAAATCTCCCCTTATAAATTACCTTTCTCCCAAATATACTTCCTTATTACAGCTGTACCAGAACTGAGGGGCTGCCTGTCCTGCTTCCAGCAGAAATCCTCTTTTTTCATGGGGTTACATTTCAGTCCTTCTCAATTCAGGCCTGAAAAGGGTTTGCAATTGAAACAAGTATAGAATAGGTTTGGCACCTCTTCCATGCACTAGCAAGTTGGTTCTAGGTTCTGGTCAATTAATGGTCACTTTCACCAAGTTGTTCTGGCTGGACGACAATTAAAAACCTAGGTCAACCTTTGAACTACAGCACCTCTCACCAGTTTCAAAACAACATGGCCAATGGTCAGAGATGATAGCAGTTACACTTGAGCAACATCTGGAGGGCAAACACAGGAAAGCTAGGTTATTGATCTTAAGCTGGTGAAACAGGACCAACAAGAGAGGCGCACAGCGCTAAATCCCAGAAAAACTCACACACCAGTGGCTCATTTTCTTTCTGGGAGTTGTAGTATACAGTGTGTTTTACAGAAAGGAGCAAGTTGGGGGTGAGGAAGGAGGAGAAGTAGAGAGAAAGAGGGACATCAAAATATATTCAAAACAAAATAAAAAATAAAAAAAATTCCTTCCAGTAGCACCTTAGAGACCAACTAAGTTTGTTCTTAGTATGAGCTTTCGTATGCATGCACACTTCTTCAGATCACACGCACATGAAAGCTCATACCAAGAACACACTTGTTGTTGTTGTTCAGTCGTTCAGTCGTGTCCGACTCTTTGTGACCCCATGGACCAGAGCACGCCAGGCACGCCTATCCTTCACTGCCTCTCGCAGTTTGGCCAAACTCATGTTAGTAGCTTCGAGAACACTGTCCAACCATCTCATCCTCTGTCGTCCCCTTCTCCTTGTGCCCTCCATCTTTCCCAACATCAGGGTCTTTTCTAGGGAGTCTTCTCTTCTCATGAGGTGGCCAAAGTACTGGAGCCTCAACTTCAGGATCTGTCCTTCCAGTGAGCACTCAGGGCTGATTTCTTTAAGGATGGATAAGTTTGATCTTTTTGCAGTCCATGGGACTCTCAAGAGTCTCCTCCAGCACCATAATTCAAAAGCATCAATTCTTCGGCGATCAGTCTTCTTTATGGTCCAGCTCTCACTTCCATACATTACTACTGGGAAAACCATAGCTTTAACTATACGGACCTTTGTCGGCAAGGTGATGTCTCTGCTTTTTAAGATGCTGTCTAGGTTTGTCATTGCTTTCCTCCCAAGAAGCAGGCGTCTTTTAATTTCGTGACTGCTGTCACCATCTGCAGTGATCATGGAGCCCAAGAACAAACTTAGTTTGTCCTTCCAGTAGCACCTTGGAGACCAACTAAGCTGCTACTGGAAGGATTTTTTTTTTTTTTGACTATGGCAGACCAACCCGGCTACCTACTTGTATCAAAATATATTGTAAAACTTTAAAACAATTTGGCAAGCTTTCTAGACCCATGGGCTTATTTGGATTTTTGAGCATGTGCTGTGGGTCCCCTGCCTCTGGTCATTTCTCTTCCCTTCAGAAAATGTGCAAGCACAGACATCCTTTTTCCAAGTGACCTGAGTCAAAGTCAGATCCGGTATAAGTAACCGGAGCCTTGAAAGAGGAAGTGGGGAAGCACGCCACTTTTCCAACTTCCAATATGGGGTGTGAGGGGAGAGGTGTGACTGCTGTCACATGCTGACAGCTTCTGGAAGCCACAGGTGAGAACTGAGTACAGGGTGGGGGACCAAAGGTGGATAAAGCAGGCCAAAAGGAGTGTGGTGTGTCCCCCCACCAGAGGTCCTAGGTAAAGGTAAAGGTCAAGGAACCCCTAACTAATAGGTCCAGTCGCGGACAACTCTGGGTTTGCGGCACTCATCTCGCTTTACTGGCCAAGGGAGCCGGCGTACAGCTTCCAGGTCATTGTGGCCAGCATGACTAAGCCGCTTCTGGTGAACCAGAGCAGCGCACAGAAACACCATTTACCTTCCCGCCGGAGTGGTACCTATTTATCTACTTGCACTTTGACGTGCTTTCGAACTGCTAAGTTGACAGGAGCTGGGACTGAGCAAATGGGAGCTCACCCCGTCGCAGGGATTCAAACTGCCAACCTTCTGATCAGCAAGCCCTAGGCTCTGTGATTTAACCCACAGTGCCACCCGCGTCCCTACCAGAGGTCCTACCCCTCCCCTAACACCCCATACACCTCAGCAATGCATTACTGAATAAAGTCTGAGCAATTGGGAACTCTGTGTGAGCCTCTGTACTTGAACCGCCAAGGGGACTTTCCCACCACGCATGCCCCAAGTCCCCTTCTGGAGATGAGAAAGACCATAATGCCATATGGAACGCGTGATTATTTTCTTCTAAAAACTGATGTAATTGACATGGGGGAGGCGGGGGAGATGAGCAGGTCCTCTGTGCCCAGGAAATTGTATCTGGCTTGCTCTTCTGTTGCAAAGGAACAATACAATGAATTACTTTCTTTGTGGACGAGGGATGATTAATTAAACTTGTCTGAGAGAGTTTAATTCCTCTCGAGCCTTGCTTCTATTTTTAGCACATGTAATTTTGGAACTGCCACTTATTCGGATTCAGCAAACAGCTTCTGGTGGGGCTTCTTAGCTCCAGAACAAGAAGACGGATTTGCAGCAGGCGACATACACAAGGGTCGGCGGCCAATTTTACTTATTTTATTTCCGAGCAAACTAAATTAAGGGGTGTGCATAACTCCCACAGGTGGAAAGGTGGACCGGTAGATTAGTACTTCCCAGGCTGCAATCCTAAAACCTCAAATCTCGGTTATTGAAATGTGCTTTATGTGGCTCCAAGTGGTACAGAACACTGTGTTAGGCTATGGATGGGGACAGACTACCGCCAGCCCTTAACTCCTGTGCCCCAAAGTCTGCATTGGCTGACCGTGTGCTATCGGACCACCTTCAGGGTAATTGTATTGATTGACAAGGCCCTTAACCACTTGGGTCCAGTATCCCTCAGGGAATGCCTGATCATTTATATCTTTTTATATCCTTACCTGATCAATGATGTCTTTCAGGGAGCCACTCTTAGTGGCCCCTCATGATTGAGTAAAGCAGTTCATATGCTCAAGAGTATCTGAATTCTGTGGGGATGTTTAGGACAATAGGCAAGGGAATATTTGTTAAGCATTATCCTTCCTTCACTCACTCTAGTGGGTGATGTTGCAGAGCAAATCCCCTCTATATTCACGGAAGCGAGTTGATTAGATTCGTTTGAATCTTTACAAGGTTTGCCCAGATGGATTATTCCTGGTGTTCCCCTTTCTCCCTCTTAAAATGCAATGCACATGAGTCTGTGTTTAAAAGTATAGCAATAAGTTTAATCACAAGTTGTTCACAGTACGCATCCTAGAAGGCAGGCTTTAAGCTTCAGGTTACTAACATATAACGTGCATCACATCCTTTGTGAGGACGGGCCTAGGTGGTGCTGGCTGAGAGCCAGAGACTTAACTGAACTGAATCAAACAGAGTTGAAATCGAATGAAAGACAAAATGGCTGTGTGACTCTGCTTTTTATAGATGCTGAGGCCTTTACAAGAGGAACAGGAAGTTACATATCCCCCTGTCTCTGTCCACTCTAGGAAGTAAAACATGTTGTAATTGACTTTGCTGATGTAACACATCCCACAAATTCAGTATCGTGCACCCAATTTCATGGAACTCCCTTCCTAACTGATTTCTGTTTTTGATGTGCTGAGTTTCTTGTACACCCCTTAGAAATGGTTGTACTTAAGCAGTCAGGAACGGCTCACTCGGGAGCATAGCTGTCAACCTTTCCCTTTTTTTTGCGAGAAATTCCCTTATTGTAGCATTGGGAAACAGCAGGGAGGGTTGACAACTATGTATATAGCAGTGGGGAACAGCAGAGACAGCTATGCTCAGGAGGCAAGGGGAGACGACCACCTCGGGCAGCAGGATCCATAGAGGCAGCAGATCACAATGTAGATCTTTATCCACCCCTCCCCTTTTTTCTTCATGTAAATTTTCACTCATTTCTTCTTCCCTGGTGTGGACAGAGAAGAGGCATCATTTTGTGGTTCCCCTCAGGTGCAAAAACGTCTTGGGTTGGCCCTGTAAGAAGTACATATATTGTCAAAGTGGAATAAGTAATAAATAAACTAGGGAGTAAGCCCCATTCCTCCCGAGTAAGTGTGCATAAGATTGTGCTGTTCATTTGTAATCAAAACATTATCTAATGAAATACCAGAAGGGCTGTCACATGGATGATGGAGCAAGCTTGTTTCTGCTGCTCCAGAGGGCAGGACCTGAACCCGGTGGATTCAAATTACAAGAAAGGAGATTCAAATTAACATTAGGAAGAATTTCCTGACAGTAAGAGCTGTTTGACTGTGGTGCAGGCCATCTCAGGAGATGATGGACTCTCCTTTATTGGAGACTTTTAAACAGAGGTTGTCTGTCTGTCTGTCTGGGATTCTTTGGCTGTCATTCCTGCATTTCACGGGAGGGGGGTTGGACTGGATGACCTGGGGTCTCTTCCAACTCTACAATTCTGTGATTCTACCAAAAAAAAAAAAGATTATTGTGTGGGAGAAAACATTTATCCTCTTTCTCTGCACCATGCATGATTGTATCAGCCTTTATAATGTCTATGATATAAACATTAGGCAGTACGTTTCCGAGCACAATTCAAAGTGTTGGTGCTGACCTTTAAAACCCTAAACGGCCTCAGCCCAGTATACCTGAAGGACCATCTCCACCCCCATCGTTTTGCCCGGACACTGAGGTCCAGCTCTGAGGGCCTTCTGGCGGTTCCCTCACTGCGAGAAGGGAACCAGGCAGAGGGTCTTCTTGGTGGTGGCACCTGCTCTGTGGAACACCCTTCCATCAGATGGAAGGCAGAGAAGGAGGGCCAAGAGCAGCGGCAGCAGCGAGGCTCGGGCAGCACAATGCCTCCCTTTCCATCGAAGCAGCCCCAATCCCATTCCTACTTGTGTGCAAGCCGGAGGGGGCGGAGATCCCTCAGTTAGGAAGGCAGGCTTCACACTGCCTTTCGGAGCAGCCCCATCTAAACTCCTACTTACGAGCAAGCAGGAGGGGGCAGGGACCTCCCAGGCAGCGCAATGCCTTCCTTCTCATCGGAGCAGCCCCAATCCCATTCCTACTTGCGTGCAAGCAGGAGGGGGCGGGGATCCCTCAACTGGGAAGGGAGGCTTCCCATTGCCTAACTGAGAGATTCCTGCCCCCTCCTGCTTGCACGCAAGCTCTGATAGGCAGCGTGAAGCCTCCCTTCACAGCTTAGTTGCTGGAGTCAGGGAAGGTGGAGGCAGCCCGGAAGCTGCATCTTAGAGCCGCTGCAGGACCATCCTATGGGGACTTCTGAGCAGCTCCTGAAGCCAGCCAGAGACAACTGCTCCAGGCTGCTGAGACTGCCGCTGCTATGTTTCCCAGAGACATTAGAGGAAATCCGAGTACATTCTGGGAATGGAATTTGCCTGGGGACTTATTTGCAAATCTGGGGGCTGTCCCTAGGAAACGGGGACATCTGGTAACCCCACATTAGACTATTCAACTAGGACTAGGGCACCTGGGCTTAAATCCCCACTCAGCCATGAAGCTCACTGGGTGACCTTGTGCCACTCTCAGACTAACGTACCCCACAAGGTTGTTGTGGGGATTAAATGGAGAGCAGAAGAACTATGTATGCCACTCTGAGCTCCTTGGAGAAAAGTGGGGTGTAAATGAGAGAGGGGGGGAGGGAGGGAGGGAGGGAGGGAGGGAGAGAGAGAGGAAGAAGAAGAAATGCCTTGATGTATTATGTCACGATGGGGCTTCTTGGGGTTTGGCGGTCAACATGGAGAGTGATGGGATGCCCACCATTAAGACAACACTGTGACCTTCAGAAACCAGCAAATGAAGCTTTCAATGGTCTGTTGATAAGCCAACATAACCTGACAATTTCTGCTGGCTAGGATAAAAAAAAAAGGTAAAGGACCCCTGGACGGTGAAGTCCAGTCAAAGGAGACTATGGGGTTGTGGTGCTCATCTCACTTCAGGCCGAGGGAGCCAGCGTTTCTCCACAGACAGCTTTCCAGGTCATGTGGCCAGCATGACTAAATTGCTTCTGGTGCAATGGGACACCATGACGGAAACCAGAGCACATGGAAACACCATTTTCCTTTCCGTCTCAGCGGTACCTATTTATCTACTTGTTCTGGCATGCTTTCAAACTGCTAGGTTGGCAGGAGCTGGGACAGAGCAACAGGAGCTCACTCTGTCCCGGGAATTCAAACCACCGACTTTCTGATCGGCAAGCCCAAGAGGCTCAGTGGTTTAGACCACAGCACGACCTGTGTCCCTTTCTGCTGGCTATGTCTCTGGGAACCCTGTGTTAAAAGTATAAACACTGATGTCTACAGGTTCGACTTTGTAGCACACCTTTCTCCAAAATAAATTGTATACACCACACACACACACACACACACACACACACTAAACAAAACCCATTCCTTCTCATCCTCTCTTCACTTTAAATGGGCCTGCTTGCTTTAAGAGATGAGTTATGATATTGTGTTCAGAGCAAAAAGCTAGCCTGTGGCGTCTGTGGTAAATTAAGTCAGTGTCATCCTCCTGGTTTTCTAATTCACCCCTTAGGAAAAGCAACCAGGCATATTAGTTACTGATTTCCAACAGCAGCTGCAGACTGAACCGAAACCTTCAGAGATTTGTCTGTAATGATCTGCAAACCTTTGTTCTGGCACATCTGCTCTATGGGAGGTTTCTCCACATTGGCAAATTTCCGTCCCCTGCCCCCAATTTAATCCAGTGCTTCTGCAGTCCATTATTCTGTGTTCATCTGCACTGAAGTCTTTCTGACATCTATTAGCACTATTCCACAGCAGAGGTTTAAATCCTGCTGGGAGAGATACCATTGGTCTCCGTCATCATTTAGCACCTACTAAATCAGAAGTCCAGGAGCTGTTTGCACCATCTGAGCATTCAAGTCTGAGATCAACAGGAGCAGGGGATATCTCACAATCTCTTTGGATGAAGAGTTATTTATTTTTGCCCACATTGTCATCTTCTTTTAAAACAAAGGTGGGAGGTGCTAAAGTTTCCTCCGGGGTTTTCCAGATTGCACTTCCTGTTCCTTGGTCCCATAACAAATGAATGGTATACAAAAGATGAACAGGTTAAATCTGTAATGATATGCTGGGTGAGGGACTTAGGGCACAATATTCAACTTTTAGATTGGGAAAGGTTATGGAAAAGTGATTTGAAATTCTCAGCATGTTGCACACTGAAAGAAAACTATATGAAAATGATGTACAGGTGGTATTTGACTCCTAGTAAGTTAGCAAAAATGTATAAGACAAGTACAAATATCTGCTGGAAATGTAAATAAAAAAGGTACCTTTTATCATATGTGGTGGTAGTGTAAAGTAATAAAAGCTTCTGGGAAATGATGTATAACGAATTGAAAAAAATGTTTAAAATAACACACACACACACAGAGAGAGAGAGAGAGAGAGAGAGAGAGAGAGAGAGAAGCTTTTTTATTAGGAATTGTAGGTGCCGAAATCCCAAAGGAACAGAAAAGACTTTTTTATGCATGTGACAACTGCTACACGGATGCTACTAGCCCAGAGGAATGACAAACCAAGCTGATGGACTATGCCGAAATGGCAAAACTGACTGGAAAGCTCAGGAACCAAGAAGACAGAAACTTTAAGAAAGAATGGGAAAAAATTTATAATTTATCTAGGAGACCACTGTAAGCAGATGAAAGCACAAGCAGGATTTAAATAACACTTGCAATGTAACAATTTCTATGGACAATATGTTACAGGTAGGTAGCTGTGTTGGTCTGCCATAGTCAAAACAATTTTTTTTAAAAAAATCCTTCCAGTAGCACCTTAGAGACCAACTTAGTTTGTTCTTGGTATGCATGCACACGAAAGTTCATACCAATAACAAACGTAGTTGGTCTCTAAGATGCTACTGGAAGGAATTTTTTTTTAATTTTGTTTCAACTATGGATAATATGGACAGATACAAAATATGGACTATGAAATAATATGCAGTTGAAAATGTTGACAATAGGACCCATGGAGGGGATCGGGGGAAGTCTCAAGATTCAGAGAAATCTCTAAATGTGGATATTTTCTTGGTATTGTTACAACTCTATGCTTGTAAAATCAAATAAAAATAATTTTCAAAAACAAACAAAAAAACACGAATGAATGGACATTTGTGCTCCATTTCCAGCTATGGATCAACAGGTAGAAACATAGGAAGCTATCTCAGAATTGTCTGCATTGCCGATGGTGGTTCTCTAAGGTTTCAGACAGGAGTCATTCTCAATCCTACCCAGAGATGCTGGGAATTGAACCTGAGATCTTCAGCACGCTGAAGTCCACTATGGGTCTTCCTTCCCTTAATGAGAACAAAGGAAACTGCATGATACTGGTCATACTGGTCAAATTTGCTCCATATTGTCTACACTAACTGGCAGAAACTCTCTAGGAGTTCACACAAGATCATCACTGAGATCCGGCTCTTCCCAATGGAAGAAATGTATGGCAGAGCTGGGTCAGGACATTTTTCCGCCTATGGCAAAGGACAAGATGGGGCTCACCCCACAATGTACAAATGCCAACCAGCCTGTTGGTTTATATTAATATTATTCTCATACATTGTATTCCACCTTGAAACATTTTTTATACAAGTGCATATGTAAGTAAGTAAAACAATAAAATCTGAAAGACAACAGGTTGCGTAAGTTTGGGATAGGGATCCAGTCTCTCCCTGTATATATTCCCTCATCTAAGGCTGTCTGACTCCCAGCCAAGTTTTTATGTAAAGAATGAAGTTCTGACTCAGCAGCTCATGGTTTTTGCCCAGTTAGGTATGAGTCAGCAAAATTTCCCTCCTCTTTGTATGTGAATGAGAAGTTCTAAAGTTCTTCCAAGTAGCTTCAGCCTGACATCCTTAATCATTTCTCTCTAAGTGATGAACCACGACTATTTCTCTGACCCAGAGGAAAACTGGGAAGAAGATTTGCTTAAAATGCTTCTCAGTCTCCCTGCTGTGGTGTAATTCGCTCAACAAATTTTGCTACAGCTCTAGCAACACTGTAATAAGCTGAAGAGATTTTTTTTTTAAAAAGGTTTGTTCATTCCAAACAAAAGATGAATTTGTGCTGAAATGAAAGTTATGCAACTAAAACTGGGTGATGGGGAGAGATGTCAATGCCCGGCAAGGTGGAAAATGCACAAGACCATTGCTCCTTGAAATAAATTAATGTGCTGTTGTCTGCACCAAAATTGTCGATGGCATAAACCTGGTAATTCAAAGTCATTTGTGTGACTATCTGGATAAAGCAGCATAAGATCTTGCTTTCCATGGATCAGCTGAGAAGTGCTGAACATTATCCCGTATTATTAGAATTAGAAGTTGAAAGACTCAAAACTTTGACCCCTCCATAGCCACAGTGGATCTACAGTTTCTCTCTTGGGATTATGGAATTCTCCGGGCCCAAATTAATTTCACTAGTCCTTCTCCTCAGTCTGTGCTTTCCCCATCCTTTTCACATCCTGCCCCAATCTGACTCTGCATCAGTTTCACTGAGCACCTGATCCTCCACAGAGTTTTGAGTGCTTCCATAAGCACTGCTAATGTGAAAACCCTGGCAAATTCCAGTAGCTTCTGCACTAAAGATTGGACTCTGGTAAGTGGCATAGTTTGGGACCCAGTGAGTGTGATAAAGTTGTTTTTCTTTAAAATTCAAATGTAAAATGTTTAGGTAGAGTGTCAGATTTCGGATAACAGGCATCCCTCCTCTCATTATGAAGAATGCCTACTCAATTTTCCTTATATTGTTTAATCTTTTCTTATTGATCTTGGAATTCCTGATTATCATGTGTCCCCAAAGCCAATTAATTGGGAACCGAACAGGTACATTCTGATTGGAGTTGAACAAGCAATGGGTGTTGGTCTGTTAGGGTGATTGGGTAGTTCCTGACCAACCATATTCTATCCTCTATCAACTCCCCACATACCTGCCTTCTGACTTAAAACCCATCCAAGGGGTGGCACAGCCTGCCAGCTTTCTCTTCCTTAGTCTCAGTGTTGCCCCTGTAGAACTCAGCAGGGAAGAGAATAAAGACAAAACTAGAATGAGCAGATTGTTCCTGTTATTGGCTCTGGTTCCACCTACAGTTTGAGATGCTACTAGTCCCTATGAGCACCAGCCACGTCTGGCCACAAGTTTCCCAACCCTGTTCTACAACCATACGAAGCTGCCTTGTACAGAGGCATGCTATTGGTCTATCTAGACCAGTGATGTCTACTCTGGCTGGCACTAGGTCTCCATGGTCTTTAGTTGAGGCCACTAGGTGTTCCAAAATACTAGAGATATCAAGGTTTCAACACAACATATATGCCAGAGGTAGGAGACCTGGTGCCCTCCATATGAATGAATTTATTATTACGGTCACAGACCAGTTCCAGCCCACATACAATATCAAGGAAATCATAAAATACGATGGGGATACATTTGAATTTGCAATTAAATGTAACAAGTATAACCCGGAAGCTGTCTGTGGACAAACACTGGCTCCGTCGGCCTATAGAGCGAGATGAGCGCTGCAACCCCAGAGTCGTCCATGATTGGACCTAACGGTCAGGGGTACCTTAACCTTTAACTTTATAACAGGGACAATACAGAACCCTCCATATGTTGTTGGATTACATCTCCCATCTTCCATGGCTGGAGCTGATGGGAGTTGTAGTCCGAATAAGCTCCCTGTCCGTGGTATGTGCAAAATACTGAGCTAAGATTCTGCCTTAAGGGAGTCCTTATCAGCATCATGCCTGTACATTGTTCATTCTGGCTGATGGGACCTGGAATCTGACAATATCTGGTGGCTGGGGAAGACTGCTTTATAACTTGAGCAAAAGGTTTGCAAGTGTCGCATGCTCCTTTATATACTTCACAGAGATCAGGAACACTAACTGCAAGAACCTCACAACAACCCAATTATCTCAGCCCCTGGAGATGGTTGCAACTTTTCTTCATAAGACAGGATTCCTGAGAACTTTTCAACTCTGGCAGTCCCTCACATAAGGTTATAATGGCTACAAACCATGATGCGTTTTATGGATGTGTAGCATTTTTAAAGTTTACAACACATCAAATAGGTGTAATGAAATAACAGCAAGTCTTCTTGGCATCTTTTTGATGGGAACAAGAAGAGGAATGTGGTGCTATCCTGAAGATGAATAATAATAATAATAATAATAATAATAATAATAATAATAATAATAATAATAATTTATACCCTGCCCATCTGGCTGGGTTTCCCTAGCCATTCTTTGATCATTCTCTTTGCTTCCAAATGGGCCTTAAAAACCACAGTGAAATTCCTCATGATGTTCAGATCGTCCTTCTCTTCCTCATCTCACCTCTCTTCCTTTACAGCAGCTTGCAGAGCAGCTAAATTTAGTTCTGAGGAATTATTCCACCATCAAGATGCTTAACAGCTGAGAAAGTCTATTTGTGCAAGAGAGAGAGAGAGATTTCTCTTTGATTAGGAGTGACGGGAAGGAAAGGGAAGAGATAAGTATAGAGGATGTCTCAGCTGAGCTTATTCAATCATTGTTAGTTAATGAATGAACATTGGTAGAAGAAAGGAGCAATCAGAAAGCCACAGGGAGAGGGTGCAGGGAGAGTAACTGGTGGTGTAGCTCAATGAAAGAGATAAACACAGAAGTTGGGAGTAGAAAAAAAGGAGATAAAAGTCTAGCAAATCAGTTTGATTTAAGCTGTACTATAATCCAATACACCAGCATTCCCCCATTCCTGATGCCCTCCAGATGTTTTGGACTGTGGCTGATGGGAGTTGTAGTCAAAAACAGCTTGAGGGCATCAGATTGGGGAAGGCTGCTATACACACTTACCCAGGAGTAAACACCATAGAACTCATGCTTCTCAGTAAGCGTGAGCAAGATTGCACATACATTTCATGCAAGGGCAGCAGAACTGAAACATATAATCAGGGACACATCATCACCATCCTGAGCTCATTGGAAAAAAAGGTGGGCTGCAAATAAAATTAAGGACCAAGAAACCAAGAATGCAAGTTTGGATTAGAAGCATAAACACCAGGAAGAAGTGATTGGGGGCCCACTACATTTCATGCATTCATTGATTCTTAAATGTATTTCTAACCCAGTGTTTATCTCCAAGACAGTCTTCCACTCACACCCCAATGTGTCCAACAGTTTACATTCAGTCTAAAGCCACAATTTAAAACAATAAACAAAAGGGGCGGGAAATGAAATTGTAATTTAGAAAAAGGGGGGTATTCATTTGTTCGTTTTTAACACACCATTAAAATAATTGTAGCTGCTAATTAGAAAAGGGCCCCTGTTCCCGAAATGGAGGAATGCTGATTAGAATATGAATATTGCAAAAATGGTGAATGAAATATATTCGGAGTCCAGTGTGAATTTCATGCTCTTTATTCAGCTCATAGTAGTGAGGAATGCAGTTCCCCCAAAACGTTTGCTTTATATACACTATTTACACAATGGGCCCCACGTGATTGGCTAATTCCGGGATACTCCTGTATGCCAATCGGAGTGCGGATTCACTTCCACCTGGAGCTGGATTGGGTGGCTCCTGCGGACCAATCAGACTGCTGCAATCTCAATCCTATTGTTCTGGGACCAATCAGACTGCTGCAATCTCAATCCTATTGTTCTGGGACCAGTCAGACTGCTGCAATCTCAATCCTATTGTTCTAGGACCAATCAGACTGCTGCAGTTTGGATCCTATTCAACTCAGTACATAACAGTGAACATTGCTAATTATATTTGAGGAAGAGGTGTCAAATATAACAGAGCTGGGCCTTTTCTGTGCATTGGAATGGTGTTAGACGATGATACAATAGCTTGTTCCTCTAATATAATGTGATTTGACATGTTCTGGTGTTTCTTTTTTCTTACACTTTCCCTCACCCTCCAGCTTGGAGAAGTGATGGCTGCTTTTGAGCTCGATATGCTGGACAATTTTATATTCCAACTTTTGTGGCAGTGCTCCACTTGTGAGATGACCTATTGCATATTCATTCATAGGTGGATGGATAGATGGATAGATAGATAGACAGACGGATAGATAGATAGAGATGTACGAAGGAATGTCAGGAAATGTGGACAAATATCACTGACATATAAATGGAGTGCCAAGCTACATTGGGAGGTGAGTCAGCTTCAGAAGAATATATAAACCAAGAGGAATGAGGAACCAAAAATAGCTCCCTGACAGACAAAACAGCTGAAAACCTGAAATGTAGTCACCTTCCAAATGAGAGGGGACCTGTCAAACCTGCGATTGCTCCTGGAACAAATTGTGTCAGCTCTTGAGGCCTAGAAACATCAGGAATGAAAAGTTTGCATATAAATATTATTTTCAGTTTTGACCATATTGCTTGGTTAATGTGTTCATCAAGCTGTACTCCTGCTTTTAGAGGGATATGATGAAGGTGACTACAGGGCCTCAGTATCAGAGGCGAGTGCCCAAGAAATCACACAGTGCAAGTTGGAGTTTACTCTTTATTACCCATAACACGATCAGGTGTAATGAGCCCAGCCACTGGCGGAGGAAGGGGGTGCGGGACATGTGGCCCACCTCGGGTGTCATCCAGGGGGGTGACATTGTGCGCCGCACCCCCTGGGATGTGTGCCACTCACCATGCACCCCCAGACTGAAGGTTCCCCACCTCCCCACAGCTGCCAAAGTTTTCCCCTCTCCAGCATTTTTCCCAAGCAATCAGAAACTGCATCTGTAAGTTGCCAAATTCTCCTCCTATCTTTTCAAGCCTCTTCTGGTTCTGGGAGACAGGAGGGGAGGAGAGCATGTCAAAGCAGGAGGGGGAGACACCTCTACCTCTTCACCAGCCTGACTCATCTCTGCCTCTTGGCCTCCCTCATCTCACTCTCCTGCTTCAGCTTCTGCCTCTGATTCTGAACTTCTCTCTGCCACAGGCTCTCCCAGCTCACTAAGCCCTGTGACCTCCTCAGCTTCTGGCACCTCCTTCCAGTCTTCTCCTTCTTTGTTGTCCCACCACCAGTCCCAGGCCTCTGAGCCTTCTTCCCTTAGGACAGTGGTGGCCAAACTCAGCCCTCCAGATGTTTTGGGACTACAACTCCCATCATCCTTGGCCATTGGTTCTGTTAGCTAGGGATGATGGGAGTTGTAGTCCCAAAACATCTGGAGGGCCAAGTTTGGCCACCACTGCCTTAGCGGTTCCCCAGCTGGTTCTTCCCGCCATTCCTCTGCATCCAAGCAGCTCATGATACTCAAGGGCTGCTGACACACATGTCCATAGGGACGGAAGAAATTGCCTTATACTATCTCAGAGTGTTGGTTCATCTAGCCCAGTATTGCATGCATGGATTGGCAGCAGCTCTTTGAAATTTCATGCAAGGGACACTCGCAGTCTTACCTGGAGGTGCCAGGGATTGAATCTGGGATCTTCTGTATGCAACACAGATGGGGGAAAAAGTTTTGCATCAGATCCTCCATTTAAAAGTATGACTTCAACCAAGTGTGGTATCTATAAACTGTGAAATAGGTTGCTTAATTTTTACTTGACAATACAGATTAGTGGTTTTCAAACTTTGTTCCAGGAAGTGCTGGGTTTTGTCAGGAGCTGATAGGAGGCATCTTGATGGAAATATGAACCATGTCAGGCAAGCTTCTCTCACATAGAGATGGCCCACCTGTACCAATCTTCCCTGCTTGAACAGATTTAGGGATTGGTCCGTGTGCTCTAGAGTGGGATGTTGGGGAATATTATTGTTGCAGACTTGGATAGGAACTGAATTCAAACAAGCAGCTACCAGACTAATGTGCAGCTCAGAAGACAGCTGTCCATCAAATCTCACTGCTCCAAATGTTGCTGGGCAGTTTTCAGCTAAAAATGGAAACATGGAGGAAAAAAAGAATCAAACTGTTTCATGAAATGTCTATTTTGGGATAAAATATATTTTAAAACGTGTCTTTCAAGACAAAATAATGTTTAGAAATATGTATTTAAATGTGGAATTAAATACAAATTTTACAGTTATTCTTTTTTTTTAAAAATGAAGATTAATGGAGAAATGGAATGAAAGGAATGCAAAAAAGTGGTTCCTTTGGTACTCACTCCCTATGTTTATCCAAGAACCACATGCCACTGCCTTGCCAGTGGTACCTTCCCAACCCTTTCCCTTAGCTCAACCTGCTTGCTGTAGATTGAACTGTCTGCTATGCATCATAGACCAAAACACATCTATAAATAGGCATTGGGAGTATTTTGCTTGAGGAAATTGAGATGTGAGAATAACAACAAGGCAGGGCAGAACACAACAAGCCAGAGCCAGTATCAAGCAATCCAGCTGAGTCTTTGACTCTGGAAAATATACATCTCACCTGAGAACACCTGCAGAGGAGTATTTTCGCCAGTGCTTCCAAGACGGGCAGGGGGTAGGGAGCAGAACATCACAGCAGGAGCAGTAATACATGTGAGCAGTTATAGATTGGAGCAGTGCTGAGAAAAAACACAGAAAAGAGGAAAGACCAATTAATAGTCCCAGGTTCAAAAACACACAAAAAACCCCCATCAACCTCAGACTCTGGTCAGTTTGGTCCATAGATATTGGGGGGGGGGCAGGGGGAGGATATGGCACAATCCTCCAGATTATGGAGCTGCAGGTGGGTGAGAATGCACTGGATAAGAAGGAAGATGCCTTAACATTGAATCTTAAAAAAACAACCCACCAACAAATTATCAATGTTATCAGTTATCAGTTCTGGAGCATCGTCAAATTCAACAGTGCCAGTGGATGTGCCAAGTTAGCATGTAATATTCATTGTATGCCCATCATAAATAGTGAATGATACGACCCACTGATGAATGGGAACTGTTCAAAGTTAATTTGTTATTACAAAGCGACACTCCATCTGTATGGTTTCCCTGAAGGTGGGATGCATAGGTTATCTTGAAGTCACCCAAAGGTTAAACCACCAGGATTTTCTCCAAATATATTTTGATAGAACCATAGTTGGATGTGTTCCACCAGTGTTCTATTGGAAGTTCCAGGTTAACCCAGAGATGGAAAGAAGGAAGAGTCCCTACCAGAGAGGAACAGCAAACCAAACTGTTAGACTATGCCGAAATGGCAAAACTGACTTGAAAGCTAAGGGACCAAGAAGACAAAAGCTTCAGGAAAGAATTGGAAAAAATTATAATTTATTTAAGAAGAGTTTGGATTTGATATCCTGCTTTATCACTACCCAAAGGAGTCTCAAAGTAGCTAACATTCTCCTTTCCCTTCCACAACAAACACTCTGTGAGGTGAGTGGGCTGAGAGACTTCAAAGAAGTGTGACTAGCCCAAGGTCACCCAGCAGCTGCATGTGGAGGAGCGGAGACGCGAACCCAGTTCACCAGATTACGAGTCTACCGCTCTCAATCACTACACCTCACTGGCTCTCTTAAGAGACCACTGTAAGCAGCTGAAAACATTAGCAGGATTTTAATATCACTTGTAATGTAACAAATACTATGGACAATAAGGATAGATATAAAATATAGATTATGAAATAATATGCAGTTGAAAATGTTGACAATAGGACCCATGGAGGGGATGGTGGGGGAGTTTTGAGATTCAGAGAAATCTCTTTATATGGATATATATTTGGTATTGTAATAAATTTGTATTTGTAAAATATAAAAAAGGAAGGTCCAGGTTAATTTCTGGAGTCATGTGGATTCTGGAACAGCAACTCTGCATCCTAAAATAGAGTCCAGGATGATAACCTTTTATTACCTGGGCAGGTAAGGTCACACCCACCTCTAGTCACAAGCAGAGGAAGTTTGTCCCAGCCCAGGAGGAAACAGGAAGTTCTGACTGGCTGGACTAAACATCCCACTTCATGTCCACTCTAGGAATGTTGTACTTGACTGCTATCTATGTGTCACATCCCACAACCATTGTGTTTGCTCTTTGCTGGGATAGCTTAGTTGGTAGAGCATGACACTCTTAATCTCAAGGTTGTGGGTTCGAGACCCACATTAGGGGGAAAAGATTCCTGCATTGCAGGGGTTGGACTAGATGATCCTCGTGGTCCCTTCCAACTCTACAGTTCTGTGAACCAGTTCTTGCCACACATCCCCAGAAACCTCTGACACAATGAAAGATCAGCAGCATCACTGACATGGCAACATACTGGATCCCCTTTTGTATACACAGAGACATAGTGTCAACATGCCAATGGACACAGTGGGTGCCTGGGGGTGCATGTACAACAATGCCTAGCAGCAGTCCCAGGACCTGTGGATTCTAGTAAGCCCTCTTTGTCTTCTGTGGTCAGTCCAGCCCCAAAGAGTACCCACAGAGCTGGTGTAAGTTCTAACTGGAGCAGAATTGGATAAAACCAGCAGGCAGGGGCTGAGTCTGGTACTAGGTTTGAAAGAAAAGGTTAAGAGAAGGGTCCTAGAAAGATGAGCATTTTCCGGCTGCTGGCTCCTGCATTGCATGGGTTGTGGCTGAGCTAATTTCAGTATCTTAATCACTGTCTCTCAGCTGGTAGACCCAGTGGTGTAGAGCATCTGCTTTGCATGCAAACTGTCCCAGGCTCAATCCCCAGGATCTCCAGGTAAGAATGACTGTGTCCATGTCTGAAACTCAAAGCTGACGCCAGTCACTGTGGACAACACAGAGGTAGCCTAACTTTACATATGGCACCACCTTATGTTCTTACACTTGAAAATCAACTGATTTTTTTTTACAAAGATATATTTAGATCCAATTAGTCCCTGCTCCAAAGGAAAGGGCATTTTCAAAAGATGTCCTCCTGACCTGTCCATCACTCAGGCAATTGAGTAAAACAAACAAGCAAAAAAAAAAAAAAAAAGCTCATTCCAATATCTCAATCAATCCATGCTTTGGTTCTTGAAAGAAAAGTGTTCCATATTTATTATTTGGCTATAGATATACAGTCATGCCTCATGTTGCAAATGCTGTGGGTTACGCGTTTTCGGGCTGCGCTCCATGCTGAACCTAGAAGTACCGGAATGGGTTACTTCCGGGTTTCGGCACTCGCGCATGCGCAGAAGCGCTAAATTACACTTTGTGCATGTGCAGAAGCGCCGAATCGTGACCAGCGCATGCGCAGACGCGGCGCTGCAGGTTGTGGACGCTGTGGGTTGCGAACACGCCTCCCGCACGGATTGCGTTCGCAACCCGAGCATCCACTGTAACTACCATTTTCAGGACCCTAAACTGTGCTTTTATACTAAATTTCCTTTCTTCTATGTATATTGTAATTTTTTATTGTTGCTATGGCCGTCGGCTAACGCGAATAAAGCATAGCTGTCAACTTTTCCCTTTTTTTTAAGGGAAATTCCCTTATTCCGAATAGGATTCCTTGCAAGAAAAGGGAAAAGTCTACAGCTATGGAATAAAGTTTCTATCTATCTATCTATCTATCTATCTATCTATCTATCTATCTATCTACCATTTTCATCACTAAGGAATTAATCCATTGTCTACTTTGGAGAAGACTGTCACAGAAGACTATCACTGCTTTGATGAAGACTGATAGTTAAATATGATGCACAGGCCTGCAAAATTTATGTTGTTTTATCAAGCCTCTTTCTACTTTCCCTCAAAGTGCTACAGACGTTTGCCTGAAGAAAGACCTCCAAATTTGCTTTGAGTGAAATCCAGTAACAACTTATTATTATCTTCCAATGAAACATCTCATTTAAATGTTCTGGGGTTGCCTTGAAGTCCCTTAGATATTTTGCCTGAGGTGGGCAATGTTTAGCTTCAGGCAAAAAAAAAAATTAATGGCAACTCAATAGACGGTGCTTCAAAACCAAGAGAGCCAGATCCCCTTCTGAAGCCTTCACAACCTACTCAAAGAATTGCACACAGGTTAATGTGAAAGGGAGAAGCAAAAAGAAGCCAGGAAGGAAAGAGAAGAAAGAAGCAAGGGAAAGTAAAAAGAGATGTATCAGTCTCAAGTGTATATGTTTGATTATATCCTGTGTGTGAGAAACTCAAACTTCGTTCCAGCGAATCAAAGCACTCCGTTCAATGCATACCACTGAAAGATGCGCCTGTCTTCCATTGAGAGATGCAGCCACAGAGAAGTATTTTGCACCAGGGAGAAAGCAAGGCTGGATGACCTTTGAGTTCCCTTCCATTGTCTATGATTCTGTGCTCCTAGAGCAGGGGTCGGCAAATATTTTTAGCAGCGGGAAGGTCCACTGTCCCTCAGACCTTGTGGCGGGCTGCAGAAGTGGCACCGGGGGGGGAGCTGGAAGAAGAGGTGAGGGGGGCAAGTAGTCCTCCTCCTCACCCCCCCAGCCCCAGCCCCAGTCACTGCACTTACCTCCCAGGGGCTGCTGCCACAGCCACCACCACCACTGCTGCTGCTGCTACTTGTGGGTAGGCAGAGCGAGCTTGTCCGCTCTGCTCTCTGGCCCACAGAAGCACCAGGGTGGCATTGGTGGGAGGAAGAGGCCGAGCTGCAGTGGCTCTACCAATCAAATGTTGTGCCTGGTTTACTGCAAGGCACGGGGACGTCTCTGCCAATCAAACGCCTCTGAGGTAAACCAGGTGCGGCGTTTGAATGGCAGAGCCACCGTCGCTTGGCCTCTTCCTCCCGTTGCTGTCGTTGGGAGTCTCGGCTTTGTGGTGGGTTCCGGCTTCATGGCGCAAGCCGGATTTCGGACCCAGGTGGGCCTGATCTGGCCCGGGGTCCTTAGTTTGACAACCCCTGTCCTAGAATCTTCTACACCACACCAAATTTCCACAGCAAATGTCTAGGGCAGGAGTAGAGGACCACAGGTCTGGGTACCAAATATGGCCCTCCCGGCTTCTCTGGCAGGCCCTCAGGGACACCCCAAGCCACACCCCTCACTCTCCTTGAGTGTCTTTGTCCTTGTCTTGAACTCTGATAATGCCTCTCGCTCACCTGGATGGAGGACTGAGAGGTATGTTTGAGTATGTGTAGAAACTGAAGAGCAAAATTGACAATAGTTGTTCCACCACTTTTGCTTGTGGCCCTCCCCACCACTGGAATGTGGCCATTCTCCAGAAGGGAATGCGTCTCTCAGGCTGAAAAACGGTTCTGCACTCCTGGTTTAGGGGCTCTTTGGCAGACGAATCCATATGGAACATGTTCTCTTAAGATAGATTCTTCAAAGGAAGAAACAGCGGATTATGCAGTTCATGCCCACAACAAGATTTGCATTCAGCAACAACAGGACAGAAGCAATTATGTAGTCTGGAAGGTTTCCCGGTCCTTTAAGAAACCGGGAATTTAAATCAGTCTCATTTGCTACTGATCCCGGAAAGTAGGTTAGAGTCCTCATGGAAGTAAATTTTCTGGGTTTTGCTACAAAACAATGTGCAGCTGGGCTCTCTGAGAAATATGGAAGACCAGGAAAGAGAAGGGCTTCTTTGTGTTGTTGATGAGGAGAAGTCAGATTGTTTGTATCAGATTGAAACTAATATAAATAAGATTACCTAGCAAAAGCAAGCTCACACATTGCATTTGTATACATCCTTAAGGTACATACAGTATGTAAGAGACTCGTTTATACAAAATAAAAAAAATTCCTTCCAGTAGCACCTTAGAGACCAACTAAGTTTGTTGTTGGTATGAGCTTTCATATGCATGCACACTTCTTCTGTTGCAGTGTATCTGAGGACATGTGCATGCACACGAAAGCTCATACCAATAACAAACTTAGTTGGTCTCTAAGGTGCTACTGAAAGGATTTTTTTGAAATTTTATTTTATTTCAACAATTGCAGACCAACACGGCTACCTACCTGTAACTAGACTCGTTTATAATTATATTGATAATTATATTTTGGGGGTGATTCCTGCTCCTGTGTAGCTGCATTGTTTTATGCTTTCTGGATATCCCGTGATCATATTATAATGCAGTTGTGTTCCATGTTATAAACCAAGCAGTTCTAGGAGTGGTTTCTTTTCATTTTCCAATGCATTGCTTATCAATGCAAAATTCTGTGTGGCATGAACAAATTTTTATTCTTAAAGTGTGGCCAAGAGAAAAAAGTTTGAGAACCACTGCACTATACGCAAGCTGTTTAGGGCTGACCATACTGTTATGTAGGATCATATGGCTAGCCCTAGTTGGTTTTTATTTATGGGAGGGAGCTCCCTTCTGTCTTCTAAAATACCCAGTTCGACACACACCCCTTGGTAACTAATTCACAGTGTTAAACAAAATGCTAAGCAATGTGCACCATGTGTACAATTAGGGAAAGGGGAATAATATTTGCATGATTTTCTCTTAACTTGCATAATAGGCTTCATTAGCATCACATATGATTTGAAGTTCCTTGGCAGAGAATTAAAGGCTTTCATTTTAACAAAGCTACCCAAAGCATCGGATGCAGCTTTTAAAAAACCGATGTGGTTGTTTTTACATATACTGGGCAGGAGGCCCAGACTTGTGTGCAATTTCCCATTGAAATTAGACATGCCCCCCTTTTTAAAAAAATGAACAAAAATGTTTTTTTAATATTAAAAAAAAATGCTGATTGCTTGACTTCAACAGGAGACAACAGGTAGTAAGTTGCCAGAACATTTTACAAAAGATGACTTCAGGGAACAATCAAAGTGGACAATTTTACTTGCCAAGGCATACAGACAGTATGTTTAACAGGTAAAAAAAAAAAAAAAAAAAGATTAGGCACAAAATAACTCTCGACGGTGCAGTAATCTGAAGCTGGCATTGGCACTAGACCATAGAGTTGTTCTGCCAGCACTCCTGTTCCATAAATGGAAGTTTCTGCCATAGCAACTCACATATCAACTGTGTTTGTTCACACCAGGCTTAGGCCCTGAGCTCTAAGTTTCTAGCTTTGTGAAATCTCAGGCAACTTCCATCACACATAAAGGCCATCTCTCTCTCTCTCTCTCTCTCTCTCTCTCTCTCTCTCTCTCTCTCTCTCGTGAGAATAGAAAGGGGCTGTGTTACCAGAAGAGGGGATCCATTTCAGCTCCAGATTTGGGGTGATGCAGGCATTTCTCACACACAGGGCACCAAGTCAAGGGGGCACAGCATTGAGAAGATCCATAACTAAGGTGCCAAATTTGGGGCTCGCACAGAATGCCATATTATAAAAGGTTGCCCAAGTAAGGAGAGGAAAGGTTTTCATGCTGCATTTCTTCCTTCAGGGGTTAATGTGCCAAGCACGGTGTGTTGGGTGTGGGCGGCTCCCGAGACAGTGATTGGCAGGGTCAGCAGGAAATCATTCATTCATTCTGTGGGGGGGGGGAGGAGACTGCTCTCCTCCCAATTCAGGAATTGTGTTGGACACTCCAGACTACTTTCCAAAGCAAACCAAGCATACATTTGCTATGTTGGCTGGGGCTGATGGGAGATGGAATCCGGTACCAGGTTGGGGAAGGTTGCTGTATTATTTCCGAATCTATACAAAAAAAAGAGACAAAACAGTGGTTTATTGCACAAGATGCTTCTCAATTAAGTCAGTTTTAACAGAATGGAGTCCAATAGCTTGTTAATTTGAGCAATAGCCTAGCACCTCAAAATCTGGCAGACTTTTGATGAAGAAAAATGTAACTGACCATCAGTTGTGCAATAGCGCATTGAAAGGGGAGAGGTGTGCATTCAGCTTAGGATGCTACTTGTATGTGAACCAGTCATTTAGAAAACCTCATGCAAAACAAAACATATCCATTCTGTAAATGAATCACGTGTACATGAAGATTTGCTATTCGGTGGAAGCAGATGTATCCACTGAAGTAATATGGAAGCCTTCGCTCATCCCTAATGACCTTTTTGTTCATAGAATCAAAGAAGTGTAGAGTTGGAAGGGCCCCAAAGGTCACCCAACCTCTGGCCATCAAACCTCTGCTTAAAAGCCTCCAAGGAACAAGAGCCCCATGCATCTCATGAGAGTCTGTTCCACTGCAGAACTGCTCTTATTGTCAGAAAGTTCTTCCTGGGACAACATTTGCCTGAGTCCAGCCAGCAGGGACCTCACCTGTTCTCCAAGAAATATCCAAGATTATAGACAGAAGCTCTGAGACTACATTCACAAGCTCCTTTAGTACCCTTGGGTGAAGCTCATCAAGCCCTGGAGATTTGAATTCATTTAAAGTAGCTAGGTGTTCCCTTACTACCTCTTTTCCTATATTGAGATGCAGCTCCCTCCTTGGGCACTGCTTCCTTTTGGGGTGAAAAGAGAGGCAAAGCAGGTGATGAGCAGTTCTGCCTTCTCTCTGTCACTCTCCTCTTGCTTTGAACATAGCCAAAGAAACCTTTATTATTATTTTTAATGTTTCTTGCAACCCTGAGTTCATCCTGATCTTTGGCCGGCCTGACCTTCTCCCTGCAACTCAAATATGTTGGAGATTCATTCCCCGTGTCTACAGTCATGGGATTATTATCTATCACATGACGGTGTATGTTTTCATTCCACAGTGGGAAGTGACGAAGACAGGATGTTTGTGTTACTGTGTTTCCTGAAGTGGGACTTTGCTGTCTGATGCTAGAGAGGGAGGGAGCCATGTTGCAGTGCTCCATGTGTGTTTATATGTAAATAAAGTAGATTAGCCAAAATGCTGAGTTGCTGAGGTCTGTTTACGCATTCTGCAAAGACTCTACGGATCCCTAAGTGTGCTGATGCTTCTTGGTATCAGCCACTGTGATGTTCGGGCTGAAGAAAGTTTTTGAAGCTCCCAATCGATCAGGAAGGAGGGAACATGCCAGTCGGGCATGTGTCTCTGCCAAGCTCCTACTTGTGAGTAGGAAATCCTAACAAAATATACCCTTCTTTCATGATTTCTCCTTTCCTCCATTTCTTATGCATTTCCTTCCTACAACTCAGCTCATCTGTGAGCTCCCTGGAGATGGACTTTTGTTCTGCATTTCGCATTATGTGTCGCTCCTTCAGAAGCAACATTTTATTCCATTCACTTTGCCGAGAAATCAGAGCAAAGGAATAATGAATCATCCAATGGGTCCTGTTCTGGGTGGGGTGTCTGTTTGTGATAGCAACACTGTCACCATCATTCACATGTGCCAAGGCGCTAAGCAACATTTCTTGCACATCCCACTATTTATAGTCCTTCGTTCACACCCTCCAAGAGCCCAAGGTGGTGTCAGCTGCAATTTTTAAAAGCTGCTATTAAATGAACTTCATCTCCTTGTGATTTTTATTTATTAAGTACATAGGCAAATGCCTTTATAACCCTACAGAAGGGCTACTTGAAACCCCAGAGATTGTTCCCATCCTGTATAAATATAATAGCTTGAGTTGGGCCAGCCTGATTATTGTGAGTGGTCCTAGACAAAAGAAGAATGTTTTTAATAAGGTAAAAGGTAGGGTAAGTGACCCCTGGACTGTTAAGTCCAGTCAAAGGCGACTATAAGGTTGCAGCACTCATTTTGCTTTCAGGCCAAGGGAGCCGCCGTTTGTCCACAGATAGCTTTTCGGGCCATGTGGCCAGCAGGATCAAACCGCTTCTTGTGCAATGGAATACCATGACAGAAACCAGAGTGCATGGAAATTTACCTTCCCACCGCAGCAGTACCTATTTATCTACTTGCACTGGTGTGCTTTCGAACTGCTACGTTAGCAGGAATTGGGACAGAGCAATGGGAGCTCACCCCCTCATGGGGATTCAAACCACTGACCTTCTGATCAGCAAGCCCAAGAGGCTAGTGGTTTAGACCACAGCGGCACCCACATCCCCTTCCCCCGTTTTTAATAATGCCTGTTGATGGTTTCCTGATTCAGGTAGGTAGCTGTGTTGGTCTGACGCAGTAGAAATATATTTTAAAAATTAAAAAAAATGTCCAGTAGCACCTTAGAAACCAACTAAGTTTGTTTTTGGTATGAGTTTTCATGTGCATGCACACTTCAGATGGTTTCCTGAATGTGCAATTCACCTGCAGAGTTGGGGAATCTGGCAAAGGGTCTGCAGAATACATGGGAAAGGGAAAGAGGGCACTCTGGTGTTTGAACCTAGACAAGTAGGACCTGTGGCATAATGCAAAACTGACATTCAACATTCCCTAGCTACTCAGCATGCTCATTCTTTATTGGGCTGCTTCTTTGGTGTTATTGCCCTCTGGAGTTCTCTGAGGCCATGGATCCTGAGCTGAAGAACAGATCTGGATGCAGGCATGGCCACACACAGCTGGGCAGTAAGCCTGGCCTGGACCAAAGCTAGAATCACATTTTCTGGAGCACATGAGGGAGGAGCCAACAGCAGGAAGTGATGGAGGATTGGGATGAACATGGGAACATAACACACGCCCTACTGGATCCGGCCAATGGCCCATCTAATCCAGCATCCAGCCAGGTACCTATGGGAAGGTCACATGCTGGACCTGAGCACAAGAGCACTCTCTCTTCCTGTGGTTTCCAGAAGCTGATATTCAGAAGCATTACTGCCTCCAGCTGTGGAGGCAGTGCATGGCCATTATGGAAACATGGGAGGTGCATGAGTTTAGGGCAATGGGGTTTAATGGCACAGGCATAATCTCAGGCTGAGGACCTTCCAACCTTATATCAGCCAAGACTTGCCAGGACTTCCAAGGGAAGACTTCAGCACCACAAACAGCTCCTCTGCTAAGTTTTGCACTCTCTAGATGTTTTTGTGAAAAGGTAATTAGTAGTTAAGATGAACAACCGGCAGATGTTTTAATAAAAGTCTAATTACCTTTTATGAATGATTACAGAGTCCGGCATGCGAATGAGTTTTGCTAATCTCTTTTTATTATCACCAACATGGATTTTCATCTATAACACCTGTGAGTAATTTACAGGGAACTATCTCTAACCCCAAGGTTTCATTTCAGTGGTATCTATGTAATATTAACAAATCCTTTAGGAGGTACATGTAAAACAAAAACAGTAGCAACAACTCTAAAGTATGGCTCACATTTGTTTGAAATCAAAGAAAGCTAGCAGGATAACTGGGGTGTTAGATTTTATCAGTATGGGATAATCTACACCCCAGTTGTAAAGGCCACTCCAGGTTTTGCTCCCTGGTGGCTCTCCAGAACTAACTATTAGGGCTCCTAGTTCATATGTAGACGAAATCAGAGACCCTTCTCCGTGAGATTCGTCCAAGGGAGGAGCAAAGTGTGGAAACATGAGAGCAGCTTTTTTCAGTGATGGCTCTCCTCTTGTGAAATACTTTCCTTGGGAGGAGGAGGAGGAGAAGAAGAAGAAGAAGAAGAAGAGGAGGAGGAGGAGGAGGAGGAGGAGTTTGGATTTGATATCCCGCTTTATCACTACCCGAAGGAGTCTCAAAGCGGCTAACATTCTCCTTTCCCTTCCTCCCCCACAACAAACACTCTGTGAGGTGAGTGGGGCTGAGAGACTTCAGAGAAGTGTGACTAGCCCAAGGTCACCCAGCAGCTGCATGTGGAGGAGTGGAGACGTGAACCTGGTTCCCCAGATTATGAGTCTACCACTCTTAACCACTACACCACAACTGGCTCTCTAGTGCAGTGTGGTGTAGTGGTTAAGAGGTGGCAACCTAGTGCCATCAATGCCAACTCTTAGGCAGCAGGCTAAGACATACTGCTTTCTCAACTTTCTGGTTGTTAATTTGGAACATAGTCTGGTATAATTCTGGCACCTTCAAGGTGCTTTTCCTTTCGTGTGGGATAGGAATAGTCCTTTTTACTGTATTGTTGAATGGGGATTTTAGGGGTTCTATATACTGTATTCTGTTTTCTCTTTGTATTTGGTGGCTAACAGGTTCTTTTTACACACTTTTGCATTTTTCAGATTTGTAGGCTGTTTTGAGACATGTTTCTGTAGAAGGTGGTGAATAAATATTACACTTAAATATATAATATGCCTACAGTATGTAGCATCTCTGAGACCTCCAGCCCCTCCACTCTCAGGCAGCCACAAGGGTTTAAATGGGGACCACTGGGAATCAGTCACTGTGCTCTTACTTGACTGCACCATCAAACCAAGTGATCAGGGCAAGAGAACTTCAAGCCAGCAGGCAGATGACCAGAAGCAGCCAATAATCTCCCACCTATGTATTTAGGTGTTTAATGTTGACTTTTTCATCTTTATTGTCCAATGTACCTGGAAAGAGAGCATTGCATGGCCCAGGGCTGGCAGTGGCACTTGACACCCTTGGTTGAGGAACCAGTTACCACAGGCATCTTGCGGCTGTCCCCCCAAACCTGCAGATGGACCTGGCATGGTCTCTACTGCCAGTAAGGGATAATCCTGCAGGACAACCTTCTCAAGTAACAATGCAATAATCCTCCCATTCAAAGTGCAGCTTCACACTTCAGCCCATTCCATTATTTCAACCTTCAGATGCCTTGATGTCTAGCAGAACGCAACTGCCACACTGGTAAGTGGGGCAGCCCAATGGGAATGTTCGCCATCAGTCCTAAAAACACTGCACTGGCTGACAGTAAGCTACCAGGACCAATTCAAGCTGCTAGTACTACCATATAAAACCCTGAGTGGCTTGGGATTCAAGTACCTAGGAGAACACCTTCCCCAATAGCACCCAGCATAGTGTAGTGGTTAAGAGCAGTGGACTCATAATCTAGTGAACTGGGTTCGATTCCCCACTCCTCCACATGCAGCTGCTGGGTGATCTTGGGCTATTCACACTTCTCTGAAGTCTCTCAGCCTCACTCACCCCACAGAGTGTTTGTTGTGGGGGAGGAAGGGAAAGAAGATTGTTGGCCGCTTTGAGACTCCTTAAGAGGAGTGAAAGGTGGGATATCAAGTCCAAACTCCTCCTCCTCTTCTTCACCTTCTTCTTCTTGTTCAACTATCTTGGACTCAACAATCAGTAGGTGAGGTCCTGTTGGTGGTGTCACCATTGGGGGATTGCCTAGTTGGTGTTGGCCCCAACAGGGCCTTTTCAGTGGCAGTTCTTTATTTGAAGGATGCTCACGTTGGTGAGGTGTGTTTGCGTCCCTCAGTGTTACCTTCTAGGAGATTTTTTTTTAAACAACCCCATTTACCCAGATATGAAAGACGCTGTTCCTCAGAACCCCGAGATTACTGGTCTAGACAACGTTTTTAAACTGCTGTACCATTGCCATGTTTGCCACCCTGAGCTCCTTTGTGAGCAAGAGTAGGATATATAAAAAAACCAAATAATAAGGCCAGGAATTTTTTTTTGGTTCCATGCTGAATGGCAAAAGCCCACCAGCATGGTGCCTCTTTCTCTGTTGAATATGAATCTGCACAGATGCATCCCCAAGTAATGGAAATATTTATAGATGCAATCATTAAAATTACTTTCAGCAGTGAAAATATAGATTTCTACACAGTGAAGATGAAAATGAGCTTCAGATTATCCTATTCAGTTAATTGTACTCAGATCAAAGCACTGGGGCTTATTCCATTATGAAAACGCATGAAGAAGCAACACTTAAAGAAATCGGCTAATTGCAGAAAGCAAATGTCAGGTACAGCAAGTGCCATAAATAGGGCATTGATGGATGGAAAAGATGTCTGTTTTCTCTGCAGTATCTGTGTAAAATTAGTAACCTTTCCCCAAGGAACTGCGGGAGGGGTGCCAACCATAAGGAACACGGGCCTGTATGTACATTAAAATGGCTTTGGCTTACAGCACTCCAACCACACGCCACAGAATTCAGTGGGAGGTTGGTCCACCGAAGCGTTTCAAGCTAGATTGCTCCTTCCGGAGGAAACTAGACACCCACCCATATGGAACCGTATAAGCACTGTAAATCCTTTTGTATTTCTCTCCTGGTGGCTGTACTGTTGCTGATTTTGTCAGCAGGAGGACTTCTCATGGATCAAAAGCCCACTCTCTATTCCAGGCATAGGCAAACTCGGCCCTCCAGATGTTTTGGAACTACAATTCCCATCATCCCTGACCACTGGTCCTGCTAGCTAGAGATCATGGGAGTTGTAGGCCAAAAACATCTGGAGGGCCGAGTTTGCCTATGCCTGCTCTATCCCCCCCCCAACCTGAAACAGCATGCTTTAAAGCAGGCACCCCCAAACTCGGCCCTCCAGATGTTTTGAGACTACAACTCCCATCATCCCTAGCTAACAGTACCAGTTGTCAGGGATGATGGGAGTAATAGTCCCAAAACATCTGGAGGGCTGAGTTTGGGGAATGCCTGCTTTAAAGGTACACAAATCTGCTTCTTGGCCTCTGGACCAAGAGTCAAAATCCATTTGTGCAGGACGACCTTAGCTGGAAGGCAAAATGGGGCCTTTCTTCCCATCCATATGCAAAAACTGACCAGAGGGGCAACTGAATCTTGCTTCAACCCAGGCAATGGGACCTTGTCCTTCGCTGCATTGGAAGCTATCATGAACATAGAAAGGTGCTGTATGTTGAGCCAGACCATTTAGTCCAAGTAGCTCAAATGTCCCTCTGGATGACAATAGCTTGGAACTGCAAGGTGAGAGAGCACTAGTCCATTTAGGTCAGTATTATCCACACTGACTGGCAGCATCTCTCTGGGGTTCCAGGCATGAGTCTCTTTCAGGATGACCTGGAGATGCTGGGGGTTGAAATTGGAACTTTCTGCATGCAAGGTTGATGCTCTATCACTGAACTAAAGACCACACACTCTGTCCTCCAGCACCTTGCTGCTTCTCAATATCTTGTGGTAGTGTTGAATCTGTTTCTTTGTTTGTTTCCAAGTTGTTTAAATGAGCTTCTCTCTCTCTCTCTCTCCAGCTACCATCTTGCCACGACCTTGTAGATCCAAGGATGGGATGCTGAAACAAGAACCATTGCATTGAGAAAACATTGCCACAGTAGAAGGTTAAAGGCTCCCCCCACCACCACCATTCCGGGAACTGCAATTTGATGTCTCTATTTGAATTTCAGCTCATTTCTTTCTCTCTCTCTCTCTCTTTCCCAGTGTATAAGCTTCTCAGCAAATATTTGATTTGGCTGTAATTTAGAAAGGAGCTCTAGCCGTTGCCTCCATTGGGAGAGTGAAAAGAAAAATTAGCTGGTGAAGAGAGAAAGAAACCACTGAGAGTGCGGAACCAGAACAATCCAGTTCTGAAACTCAGGTGCCCTGCAGGGCTTCCAGTACCTAGATCCAGAACAGCACAGGAAGCCGAGCAGCGGTTCGAATCCCCACGACGGAGTGAGCTCCCATTGCTCTGTCCCAGCTCCTGCCAACCTAGCAATTCAAAAGCATGCAAGTGCAAGCAGATAAATAGGTACCACTGTGGCAGGAAGGTAAACGGCATTTCTGTGCACTCTGGCTTCCATCATGGTGTTCTGTTGCACCAGAAGTGGTTTAGTCATGCTGGCCACATGACCCAGAAAGCTGTCTGTGGACAAATGCTGGCTCCCTCAGCCTGAAGCGAGATGAGTGCCACAACCCCATAGTCGCCTTTGACTGGGCTTAACCATCCAGGGGTCCTTTAACTTCTTTAGCTTTTACCTAGATCCAGAAAA
This sequence comes from Lacerta viridis, assembly GCA_900245905.1. Taxonomy (NCBI): domain Eukaryota; kingdom Metazoa; phylum Chordata; class Lepidosauria; order Squamata; family Lacertidae; genus Lacerta; species Lacerta viridis. The sequence continues at coordinate 151,195 of OFHU01001604.1, forward strand.
GCACAGAAAGCCGAGCAGGAAAATAGGATGCTGAGTTCACAACTGATGGCAGGCAGCTCCATAAACATTCATTTGAGCATCCACTGTGTTCTGGGGAGGGGGGGGATATTGGCCATTGATGATGGTGATGATGATCCCATTATTTATCCAATTTATATCCCGCACTCTTCATTACAAAGGAGCCCAGAACAGCTCGGAGTCAGAGCCTAGCCTAATAGCCTTACCTTACAGGAATTTGTCCAATCCTCAGGGGATGCAGGGCTACCAGGGTGTCCAACGCCCACTCTGCTCTCCAACACCTCAAGTGCTATAAATTACTTGGGTGTAGAAACTTCATCAAGTAACTCGAAACTGGAAGGGATAGCTAATGTGGTGTAGTGGTTAAGAGTGGTATACTCGTAATCTGGTGAACCGGGTTCGTGTCTCCGCTCCTCCACATGCAGCTGCTGGGTGACCTTGGGCTAGTCACACTTCTTTGAAGTCTCTCAGCCCCACTCACCTCACAGAGTGTTTGTTGGGGGAGGAAGGGAAAGGAGAATGTTAGCCACTTTGAGACTCCTTAGGGTAGTAATATCAAATCCAAACTCCTCCTCCTCCTCCTCCTCCTCCTCCTCCTCCTCCTCCTCTTTTGCTGCTGTTGCTGCTGCAGAAGACAAACTCAGGATTCAAGATTACTTTAACAGATTGGAGAACTGGGCCCAAACTAACAAAATGAATTTCAATGGGGATAAAATGTCAAGTTCTGCACTTAGGCTGGATTAACCAACTGCAGAAATATAAGGTGTTGGACACCTGGACACCTGCCAGTAGTACATATGAAAAGGTTCTAGGGGGGCTTAGAAGACTGAAAGTGTAACACGAGTCAACAGTGTGATGCAGCAGCAGCAGCAAAAAAAGTGAATGCTATTCTGTGCTGCATCAGTAAAAATCTAGTGTCCAGATCAAGAAAGTAATAGTCCCACTCTATTCTTCCTTGTTCAGACCACACCTGGAGTACTGTGTCCAGTTCTGGGTGCCACAATTTAAGAAGGAGATTGACAAGCAGGAACGTGTTCAGAGGAGGGTGACCAAGATGATCAAGGGACTGGAAACGAACACTTATGAGGAACGGCTGAGAGAGCTGGGTATGTTCACCCTGGAAAATAGGAAACTAAGAGGAGATATGTCAGCCATCTTCAAATATCTAAAGGGCTGTCATAGATGGAGCAAGCTTGTTTTCTCCTGCTTCAGAGGCTGGGAACCAAAGCAGTGGATTCAATATACAAGAAAGGAGATTCTGACTAAACATCAGGAAGATGTCCTAAGTGCTGCTCTCCCCCTCTCAGAATCTGCTGCCTGGGGCAACTACCTCCCTCTGTCTAATCATAGGGCCAGTTTTGCTTGCATTCATTTCATAATTCACCAAATTCAGCTGAGTTTTTCATTTCCTCCAAAATTCATGCACACTCCTGAACCCAAGGAACCTTCTCTCCCATCCCCAGCCACCCACTCAAGACTGGTTCTGATAAGAGACAGAGACTGGCAGCAGTTATCTATTGGCACTGAAGCCAAGGGGCAGATAATAATACTAATAATCCTAACATTGCCCAGATCTCTTGCCCCTGACTTCCTGCTTCCCTTCATTATGCATGGAACACTAGTTCTGTCCTGGCTGCATCATAATGACCATGAAAGAGCAGTGCGTGGGAAGGTCTTAACTTCGCAATACCCAGTAAAGTAGTAAACCATCGGAAGAGAGAACACCATTAGCCTGATAAAATATTTAGCTTCCAATAAAAGTGTTCCATTAGCAGATCCCAACTTCCTTTGTGAGGGCGCGTCACGTGTGCGATTTAGTTCGTGGGTCTGAGAGACAGAGAGAGACAGGAGGGGGGTGGCTCTTTCTAGCATGCTGTCTAGAAAGGCCAGGTTTGTGTCAAATTAGGAACAGCTGAGAATCACCAACTTGTTTGTGGACAGAGGAGAGTCTGGGAAGCCAAGACAGTCACTCAATGATGCGCTACTCCACAGAGGGAAGCTTTGGCAGAAGCACCATGCAGGGTTCCCAGCCAAAGACCACTGCGGCTTATAGAACAGAAGAGTTGGAAGGGACCAGAAGGGTCACCTAATCCAACCCGCTGCAATGCAGGAATCTTTTGTCCAAGGTGGGGCTTGAACCCACGAGCTAGAGATTAAGAATCTCATGCTGTAGCAACAGAGCTATCCCAGCTCTGTAGTGCCGCTGATCTCTGTGGGACTGGCTGTAAAGTGCTGGTCAACTGATCTGAATTAACAGCATGTCCACTCTGGGCAGGGACTGGCTCCACTACAGAGTCCCTGACTGAGAACGCCATAGTGCAGCTGATCCCAGCAGGGCTTGCTGTCAGCTGCTCAATGCTGACAGCAAGCCTTGCTTGTTGTTGTTCAGTCGTTCAGTCGTGTCCGATTCTTCGTGACCCCATGGACCAGAGCATGCCAGGCACGCCTATCTTTCACTGCCTCCGCAGTTTGGCCAAACTCATGCTTAGTCGCTTCGAGAACACTGTCCAACCATCTCATCCTCTGTCGTCCCCTTCTCCTTGTGCCCTCCATCTTTCCCAACATCAGGGTCTTTTCTAGGGAGTCTTCTCTTCTCATGAGGTGGCCAAAGTATTATTGGAGCCTCAACTTCAGGATCTGTCCTTCCAGTGAGCACTCAGGGCTGATTTCCTTCAGAATGGATAAGTTTGATCTTTTTGCAGTCCATGGGACTCTCAAGAGTCTCCTCCAGCACCATAATTCAAAAGCATCAATTCTTTGGCGATCAGTCTTCTTTATGGTCCAGCTCTCACTTCCATACATTACTACTGGGAAAACCATAGCTTTAACTATACAGACCTTTGTCGGCAAGGTGATGTCTCTGCTTTTTAAGATGCTGTCTAGGTTTGTCATTGCTTTTCCTCCCAAGAAGCAGGCGTCTTTTAATTTTGTGACTGCTGTCACCATCTGCAGTGATCATGGAGTCCAAGAAAGTAAAATCTCTCACTGCTTACCAAGGAACAATTGGGAGTGCACTCTAGGGCTCCTGATTGTTCCTTTGCACATGCCTCTTTATCTGCCTCAGACCTGTCATCACATATAATGAGCCAAATTAGGACCTTCTCCCACTGCTGTTCAAGTACTTGTGAGCTCTTGGTACGTATATTTCAAATATTTCCCTTAAAATCCAGTAAAAGAATTACTGGCCAAGATCAAATGAAAGTTAGCAGGGAAACCAGTTCCATATTTCTTGGCTGCAGCAACACATCAGCACCCTTAAGATCCCCAATGCAGCTAACAAGAAAGTTTAAAACCATGGTACACACAACAAATGAAATCACTGCAACTACTAATAAAGCACATTTTTGTTTTTTGTTTTTTAAACATGCTGCAGAATCAATAAACACATTGGCAGTGGAAATTTGTTGAAGTGAACAAGCAGCAGCATATCCCAAAAGCTGGCAAGGACTGGCAGGATGCTGATGAGAGAGTACTGGAGGAAGCTGGGCTAGCATCTGACTCGGGAAAGAGGGGCAATGATTTGCGGGGAACTGTTCTGGCCAGGAGGCAGGAATCAGAGGCAAGGGAGACTTTAGACCTAGAGGAAGAGTAGGAAGAGGCAGGGCAGGGAAAAGAAAGGCCGGGTGCTTCCCCACCTTCTCTTTCACCACCGTCTCTGTCAGAACCAGGAGGGGATTGAAAAGTGGTGAGCAGAGGAAGTTTTCATGCAGGCATAGTCTCCAGCTACCATAAACAAGGCTGATCGCCGAAGAATTGATGCTTTTGAATTATGGTGCTGGAGGAGACTCTTGAGAGTCCCATGGACTGCAAGAAGATCAAACCTATCCATTCTTAAAGAAATCAGCCCTGAGTGCTCACTAGAAGGACAGATCCTGAAGTTGAGGCTCCAGTACTTTGGCCACCTCATGAGAAGAGAAGACTCCCTAGAAAAGACCCTGATGTTGGGAAAGATGGAGGGCACAAGGAGAAGGGGACGACAGAGGATGAGATGGTTGGACAGTGTTCTCGAAGCTACTAACATGAGTTTGGCCAAACTGCGAGAGGCAGTGAAGGATAGGCGTGCCTGGCGTGCTCTGGTCCATGGGGTCACGAAGAGTCGGACACGACTGAACGACTGAACAACAACAACAACAACAAGTCTCCAGTTGCATGCGCGTAGCCTGTTGGTGGAAGGTACATATGGTGGAAGGGGAGGAAGGCCCTGTTGCTGCAACTGCTCCATAGGGCACAGACCACAGGGAATAGCTGCCTGGACATTTGATTGGTGTGCCTAGATATTCAGAGCTGTGGAAGTGACTGTAAGTGTTATGTTTGACAAGAATGAGTTAACTATCTGCCGCATGCATTCCTTTGGCCTGAAAGTCCCCTTGACAAAAGCTGTCCAAAAGACAGTCGCCACTGGCAGTTGCCCCAAGGCCAATCACGATGGAAGAAGGTGAGCTCCCTGACAACATTGGCCCCACTTTTGAAAAGGCTTTGCTCCACATGACATCCACCATTTGTCAGGAGCTGGGAGCACATGGTTGGGGGCCATAGAGGACACTTCTTTCTGACCCGTTAGCTTAGATTCTTCAGCAGAACCGTGTCCAGCTGACAGCTTCATTCATAAAAGGGTTCCTCTGCAGTGTGAAGATTTAATAAGGCTAAAGTGAAAAGTGTCCAGCAACGCAAACAGCTTCTATGAACGTCAAAGAACAGACATACTGATGAATAAAAGGGAGTAGAGGAGAAAGGGAAGGATCCAATTTGAAATGGAAACCTACAGAGCTCCCTCTGCGTACAAGGCAAGCAATCTCTGAGATTATATAATGGCTGTAAATTTAGCACGAAGCCTATTCATGGCTAAGAGTCTATTGACGGGGGCAGTGCCTTTCACAATCCATCAGCTCTTCAGGCCAGAGTGGTGTTGTTTATCTTCCGACTGCAGACGCCCGGCCCCAGGCACGATTGCCGCTGTTAGCATTGTGTTCCAAACCACGGCAAAACGGAACTTGGCGTTGTGCTAAGTTAAAGGTGCAACTTTAACCTTTATTCACTGTCGCTTTGCATGCTCCATTTGGTTTTCCAGGGGCTTCAAACATGCCATGGCGGTAATACAAGCAGTGCTTTCAGTTTTGGATTTTGAGCGGGTTTCTCGGAATCTCAGGTGTCAGGACTGGCTTCTACATTTTCCGCAGCCCTCTATCCTTGCCTTGGGTTTTGCTACAGGGGATCACCCTGAATGTATGGGGAGAATGAACCCTGTGGTGTGGAAAGGATTTTGTCTTCACGGCAGCTGAAGATGCAACTCTTATCCCAGGTCTTTGGGGAACAGGGATGAGTGTTGGGCCGTTGCATCTTTCAACCACTGCGGATGTGTGTTTTCCTTTTCATTTGAACCTTGTATTTTGATTGTTTCATGCTGTTTTCTTTACCTTCAAGGTTCAGCTTGATTGCGAAATTCCCCCCCGGGACTTTCAGATGAAGGGCAGTGTTCAAATAAAGTTATTGCCATTATTTGCCCTTGTTCAAAAGACAGTATTTTCCCCACAGTGGCTTACAGCACTGAAAACAATGTAAAAGAATATGCACAACACAACAGCAGTTCCCTACATTTCAAGCCAAGGTATCGCAGCAAGCTTTACCACTATAAGGGCTTACCACACCTCCTATTCGAAATAAATTTAACATTTTTTAAAATTGTCCAGTAGCACCTGAGAGACCAACTAAGTTTGTTCTGGGTATAAGCTTTCATGTGCATGCACATGAAAGCTTATACCCAGAACAAACTTAGTTGGTCTCTCAAGGTGCTACTGGACAATTTTTTTTAAAAATCTTTTCATTTATTTTGACTGTGTCAGACCAACATGGATACCTACCTGAATCTAGAATCACACCTTCTATGGTTCTTCTGATTTCCCCTGGGGAAAACTGCTCTTTAGCACTCAGTTGGAGCAAACAGCAACCAGTGTTTTCTGTGGATGGTCATTTGTTCCGATTTAGAGCTAAAGAGCAGATTTTCCCAGGAAATGAGTGGGCGTGGGGAGGACAACCGCTCAAACTCATGCCTAGAACGTGTGGGTCAAGCGGAAAACCTCTCGGATCCATGCTTTCTGAGCATGGGACAAACGGATATGTGGGCAAACTCTCTGAATAAAAACAGATGGTGCTGCCTATTAGGACACCCCCCCGGCAACACAGACATACATTAAAAGCAATCCTTAAGACTTAGAATCATGGAATTGTAGAGCTGGAAGGTACCCCAAGGGTCATCCAGTCCAACCCCCTGCATTGCAGGAATCTCAACTAAAGCATCCATGACAGATGGCCATCCAACCTCTGCTTAAAAACATCCAAGGAAGGAGAGTCCACAACCTCCAGAGGGAGTCTGTTCAGCTCTTACTGTCACAAAGTTCTTCCTGATGTTTAGCCAGAATCTCCTTTCTTGTAACTTTAGGCCATTGGTTCGAGTCCTCCCATCCAGAGCAGGAGAAAACAAGCTTGTTCCCACTTCCATGTGACAGCCCTTAAGATATTTGAAGATGGATATCAAGTCTCCCCTTTTCCAGGCTAAACACACCCAGCTCCTTCAACTGTTCCTCATAAGGCTTAGTTTCCAGACCCTTGATCATCTTGGCTGACCTCCTCTGCACACATTCCAGCTTGTCAACATCCTTCTTAAATTGTGATGCCCAGAATTGGACACATTATTCCAGGTGTGGTTTGACCAAGGCAGAACTTGTACTTCACTTGATCTGGACAGTAGACTTCTGTGGATGCAGCCTAGAAAAGCATTAGGTTTTCTTCCTGCTGCAGCACACTGCGGACTCATGCTTAGCTCGTGGTTCACGAAACACTACCAAGGAGAGGACTGATCATTCATCTTAGGCGAGGGAGATTCAAAGCTGCGGAGCCAATGCAAGGAAGGCCTTGCACCCGCCAGCCTGACCGCCCTTCTTGACAGGTCCAGGACATGAATTTGTTTGCTTCCTTGCTTGCTTGTTTATTGTTCAAAGTGTGCCCTGTCCTTCCTCTCAAAGGAGCGCAGGATATTGTTACTGAAGACAAGTGGAGCTAATAGAGGATGAGTGAAAGGCCACATTCATGCACCTCTAGAGCACTATGGTACCACTTTAAACAATTATGGCTTACCCCAAAAAAGAATGCTAGGAACTGTACTTTGTTAAGGATGCTGTGAGTTGTTAGGATGCCACTGGTCCCCTCACAGAGCTACAGTTCTCAGAGTTCACTGGGAAGAGGGTTCAGCTGTTAAACCACTCAGAAATGTAGCACTACGAAGGGAATGGACTCTCGGCACCTTTAGCAAACTACAGCTCCCAAGGTTCTTTGGTGGTCGCCATGAGTATTTAAAGTGGTACCATAGTGGTTTAAATGTATGGTGTGAACATGGCTTACATGTGTGCAATGAGCACACAAAGAGGCGAACATGTTCACAAGGAGCCCCAAGCACAGGTGTTCTTTTGGACACTGGTTTAAAAAAAAAAAAATGTCGCCCCCAAATTGTCCATGGTTTTGGCTCATACGTACCTGATCTTCTGTCAACATGTCACTGCCAGATCCGATTAGACACAGCTGGTTGTGTGCTTTGCGCACAGAGGGGTGGGTACAGATCAGACAATTGCCAATTGGCACCTCTATTCCTGATTCTTATGGGCATCCAATCCAGCTATGCATATTGAGGCTTCTTTTCAGCATCATTTGCCTGAGTCTATTTTTAGATTGTGGTGTGGTCTCAGATCAGATGTTTCATACTTAATTCATCATCGGTTATCCTCCGTGGAAAGATCATACTCTGGATCTTTTGGAAACTATAACGGAGTGATTTGGGACAAAGGAATGCCCTGTTTTTTTGCCCTCCCAGTTTACTGAGACAAACATAATGTGTTTCCCCGCCCCTGCAATTATTTCTGATCTCTGCTTCCTGTTAGACGATCAGTTACCAATCCATAAGAAGAACCATCTTCTTCTCGTCTCATGGTGTCTCTCGCATCCATATCCATGTGCCCATTTTGCTCTGAAAATTCCCTCCCAAGAAAGGTTAGATTGGCTCAAATTCAGACAAGCGTTTGAAAACTACGGTGCAGATGATGCCGTCACAGCAAACTGCATTTTAATTGCTGGTTCTAAATTTGTTTCAATGTATTTCATCTATTGTTTATACTAAATAATAATAATAAAATAGTCCAGTAGCACCTTAGAGACCAACTAAGTTTGTTCTAGGTATAAGCTTTTGTGTGCATGCACACTTCTTCTTATACCTAGACCAAACTTAGTTGGTCTCTAAGGTACTACTGGACTATTTTTTAATTTTTTATTTTGACTGTGTCAGACCAACACAGCTACCTACCGTCTTTTTACTAGTTTGTTTTGATTACTTTATATCTTTTAATGATGCTCTTAAATGTTGAAAGCCCCATTGAATCCCAGCTTGGGAGGAAGTTGGGTATAAAAACATTAAATAAATATAAACAGGCTAGGGAGTCTATACATCTGGGATCTGTAACTTTTGACTCTCCATATGTCATTGGAGTAGAACTCCCATAACCACTGGCCATCGGCCATGGTGGCTGGGGGTGATTGGAGTTCAACAACACCTGGAGGGCACAACATTGGCTGTCCCTGAATTATAACCCCTTGACTGGCAGCAGCTTCCCAGCAACTCTTAAATCACTTGCTTCCTGACTGTTTTTTAACTGGAAACACTGGGGACAGCTCATGGGACCTTCTATGCACAAATGCATGCGCTCTGGTCCTTCTCGGATCTCCACAGACTAGCATGACCAAATAATCCATGGGAAATGCAGTGAAGTTTCCTGAAAAAATAGAGACCAGTGCACTCCTAACTGTGCCTATCCAGAAGTCCCACTGATTTCAGTGGGGCTCGTTCCCAGGGTAACAGTCTCAGGATTGCAGCCTAAGTTTAGAAGAGGAGAATGGGTTCAAAAACCTTTGAGGAATGGCCATAACTCAGGGCTCAGCCACACTTCCACTTGTGCCAGATTTCCCACTTGATCTGTGCTTTCTAGGCACAGAAAGCCTGAACCGTTTTCTCCTTGCCCTGCTCTTTAGTGATAGTTTGGAACAAATGGCAATCTGGGGGAAACCTGATTTGCCTTTGGCTCTGATTGAGCACAAAAGAACAGCAGTTTCTGCAGCAGGACAAGAGGAAGTACGGAGACGCCCAAAGTGGTAGAGCACCAGCTTTACATAAGAACATAACAAGAGGCCTGCTGGATTAGGCCAATGGCCTATCGAGTACAGCATCCTATTCTTACAGTAGCCAACCAGATGCTTGCAGATGCATAGAGAAGGTCACAAGTTTGTTCTCCAGCACCCTCAAGGAATGTCTCCTGTCTGAAATCCTGGAAACCTGCTGCCAATCAGTGTGGACTAGGTGAAGGGAATGTTTGGGCCTTCATATGTTGTAGGACTCTCAGCACCCATCATTCCAGGCTATCGGCCATGCTTGCTGGGGCTGATGGGAGTTGTAGTTGCAGCTGGAGGCCCAAGACTTTCCCACAACTGGTGTAGACCATTCTGAACTAGATGGACCAAGAGGCCGAGTCAGTATAAGGCAGCTTCCTTTCTTCCTTTGCAAGTACTGTTCTACATCCTGCAAAGCATGTAGTTCATCCACCTAGGCTTTGCTCTTCCCTGTCATCCTTGGGTATATTTCAAACCTTTTATTTTTGCTTTTAAAACTACACCCGAAGAAGATGTTCCTAGTATTCCCCCTCCCCCTTAAACGCATCAATAATTGTGCCTTATTATTTCCAGTTTGAAATTGTTCACTGGAATCATTCTGTGGGGATTATTTTTATTCTCTTTTTCTTCAGAGCTGAAGATCACACCTTGGAGAGTATTTCGAGAGGTACTCTGTAAAAACTGGTGCTGTTAAACTGACTTTTAAAAGTCATGTTAATATCAATGTTGCCAACCTATTAGTAGTGGTATGCCCACGTGGCATTTTATCTCTCGCTTTAGGGAATTTCAGAAATGATATAGGATAATGAGTCACCATCATGACTCAAAACCCAGCCAAGGGAGGCTCTGCATCCTCTGCAGGGCTAGGCTTAATTGGGGAAATATCAAGCAGACATTGCTTATTTCCTCATTTTGTAAAAGTCTCATTAATGAGAATTTTAAAAGAGCCCCTTCAAAGCGGCTGTGTGAATTGCACAGATTCTCACACCACCTTATTTTCACCCATACTATGTACTGCAAAATTATATTTCACTTCAGTTTTTCCTTGGGACCAAAAGAGACTGATGCTGAATTTGTGAATACATTTAATGTGTCTGTTTATTCCTCTCCTCCGTGCACTGTGGTTCTGCCAAAAAATCACACACACCCCTTCCCCAAACTGCCATTTTCCCATTTATTGACTGCGTCAGTCCTCTACAACAGGGTTGGGGAGCATTTTTTTTAGTCCAGGGGCCACATTCACTTCTCAGCAACCTTTTGAGGGCCGTATTCCAGTGGAGGACAGGGCCAGAGAAAAAAATGGGTGGGGTGACAAATGCAATTTTTACCCTTGTAAGCACATCTCTCTCTGTCCTCCATTTACATATGCAATATGTACTATCGGAGGACCTCCTAACAACTCTCAGCACCCTTAACAAACTACAGCTCCCAGATTTCTCTGGGGGAAGCCATGACTATTTAAAGTGGTGTCATAGTGCTTTGAATGTATGGTGGGAATGTGTCCCAGGCTGCCCAGAAAGCAACGCAGACTGAAAAAGTTCCCCCACCCTCCTCCATTTGTTGATCACCTCGAGGATCCTTTGGACTCTATCCTTCTTCCATTCTTCCATGCCTAATTTCAATTGCCTTGTCCGTTTCAAGCCTCTCATATGGGGTGTAAGGAGGAAGCCATTTCCGTCCCTGTCCTGCGTTCCTTGCAATGCTTCTGTTCCACTGCAGTCCGGCTTCCCCTAGAGTCTAACTTGCTTGTCTTGCTATCTGCTGAAACAAATGTAGCCGGTTATGTAACCAGTTACATAATCAATGTCAATGCATTTCAATGAAGCAAAGCCTTAAAAAAAAAAAACACCAGGAAACAATGTAATTGCTTACACGAAGCTTGTGGACTAAAAAATGGAAATGAAGGTAAATGCCACCTGTGTTTACTTGCGCAATTTCCCTTCTTGACCCTCCATGAACATGTGAATTGCTGCAATTTCCACTCTCCTTTCTGATGGAAATCCCCAATCTCCTCAGTTTCTAATGCCTCTAACCCTGAACTCCGTTGCTTGCAAGCAGGCCCCCAATGCTAATTTCCTTTCTCCTCATATTTTTTTTAATGTTGGATTCTCCCCCCCACCTGTGCTGCTCAGCCTTCGTTCCGCCCCTTCCCCCACCAAATGTCGCCTTTGTTATTTTCTACTCACGTTGGAAAAGAGCGAGATGAAAATTTGCACCTTCCAACATTACCAACTGTGTCAGACCATCTGTTTAGAAAATTAAAAGAGGAATGTTCTGTCTCTCTTAATGGGCTGAAATGGCTCTATTTTGCTTCGGGAGTTTTCTTCGCAGGCTCTGTTTTCCTCTCTGCCCCGCCGATGACTCTCACAATTCCAACCCCCCCCCCCAGGCGCAGCAATTTAAATGTCGTTACGATCAGCGCATTGCTGAGCAGGGTGGATTCGTTTTGTTTATTGCTCTTCGGATCTGTTTGATACTTACTGTGCTTTTCCGCTTTTGACAACTTTCCCAATTTAGTCAATATCCCGAGCTTGACAATTTTGGTCAATAAATTACTAAGAAATAAAATAAAATGAGTATATTTGCAAAGTTATTGTAAACGAACCAAGACGTTAGCAGGGTTAATGTAAACAATGTGCAGTAAGGAACAACAACAACAACAACATATAAGTAACATAGAGGGTAAATAACAAATTGGTATAATTTGGATATCCAGTAAATTAAAATATAAACAAGGAACCAAAGAAAGGGGGGGTCAAATTATGAGAATGATTGTGAATTTTATTTATTTTTATTTTGTATATTGTAAAAGCTTATATATATTTTTTATAAAAAATGAAATAAAATAAAATGTTGTCACTTTTCTAGAGGGGGGTGGAATAGGATGAGCAGCGACAGTTATTCCTGTGGTTTCTTCAATGTATATATAGCTGTACTGAGTTTCATGAGACAAAGAGACAGGACTCTGCCCTCAAAGACACTACAGTCAATTTTATGATTGTGGGCAGCACACAGCATTTAGGGATATAGAAGGGGAATGCAAGAGTTGGGCCATGGTATGGATTTGCAGAATTGTAGAGTGGGAAGGGACCGCAAGGGTCATCTAGTCCAACCCCATGCAGTGCAGGAATCTTTTGCGCAATGTGAGGCTCGACACAGGGTTTCCTACATCCATAAAGAAGAATTAACCTCCTATGTATGTCAACTCCTCAATTCCCTGTTTGTTTTGAAGGGTTCCTTCAGGTGATCTATTCATTGAGCATTCATTCTGGTTTGCGTGAACGGAAGTTATATCCAATCTTTATTGAGCATTTGTTCCAATTTCTTTGCAATAATTTTACAGGACAACAAGCACCTATCCTGATTTTATTTCAGCGTGTTTGTATGTTTTCCTGTTCATTCCACCCCTCCCAATGCATTTCCCTGTTACTTTCTTAACTGCAAAAAGCCTCCTGCCCACTATGTTCCACCTTCCAGGTCTTCATATTGCAGGGGGGTTGGACTGGACAACCCTTTGGGCATTGGGCAACACTTGGCCTAATGCAGTGCAGCATGAAAACCTTTCCTTTCCTCATTTGGGTAACCTTTTATAATATGGCACTCTGTGTGAGCCCCAAATTTGGCACATTCCCCCAAGGGATCTTCTTAGTTATGGATCTTCTCGATGTTGTGCCCCCTCGACTTGGTGCCCTGCGTGTGTGAGAAATGCCTGCATCACCCCAAATCTGGAGCTGAACTGGATCCCCTCTTCTGGTAACACAGCCCCTTTCTATTCTCTCCACCCACCTCATTGGGTCAACAGCCTCCACAACAGACTGCAGTGGGTGAAGTTTTGAATATTTCCTCCCCCCAGGATGAATTATTCATGGCTGATATGAGCAAGTCGCACACAAATGGGAGGTTATGCAAACCCCAATTTTTCACACCCGTCCTAGACCATGTTCCTAGAATTGCATATTAATCTACTGTATAACAGACCCCAAAATCTTAAAATCAAATTAAGTCCCGTGATCCTTAATAGCCTGCAGGCTCTTTTCTTAATAGAAAATGGTACCCATTTAAACAAGGCATTCTTCTGAGTAGACAATTAGTGCTGTGTGCTCGCTCCAGACTACTGAAGTAATTTGGATTATAAATCAAGCTAAACTTCCACTTACTGTGGAGCCGAGCTGTGAAAGGTGAAATAAGTTGCTGTTTTGTGTTGCGTTTTATGAAAACAGAATCTTTCTGCTATTGCATACGCATAAAGGAAATATTCCAGTGTGGTGGTGCTTGAGCAAATATATATATATATATGTGGAATTAAGCATTCACAGGGCTACTTATGGATAGCAGTGCCAGGGTCACCACCAGTGTGGTACCCATGGCGCCATCAGAGCATTTGCATCTTATAGGCATCTCAAACTGCAGAGTCTGAGAAAAACATTACAATGTCACTGCCAGTCTGGGTACACAGTGCTGAGCTGCTTGGATGGATTGTCCCAATAGAAGACAACATCACATGCTCGTGGATGTATGTATGCTAGCGTGTTACATGCAAGAGAAGTGGCTGCATTTTTAAGGTGGCACATGTAAGCTGAGAGCATTATCTTTTCAGTTGAGATGTTTCAGAAAGGAAGGCCCTCACAGCAGATGTTCGAAAGCTCTCCGCTTCCCCCCACCACCAAACACTAACTCTCTTCTCTAGAAAAGACACTCTGAATGTGCTCAGAGGCTCATGGCCTTCACTTAAAGCACTCTATGTGCTGTGGGAATGTGCATAGGCACACATTGTTCAATTATGTTTCCTCAGAGGTTAAATGTGCACCTACACAAAGAATCATCAAAGGCCTTAAAATGTTCTTGCTATGATGGAAAAAAGAAAATGAAACAAGATAGATAAGTAGATTTCCCTCTACTTATTTAAGGAATTTATATTCTTTGGCAATCACTTATAGCCGAATAAGATTGTCTTCCATGAACATGGTCTTAACAGTGAATCCGTAAGTGACTGTGGAGGCCAGTTCTGGATCCACACATCTTTCCACAGTGGGGACATAGGTTTCTGGGCAGGAGCTGATCATGGTGAGGGTTTGCCAAACATGCTTTCCTCTTAGCACATTTCTCCCTTTCATCCGGAGTTTGAGTGTCTTCAAAGCCCATTACACCTTTGGGGAAGGCTGTTCTCCAACTGGAGCCTCGCAGGCCAGTGTTTCCCAATTGTTGGTGTTTATACTACATTTTTTAAGATTTGCCTTGAGAGAGTCTTTAAACCTCTTTTGTTGACCACCAGCATTACGCTTTCCATTTTTAAGTTCGGAATAGAGTAGCTGCTTTGGAAGACGATAATCAGGCATTCACACAACATGACCAGTCCAACAAAGTTGATGTTGAAGAATTGTTGCTTCGACACTGGCGATCTTTGCTTCTTCCAGTACTCAGGCATTAGTTCACCTGACTTCCCAAGTGATATGTGAATTTTTTCAGAGACATCGTTGACGGAATCTTTCGAGGAGTTGGAGATGGTGTTTATAAGTGGTCCATGTTTCACAAGCATACAGTAAGGTTGGTAGTACGATAGCATTGTAAACAAGCATTTATGGTTTCCCTTCAGCAAGACCCTTTACATAATGATAAAACGGTGGTTAAGGAAAAAATAACCTTGTACTGTTTTGATTTCAACTTTTTTCTTTAATTTTTTTTAAAGAATAGTAATTGCATCGAAACAGTAGAATAAAAAGACAGCATGAAATCACATAAAATAATAATAATTTTCACTCCCACTTAGGTCTCTCTAACCAAATATTCTCATCCCTGGGGAAGGCGCTCTCTGCACATGCTCAGAGGCATCTCGAAGTAGCCGACAACATTTATTTATTGAACCGAAATATATACGTATGCAAAGCTGGCTAAGGCTGCCTAAACATTCAAGGATGTAAGTGCTGAGCTCTGGCTTACAAATATGCGCTGCTTTTCGCCCCGCCTTGCCTCTGCTTTCGCTCCTCTGCGGGCGCACAGAGGATGCAGTTGCGGCGACGCTCCGCTGCGCTGCAGCAGCCCCTGCGCATCTTTCTCTGCCGCGCAACAGGGGCGGGAGGACTGAGGAGGAGGAGGAGGGGACAGAAACTACAGCCCCCATCATGCAGAGCGCCTCGGCGAAGCCTTTAATAGGGTAGGGCCGGGAGCAAGATGGCAGCGGCGGCGGCTCCGGCTGCAAAGGGAAAGGGAGCGGCGCAGGTGAGTGCGTGCGCTGCCCGCCGCGGATGTGCGGGCATCGATCTCAGGCGCGGGTATCGCTTTGTAGAGGAGGATGCGCATAGGCTCCCATTGCAGGGCCAGGGAGACAACAGCAGCAGCGACAGAGTCCTCCCTCCCTGCCTCATTTTTCCTCTCTCCTCCCTTGGCTTGGGCACAGTGAACTGAGGTGCATTGCATTTTTTTTAAATTTTTTTTTTTGCATGTTGCATTCTTAATATGCCGCCTTTCCTCCCAGGAGCTCAAGGCGGCGTAGGTGGTCCTCTTCCTCCCCGTTTTTATCCACCCAACAGCCCTGCGAGGTAGGTTAGGCTGAGAGCTGGTGGCTGGACCCAAGGTCACCCAGTGAGCTTCATGGTTATTATCTGGGCGTTTTCCCTTCCCCTTTTACTCCGTTTCCCCTCCATGCTTCCTCTCCCCTCTCGTTTCACCCCAACAACAACCTTGCAAGGTAGGCTAGCCTGGAAACAGCTGGCCAAGGTTGGTCACGCAAATCAGCTCCGTTGCCTGAGAGGAGATTTGAACCCTGGTCACAGCCTTATGCCCAGCATTTCCCAAACTTGGGTCTCCAGTCGTTTTTGGACTACAACTCCCGTCACCCCTAGCTAGCAAGACCAGTGGTCATGGGTGATGGGAATTGTAGTCTGAAGAAACAATTGGAGACCCAAGTTTGGGAGACAGTGCTTTAGCCACTTCAACACACTACCTAATTCACACAAAGGGTAGAGCTTTCTTTGCTTATTGAACCCTGTGTCGTTGTCTGCATCAGTATAATTATATATGGGTTTTCCCCCCCCTCTCTCTCCCCCCACACACTTTTCTTAACTTTATGCAGTCTGGAGAGGAAAGTATCTTTCAAATTCAGCAGGACCAGGTGAAAAAATGAGTTGGGAGAGGTCTGTTGCTTGCCCTTTTAACAGCTGTGTAGACTTTCAGCTTAGCTACACCTGCGGAAATGTAGTCTGCACAGCTATTAAGGATGTAGGAACCTTCTTCTCCTTTGCATCTGCCCCCCCCCCCGCGCCATATGCAGAACATGCCTTCTTCAAATGTCCCCTTGCCAAACCCTCTTGCAGTGTGTTGAGCATGTGCTCGTAGCTGTCAGGAAGATTTGACAACCCCTGTCACTCCTCCATCTGCAGTCAGAACGCCTGGCTGGGAAGGTGGGAAATCCGTGCTGATCAGCTTATAGCTGCTAATCTGTTTATCATCCCCCCCCCCACACACCTGCTTTCCTGAATTCCCCGCCCCTACAGATAAGGCAACTATATTGTCTCAGTTCTGATGCCAAGGAGGAAGAGATTCTTCTCTGTGATGAAATGAAGTGTTCATCCCCAAGTCTGGATTTGGAGTGGGGGTGGGTGAGAATGCACCAATATAGCTAACCCTTGTTTGTGTCCCTGTTTCCTCTCTTCCCAGATCAGGAACCTGGGAAGTGGCCTTTGACCCACTTAGCTTAGTACAGTCTACATTGACTGGCAGCAGGTCCCAGGGTTTCAGGCAAGGGGCATTTGCAGCCCTACCTGGAGATTGAACCTGGAACATTCTGCATGCTAAGCAGGTGCTCCAACACCGAGCCCTTGATTTGTCAGTATGCTCAAAGTAATCTCTTTCCCCCTCTCCCCAAGGTGTTGGTATTTTGGGGTAGGAGTCAATCACATGCCAACAGATTAAGCAATGGGCTGTAGCTCAGCAGGAGGGCATCTCTGTTCTACATGCAGAAGGTTCCTGATTTAGGTAGTGCAATCGTAGTTGATTGGGAGGTTTGGTGCACCAAACCCACTTCCCCCAAAGCTCTTGACTTCTTGCTGTAAATAAAGTGATGGGGAAAACTTAACTGGAAATGGTTTAAGACAACCTCATCTAACCTCCTTTCAACCATGCAAAAAAATCAGGATGAATGTTCAGTGAACAGGTCATCTGGAAGCACCCTAACCTAGGGAGAAGAAAGGAGGCATCTGTAGGGCACTGATAAGTGCAGTGCATCTGACCCACATTTCCCTCCAGTTCTCTGTTGTGGCCAACCAGATGGTCCTCTTTAGTTGTTTGCTCCCCAGCAAATTGATAGTCAGACGTGCTGCCCCTGAATATGGAAGCTCCATTTGGCTATCATGCTTCTGCCGCTGTTAATTTGTTTAATCAACTTTCTGAAAAATCATCTAAAGCAGGCTTCCTCAAACTTGGCCCTCCAGATGTTCCCATCATCCCTGACCACTGGTCCTGCTAGCTAGGGATCATGGGAGTTGTAGGCTGAAATATACTTGGAGTCAAGTGTGAATTTCATGCTCTTTATTCAGCTCATAGTAGTGAGGAATGCAGTTCCCCCAAAACGTCTGCTTTATATACACTATTTACACAATGGGCCCCACGTGATTGGCTAATTCCGGGATACTCCTGTATGCCAATCGGGTTGCGGATTCACTTCCACCTGGAGCTGGATTGGGTGGCTCCTGCGGACCAATCAGACTGCTGCATTCTGAATCCTATTGTTCTAGGACCAATCAGACTGCTGCATTTTGGATCCTATTCAACTCAGTACATAACATAGGCCAAAAACATCTGGAGGCCCGAGTTTGGGGAAGCCTGGTCTAAAGTGAGGATGGGGAAGCTGTGGCCTTCTGAATATTGCAGGACTACAACTCCCATCATTCTTGGCCTTTGGCTACACTGGCTGGGACTGATGGAAACTGTATCCCACAGCATCTGGCTGCCTCTGATCTGCAGAGTCAGGGTCACTGCTCTAAAGCCAATATCAATCATTACATTGTGTGGCTGCACACTCTTGTAATTGCCCTTCATGTGATGATGGCATGGTTTTATTGTCCCGAATCTGCCGCCAATCAGTTTTATTGGATTTCTGGTTCTAGGAAACAGGAAGACAGGAAGTTAATAACCTCTGTCTCCGCTCCTCGCTTTCCCTACAACAGGCATAGGCAAACTCAGCCCTCCAGATGTTTTGGGACTACAACTCCCATCATCCCTGACCACTGGTCCTGTTAGCTAGGGATGATGGGAGTTGTAGTCCCAAAACATCTGGAGGGCTGAGTTTGCCTATGCCTGCCCTACAACATTTAAGACTTCTACCCAATCACCCTGGTTATCTTTTTATTTCTGGTATGCTCAAAAGTCCTGCTTCTGAATCTTTTGCATTTTTCCCCCATTGGGAAATTCTCCCCCCCCCACCCATTTATCATTAGAGCTGTCCTATACTGCTTCTTTTCTAACTCTGTGCTTTTCACTAGAGAAAATATTCACTGGCTTTATTTGATTAGAAAACAGATAAAACACTCAAACAGATGTTGCCATTTTGGAGAATTAAGGGGTGGTATTCAGCTAAGTTTTACTCAGAGTAAACCAACTTAAATTAATGAACATGGCAAATTAACTTCAAGGGGTTTACTCTGAGTCAAACTTAAGTTGGCAACCACCCATGGTTGCTTAATGTTTAACTCTAAATACCCAGCAGTTGCAGAGTTTGTTTTGACGGTAGAAGATGGCAATAAATAATAATGCAAATGTTGGGTTTATTGACTCATAGACTCATAGACGTGTAGATGACCCTCCCAGGATCATCTAGTCCTATCTCCTGCAATGCAGAAATCACAAGTACAAGACTCATTAGAGATGTTTAGAACATCCATTGTTCCGATATGCTGAAGGAATCAAATTCCCTGCGACTGGCAGTGGAGTCTGGCTTGTTATAGTAGACTGTAGCGGGTGTCAAATGGAATTGTGTACCGGTTATTTTGTGTGTGTGTGTGGTTGTAGTTTTTCCAATAGCAGATTCCAGGCTGCTGCTATTTTGTGGGGTGGGGGTGAAATTCAATCAGGGCTATTCAGGTTGCATAGTTATAGTTGATTGGGAGGTCTTTATGGAACAAACCTGTTTCCTTGGAAGATCAGACTTTTTTGCAGTAAGGAAAGTGACAAGACAAAAAGTGTACGCCAACACTTGCTTTGATGCAACTTCACCTTAGCTCCCTGCAAATGCTCGTTAAATAAGCCAGCGCCGTCTAATCTCATTGCAAACAGATCAGGATGTATACTGAACAAAACAGGTCAGCTGGAACTGCCCTCATTTCAGAGGAGGCGGACTCAGCTTGGGAGCTACAGTTTTCTGAAAGACACAGCAACAAATAGGGATGCATGGTAACTGTAAGCTATGTGTAAATAAAATCCAGTGTATACCATTACAAAATATAACAGTGCTTAGCATTTACATGGAAATACAGGGGATGCAATCTGCTTCTGAGTGCACCAGCTTTTGCCGTGAAAATGGCAAACCAGGAATAAGGCTGCTGATTGCAAGGCAGCTCATGCTGTGATTAAAGTACAACCCCCACCCTGAGCATATACTGAGATTTTATTTGTCTCTTTAGCTTCTTATTGGCTGTGGTTCTCTAAGGAAATCAGGCAGAGATCTTTCTCAGTCAGGCACTCTGATTTTGGGAGCACTTTCAGAAGGATGCACACCAGGAGTGGGGAACCAGTGACACCAGGAAGGCTGCAGGTCTCTTGCTTCTGTCAGCCCCAGGCAGCACAGCCAGTGGCGGTGGGTAGTTGCTGTCTTAAAATGTATAGAATCATTGAATTGCAGAGTTGGAAAAGACCACGAGGGTCATCTAGTCCAACCCCCTGCAATGCAGAACTCTTTCACCCAGGGTGGGGCCCTGAACCCATGCAATTAAGGGTCTCATGCTCTACTGACTGAAGGAGGACCACAGATTCCCCATCCAACATCTAGTCAAAAATGAGTGGTTTCAGAGGAGGGTATAAAAGATAGTTGGTGGAACACGACACTCTTAATCTCAGGGTTGTGGGTTTGAGCCCCATGTTGGGCAAAAGATTCGTACATTTCAGGTGCTTGACCCAGAGATGACCCTCTTGGTCAGGCATCCCAAAACATCTGGAGGGCCAAGTTTGGGGGGTGCCTGCTCTTGGTCCCATCCAGCTCTACAATTCTATGAGTCTTAAGTTCTATGTGGGAAGGATGAAGAAATTATATATCCAGTATATCCCTTATATACATAATAGATCTCTGTGGTCTGCGAGAAAGTTCCATGGATCTCAGAAGCCCATTCCATAGTAGGGCACCATCTCTACTATACATTTCAAGGACATGTTAGCTATTCTGGTTAACTCTGTAAGCTTTGTGTACATTGGAATATAGGAAGCTTCTTTAGAATCATAGAGTTGGAAGGGGCCCCAAGAGTCATCTAGTCCAACCCCTTACAATGCATGAATCTCACCTAAAGCATCCGTGGCAGGTGAGCATCCAACCTCTTCCTAAAAACCTCCAAGGAAGGAGAGCCCACCAGCTCCAGAGGGTGACCGTTCAATGGTTGAATGGCTCTCACCACCAGAAAGTTATTCCTGATGTTTATAGTCGGAATCTCCTTCCTTTGTCACTTGAATCCATTGGTTCAAGTCCTACCCACCAGAGCAGGAGAAAAGAAGCCCTTATACTGAGTCAGACCACTGGTCCATTTAGCTGCATATTGTCTACACTCATAGAATCATAGAGAGACCACAAGGGCCATCCAGTCTAACCCCCTGCCA
This sequence comes from Lacerta viridis, assembly GCA_900245905.1. Lineage (NCBI taxonomy): Eukaryota > Metazoa > Chordata > Lepidosauria > Squamata > Lacertidae > Lacerta > Lacerta viridis. The sequence goes on from OFHU01001604.1 coordinate 172,210, forward strand.
GATGGCTGTCAAGCCTCCGCTTAAAGACCTCCAAAGAAGGAGACTCCACCACACTCCTTGGTAGCAAATTCCACTGCCGAACAGCTCTCACTGTCAGGAAGTTCTTCCTAATGTTTAGGTGGAATCTTCTTTCTTGTAGTTTGAATCCATTGCCCGTGTCCGCTTCTCTGGAGCAGCAGAAAACAACCTTTCACCCTCCTCTATATGACATCCTTTTATATATTTGAACATGGCTATCATATCACCCCTTAACCTTCTCTTCTCCAGGCTAAACATACCCAGCTCCCTACACTGGCTGGCAGCAGCTCTCCAGAGTTTTAAACAGGGCTCCCTCCCAGCCCTTCCTGGAGATGCTGGGGGTTGAACCTGAGCTACAGCCTTTCCCCTTATCATTGCCATTGGTGGACTACATAGACGCAATAAATCTGGATGAAAGCACATGTTGAAGTCTGAGCCATGGCCCCTCTCTTGTGTTCACCTTTAAATGAGGCAACCCTGGAAAGTGATGCTGCTGTCCGAACACCTGTGATACCCCCATCATTGGTGCAAAGAAGTTAATTTTGATGAAGACGAGCACCAAGGCACTTGAAATGTTAATGTTGTGCCCGTGTGCCGACACTCCTCTAACGAGGCAAAATGTTGTGGGTGGCTTTGCACTTGACATTTTCAGTGTGGGTATAAATACCCAGAGTGCGAAATAGGCAGGCTCCCCGTCAGTTGTCAAAGTTGGTGACCGTTCCCTGTAAAACGCCCAGAAGCAAGCGCCTGATTCTCGGCTGCCCCTTCTGCGATAAAGCGTCTATTTATACATGCACCCTCTGTTCACACTGGATGAGGGATGTGTCCATAAACGTGAATATATATAAAACACCAGATTTTGTTTTAATCTTTAAAAAGAGTAGGTTTGAGGCACATGTGGCGAGCTGTATTAGGTTGACACAAATCAACCTAATAGTTGTCGCTTGGGGCGTGGGTTGGCAATCCTATGGCAGGATCCGTCGGGACGAGCAGTTTAGGATGCAGCAGATCTCTGGCTCGGCCAGCTGATTCCCCTCTCGGCTGGAGTCAAATCCACAACCCTGGCTCAGCCCATGATACGCTGGTGTAACTTGCTCTCTCTGGCTCAGATGCTGAGCCCAAGCTGCTGTAAGTCCACCAAAGGGGGGGGATCCTAAACCTGTACGCCTGCCAAGGCCCCCCAACTCCTAGGGGCCCAGCTCTTTTGCTCATGTTCGGAATGATAAGGGGGTGGGGGATGCCGAGTGTTGAACTGAGTGTGCCATGGTTGTTGAGCCAGTGTCTCCTCCTCCTTCTCCTGCCATGTAAGGAAAAGATTGGGGGGGGGAGCATTCCCCGGCTGGGATGGAGGGGATGGAGGCCGAGCAGGAGAGAGGAGGAGTCACCGGCCATTGAAGTCACACTGCCACCTTGTTTAGCTCCTCCCGACGTCCTGACTTCACGGTATCGCACCCACGGCATCCTGAGGTCATGCTCACATCATCACCCTTCCAATCCTTGACGCAAGTTGGCGCCTTTGTCACCTGCTAATGTGGCTACCCAGCATAGAATACAGTTTTAAAGGCATGTTTTCACTACGCCAGCATGGTGTAGTGGTTAAGAGCGGCAGTCCCGTAATCTGGTGAACCGGGTTCGCGTCCCCGCTCCTCCACATGCAGCTGCTGGGTGACCTTGGGCTAGTCACACTTCTCTGAAGTCTCTCAGCCCCACTCACCTCACAGAGTGTTTGTTGTGGGGGAGGAAGGGAAAGGAGAATGTTAGCCGCTTTGAGACTCCTTCGGGTAGTGATAAAGCAGGATATCAAATCCAAACTCTTCTTTCTTCTTCTTTGCCAAGTTTAGGCAGAGCGCCAGCACCAGTCCTGCTGCTGAATAGGGCTTGGGTCTGGTGCAACTGTACTCCAGCTTAACTTACACCTTCCTGCTATACGCCAGCTTCTTGTGCATAGCCATCTTTCGTTTAACTGAAATGACTATCATCGCCATGCCCCTTGTTGGCCAGAGTTAAGGCTCTGATTTCTCCCATGGCTGTTTGTGTGTTCTGTGATTCTGCAAAACCAAAGGTAGAATTCTTCTTGACAACCTCGGTTTTCATTTGGGGGGGGGGGAAACCCCTCAAGTTTCTTGTCCCCGTGACTGCAATGCTATTATAGAATCATAGAATTGTAGAGTCGGAAGGGACCCCAAGGGTCATCTAGTCCAACCCCCCGCAATCCATGAATCTCAGCTGTTATGCAAAGATAAATGGAAACCCTGAAATGTGTTCAGCACATATAATTTATACAACTCAGGGTTTTTCAATACATTTTTTGGATTTCCTTGGTGCAGGCTTTCATGCATTTATTTAACCCCACTTGCCTCTCACTTCAGCAGTTTTTGACTCTGTTTTAAAGCTCCAGGTTTTAAAAGACCCGTGGGCCCTTATTTCCATATCTTGTCCTAAGCTGCTGTGTGTCTTAGCCCTGTGAAAATCCATATTTTTGAGGTAATTAAAATGTTTTGGCAGCTCTTTGATTCCCCCCTCCCTTTAAACCACAAAACCTCAGTAAAAAAATTTTTTTTATTTAGTGTGGGATGCAAAAGCTGGTGGGCGACATATGTTTGACACACTCCTTAGTGAGTCCAATGATACATTTGGGGGGGGGCCTTTGGTTTTTTCCCCCTTCCCCAAAACCTTTTTTTAATGTAACTGGGAAAAGTCGCACGCAGCATATTGACAATCTGTCAGTGCCGCTTACAATTGATTTTTGTTTTGATGTTGCTCCTCACTGCTGCTTCTTTATTATAAAATCTTGCTGATGGATGACAAGCTGCAGGGAGTGGGAGGATGAAAATGGGCCCAGGTGGGAATAGCCCATTTGAGTTGACTGCTGGAAGTAGCAAACTGGTGGGAAGAAAGCAGAAAAAGGGAAGGGTGGTGGTCGAGAAGACCAAACGCCAGTTTTGGCTGTAGCCAAGGGTTCACTAGAGACAGAGGCCCTGGAGTTGACTGGAGATGGTATGAGCAACTAATTCCATCCTCTTCCAGCCTTGCTGGCTCTCAATCCTAGGTCGGCCCCTTCCCATTGCATGCTATTGGTTCCTAGACTTTGGGTACCCTTTTATGCACAGTGCTCAATGCATCCGCCTATACGGTGGTACCTCTGGTTACGTACTTAATTCGTTCCGGAGGTCCGTTCTTAACCTGAAACTGTTCTTAACCTGAAGCACCACTTTAGCTAATAGGACCTCCCGCTGCCGCTGTGCCACCAGAGCACGACTTCTGTTAATAATAATAATAATCATTTCATTATTTGTACCCCGCCCATCTGGCCGGGTCCCCCCAGCCACTCTGGGCAGCTTCCAACAAATATTAAAATACATTAAAATCTCACAGATTGAAAACTTCCTTAAACAGGGCTGACTTCAGGTATTTTCTGAATGTCAAGTAGTTGTTTATTCCCTTGACCTCTAATGGGTGTTCCACAGGGTGGGAGCCACTACCGAGAAGGCCCTTTGCCTGGTTCCCTGTAGTTTTGCTTCTCGCAGTGAGGGAACCGCCAGAAGGCCCTCGGCGCTGGATCTCAGTGTCCGGGCTGAATGATGGGGGTGGAGACGCTCCTTCAGGTATACAGGACCAAGGCCATTTAGGGCTTTAAAGGTCAGCACCAACACTTTGAATTGTGCTCGGAAACGTACTGGGAGCCAATGTAGATCTCTCAGGACCGGTGTTATATGGTCCCGGCGGCCCCTCCCAGTTACCAGTCTAGCTGCTGCATTCTGGATTAATTGCAGTTTCTGGGTCACCTTCAAAGGTAGCCCCACGTAGAGCGCATTGCAGTAGTCCAAGCGGGAGATAACCAGAGCATGCACCACTCTGGCAAGACAGTCAGATGAGCTGGTAGACAGCTGCCCTGGACACAGAATTGACCTGCACCTCCATGGACAGCTGTGAGTCCAAAATGACTCCCAGGCTGCACACCTGGTCCTTCAGGGGCACAGTTACCCCATTCAGGACCAGGGAGTCCTCCACACCTGCCTGCCTCCTGTCCCCCAAAAACAGTACTTCTGTCTTGTCAGGATTCAACCTCAATCTGTTAGCCACCATCCATCCTCCAACTGCCTCCAGGCACTCACACAGGACCTTCACCGCCTTCACTGGTTCTGATTTGAAAGAGAGGTAGAGCTGGGTATCATCTGCATACTGATGAACACCCAGCCCAAACCCCCTGATGATCTCTCCCAGCGGCTTCATATAGATGTTAAAAAGCATGGGGGAGAGGACGGAACCCTGAGGCACCCCACAAGTGAGGGCCATGGGGTCTGAACACTCATCCCCCACCACCACTTTCTATAACAGTGCCCCCAGCTCCCAACCCCTCTAGCTGCTCCAGAAGGATGTTATGGTCAATGGTGTCAAAGGCTGCTGAGAGATCCAGCAGAACTAGGAAACAGCTCTCACCTTTGTCCCTAGCCCGCCGGAGATCATCGACCAGCGCGACCAAGGCAGTTTCAGTCCCATGATGAGGCCTGAATCCCGATTGGAAGGGATCCAAATGTTCTTATCCGGAAGCAAAGTTCTTAACCTTAAGCATTGTTTCTCAGTTAGTGGAGTCTGTAACCTGAAGCGTATGTAACCCGAGGTACCACTGTAAAATGTTCATTTTGCATGCAACCACTATGCACACCACAAAGCACTTTGATACCACCTTAAACAGCCACGGATACCCCCACCCCCCAAAAAAATAATAATTCTGGGAAGCGTTCTGAGAGTTGTTCGGAGACCCTGTTTCCTTTCGCAGAGTTACAGTTCCCAGAGTCCCCTATGAAGAGGGTTTGATTGTTGAGCCACTCTGGGAATTGTAGCAAATCCCACCCCCCTGCACACACACACATACACACAGACTGGAGATTTGCAGACCCACCAAACCTCTGAACCTTTGAAGGAGAAGGTGCTGGGCAGATATTTAAAAGGGAAGCAGGTCTCCATTGCTGGTAAACAATTATTGCCCCCCCAACTACTACCAGTTTTACTTGTCCACATCCACTACATTGTGCTACTGGAATATCGCTTTATAAAAAATATCAAGCAAAGTTCCTGTTTTTCGCGTTTGATTCCACGGTGACATCCAAAAACTAAACTTGTGGTGGCTGTCATGGCAACAGTGTCATAATACTTGCTATTAATATTACACACTGAGAGCATGTTTTGAGGCTTGCCAATTATATCTATATCTATATATCTGATGCTTTCACACACACACACCGGTCTTTGCGTTTGATCTACAATATGCCTAAATATTTTGGAGGGGAAATGTTATGGAGAAAGTACAAAGGGCCTTCCCCCCTCACTCTACAAAATTTTCACAGTGGTATTTCTCATGACTTATTTGGTGCATATTGCTGGTTTTCCAGCTAATGGATGTTTGAGTTTCAGCATGCCTGGCTGCACCCTTCATCTCTGGTCAAATCCCCATGTTTATCGTGCAGTGGTTTCAAAGTGTGTTCTAGAGAGTAACAAGAATGAAACACAATCGGTGTAAACCAGGGGTTAACAGCGCAGTGTATGTCCAACCAGGGTCTTCTACGGCAGCTGGAAAGGGTCTAACCTAATATCTCCATCCACTGCTCTTTTCACTGACTCACCCTCTTCTATATATGGACCCTTTAAGCACACCTACAATTCATTGGATGCCAGGATTGGACTCCTCATACTTGGGTTCCAGCATGGATCTGGGCCTGAACTTAAAGGCACAGTTATGTAGCTAACCTAATGCATGGTTGGGCAGCAGGGAAGGGTTATCTGGTTGTTGTTGTTTATTAAATTTGTATACAGTGCTACCTCGGTTTACGAACTTAATCCGTTCCAGAAGTCCGTTCTTAAACCAAAACCGTTCTTAATCTGAGGCGTGCTTTCCCTAATGAGGCGTCCCTTCCACCGTTCAGATTCTGTTCTTAGACCGAGGTAGAATTCTCAAACCGGGACACTATTTCTGGTTTTGCGGAGTTCATAAACCAAATCGTTCTTAAACCACACTGTTCTTAAACCGAGGTACCACTGTACTGCCCAATATCCACAGGTCTCACAGTGGTTATCAACATAAAATCACAGAATTAAAACACAAAATTCATAATAAACACAAGAACAACCCAATATCCCTCACACACACATTTTATAAGGGCATTGGATGTCTATCAGGTAGCAGCTTGTGGTCAGGACCTTGGAGAGTTCCCATCACTTGTAGGAATTGCTTCCATCACCTGTTGAAGCCCACTGGTCAGTTTTTAAGTAGTGTCTGGAGAAGGCCTTAAACCCACTCTTGGCTATTATGGGCTGGCAGAAGTCCTGGATTTGTTCTGTAGCTTTCATGTGTATGTTCTGTCTTATAAACCCAGAGATTACAGAGATGAGTGCTTTGTAGATGGTCCTATATTGAAATGGTCTGGACCTACATTGGCTCTCAGTACGTTTCCGAGCACAATTCAAAGTGTTGGTGCTGACCTTTAAAGCCCTAAACGGCCTCGGCCCAGTATACCTGAAGGAGCGTCTCCACCCCATCGTTCAGCCCGGACACTGAGGTCCAGCTCCGAGGGCCTTCTGGTGGTTCCCTCACTGTGAGAAGTGAAGCTACAGGGAACCAGGCAGAGGGCCTTCTTGGTAGTGGCACCCGCCCTGTGGAATGCCCTCCCATCAGATGTCAAGGAAATAAACAACTATCTGACTTTTAGAAGACACCTGAAGGCAGCCCTGTTTAGGGAAGTTTTTAATGTTTGATGTTCTATTGTATTTTTAATATTTTGTTGGAAGCCGCCCAGAGTGGCTGGGGAAAACTAGCCAGATAGAGGGGGTATAAATAATTTATTATCATCATCATCATCATCATCACTTTAAAAATATGGGGTCTTGGCTTTGAGGATGGTTGTTTGAAAGACTTTAAGTGCCCAGTTCCATTACAGGCCCTTTATACAACTCTGCATACAATCTGTATGCAGTTACTCTGCGCTACAGGATGGGTCTAGTACATGGTATGCGTGGATTGGGACCTCTGCAAATTAACATGGTGAGTGACTGACCTCTAAGCAAAGGGAATCAATGGGTTTTTTTATTATTATTTAGAAGGAAATGGATAGGAGATCTAAGGATCAGTGCAAAAGGATTTCCCCCACCCTGGGCTACCACTCTAACACCACCACTGGACAGATGGCTGCCTACTTTTTCGGGACATACCCTTGGTTTTCTCCCTCTGTTACTGGATGTTGGGCAGGGAACAAAAGTTCTCTAAGGCAACCCCCACCATAGCTGCATCTGCAGAAGCTTCCTATGCCACAGAAACACTCTTTCAAGTTGACAGAGAACTGGTCTGTACAAATAGGAAATGTCATGTCAATTTCTAAGGCAATATGATTGCCTGATTAGTGTTGTTTTAGTTCAGTGTGTGTGTGTGTGTTTAAACATGCTGAAAAGGTTGCTCTTTTCAACTGTCTGGCCTTCTAATTTAGCTTCAGTTCTAAAAGTCAAACTGATACCTTCTTAACCTGTGCATAATTGGTATTAAGAGCTAAGAATACTTCTGTTGGCCTCTTTCTTTTGCACCCCTTCCATGCTCACTAACGTTAGCGGCTGATTGTTAATGATAATGGTTGGAGAAGAAAGAGCCTACTTTTCAACTCTGATTTGGAAGAGCTTGCAGTGAGCAAAACATTAACTCTGTGTATAATTAAGCAAACTTGTGACCTGAGTGGCTCTCCTGCTATACTGAGAGCTTTGCCAGGTGTAGCAATCAGTGCTGTGAGTTTTCAGGGTTTATTTCCTGGCGGTTTTCTCTATGCATATTGGGGTTGTTTGCGTTGTAAACTTTTGTGTTTGCATCAGAAAATGTTCTGATGCAAACACAAAAGTTTACAACGCAAACAAACGCCCTAGCAAAGAGCGATCTCATTTGGCATGTTCGCTTCCCTTGTGTTTAGTATGCAAAGCTAAAACCTTTGAAACTCACAAGCTCGCCTAATGTTGTTTTTGCAGTTGGCATCTATTCTTTGCTACTAATGGACTTCTAAAAATGGGGGAGGGGGAAATCCAAGGAAAAATAAAGCACTGGAAATTTGATCATGGGGAATTTTCTGCCCCACATATCTGGTGACAATAAGAGGGGAAGGGTAGACAGGGAGTTGAATTGACCTGTGCTTCCCTATAATGTCTAAATGCAAACTTAGAGGAGATGTGTGCATGCTTTGAGGAGCCAGAGTGCTATTGTTTCCCTGTGACATCTGGCTGGGACCAAAGGATACTGCTATGTATATACAGTGTGAAATTGGTGATGACAAAGGATGTGGATCTTTCATTGTGGCATTCTAGCTCATAATATTAAGTCCTTGAGATGGCGACAGGAACTAGGAATGCTCTCTGCCACAGCATATGTGGTGAGGCAGAGGTATGCTTTTCACTGCTAGCACTGGTGTTATGGAATTTACTCCGCCCTGAAATAAGAGGGGGCCCATCAGTATTGGCATCCCGACGGCTTTTGAAAATTTGCTTGTTTATATGAAGCATTTCCTGGATCTCTTGACTTGAGCCTCCTGTTTTAATAGCTGTGCTGTTTTAATAGGATTGCTTTATTGCATGTTTTGATTCCGGATGTTTACATTTTGATGCTTGTGCGCTGCTTCTGGAGTGGCACTTCCAATTATGAAAAACAAATGCTGTAGTTGTGGATTCCAGGGTACAAAATAGACTTCATTGAATTATCTTTCTCTTGAAACCCTTCTCCTTTCTTTTATTCATTTTTCTTTTTCAGATAAGGCTTTCCATCCAGGTTTCACGCTGGTTTTCAATTAAGCTTCATGTGTAGCATTTGCAGCTGGTCTACACGTCATGGTTCGGAAAGGTGAGTGCATTGGGCAATTTATGCAGCGCACGTCTGGCTTATGGAACTGATATAGATAAGCTTGGTGCATATGAATATTTGCATTTTGTCAGGTTGTCAGTGTATGAAAGGCTTTTTAGTTGAGTAAGCAGCAGCTTCTTACCAATTAACTGATTAATTGACTGCCTGTGAATAATTTTGCATATTATCTTAATCTCAGTACAGGCACCATTTTTTAGGCCTTGAAGGAAGCGGAAATACAACATGGAACCAAGAAAAGCTATGCTGTCTCCTTTTCCTTTTTCATATTGGGAAAGGCCATCATTATTTCCTGTTACACTTTTCCAGTGCATTGGAATGCCCTCAAGTTATAAATGTGCTGTTTATTTGCAGCCCAGACGATGAAAACTCAAGCTCGATTAAACCACTTAAAGCAGGGGTAGTCAACATGGTGCCCTCCAGATATTTTTTTTTGGGAGTCCAACTTCCCTGATCTCAGAACACAGGCTATACAAGCTGAGGGTGACCTGGAATTGTAGTCCAACAGCAACATTTGAAGGTCATTACATGGGCAAGCCCTGAATCAAAACACACAAGCGTGCCATTTTCTATATGCAATCTGCTGTGCAGGGGTGCCTATGTGGAGTTCAAGGGACTAACCTGCGCAATAAACAGTCAACAGCACAATCCTATGCAAGGTCCCACTTTGTGTAATAGGACATATTCCCAGATGAGTGCATGCAGGATCCCAGTCTTCAAATGTTTATTAACTAAGTATTTTGACTTGAAAGAAGGGGGGGCAAGCAACCTCACACAACAGCAAGCAGGGTTAGAAAGTGTCCTGTAAAGATGTAAATGTTCTTTGGAGACATGATAATCATTATTCAGGATACAAAGCAGTCACAGACAGCCATGTAGGAGAAGTCATAGAATCATAGAATCATAGAGTTGGCAGAGACCACAAGGGCCATCCAGTCCAACCCCCTGCCAAGCAGGAAACACCATCAAAGCATTCCTGACAGATGGCTGTCAAGCCTCTGCTTAAAGACCTCCAAAGAAGGAGACTCCACCACACTCCTTGGCAGCAAATTCCACTGCCGAACAGCTCTCACTGTCAGGAAGTTCTTCCTAATGTTTAGGTGGAATCTTCTTTCTTGTAGTTTGAATCCATTGCCCCGTGTCCGCTTCTCTGGAGCAGCAGAAAACAACCTTTCACCCTCCTCTATATGACATCCTTTGATATATTTGAACATGGCTATCATATCACCCCTTAACCTTCTCTTCTCCAAGCTAAACATACCCAGCTCCCTAAGCCGTTCCTCATAAGGCATCGTTTCCAGGCCTTGGGCCATTTTGGTTGCCCTCCTCTGGACACGTTCCAGCTTGTCAGTATCCTTCTTGAACTATCAATAGTCATGATGGCTGTTAAGTCTAACAACATTGCATAGGACAGGGATGGGGACGCTGTGGCTCTCCCAATGTTGGAGGCTGACTCCAATCAGCCTAAACCAATGTGACCAGTAGCCAGGGATGATTCCTGCATTGCAGGGGGTTGGACTAGATGACCCTCAGTGTCCCTTCCAACTCTATGACTCTGTGATGGGTCTTGCTGTTCAGCAGCATCTGGAGGGTCCTTATCCCTAGTGTAGGGTTACGTATGATGGTAGGTGTTCAAACCTTTTAAGCAAGGGTTTCACTGACAATAATCCAGGATTAGCAGCACTGTGTTTATCTGAGGGACAAAGAAAACTAATTCAGAATAAGCTGAAGTCTGAGGTGAAAACAATAATAATAATAATAATATAATGATAATAATAATAATAATAATAATAATAATAATAATTTATTTATTTATTTATACCCTGCCCATCTGGCTGGGTTTCCCCAGCCACTCTGGGTGGCTCCCAACAGAATATTAAAAACACAATAAAACATCAAACATTAAAAACTTCCCTAAACAGGGCTGCCTTCAGATGTCTTCTAAAAGTCAGATAGTTGTTTATTTCCTTGACATCTGATGGGAGGGTGTTCCACAGGGCTGGTGCCACTACCAAGAAGGCCCTCTGCCTGGTTCCCTGTAGCTTCACTTCTCGCAGTGAGGGAACCACCAGAAGGCCCTCAGAGCTGGACCTCAGTGTCCGGGCTGAACGATGGGGGTGGAGACGCTCCTTCAGGTATACTGGGCCGAGGCTGTTTAGGGCTTTAAAGGTCAGCAGCACCAACACTTTGAATTGTGCTCAGAAACATACTGGGAGCCAATGTAGGTCTTTCAGGATCGGTGTTAAATGGTCTCAGCAGCCGCTCCCAGTCACCAGTCTAGCTGCTGGATTCTGGATTAGTTGCAGTTTCCGGGTCACCTTCAAAGGTAGTCCCATGTAGAGCACATTGCAGTAGTCCATCTCATTCCCACTACCCACGTGCCTCAATGTCTTCCAAATATCACTGGGTGGGGCAGAGGCATGTTCCCTGAAGGGGGGTCGTTGTTGCATACCAGGAGGGAGAGGGGCAATGCAGTGGGGCAGTCAGCTCAGTGCAAGCGCTTCTATCAAAACCTTATTCTACAGTGGTAAATCAAAGTGTTTCTTGCTTTTGCCCTTTTTGGTAGCATATTCTACTGGCGGTTTATTACATTTATGGAATCCTGTTCAAAGCTGCGAGACAGATAAAAGTGGGTGTAAGCGTGGGTCTTTTGGAGCATTCTTCCTTTAGCCCCTGGCAAAGTTCAGCACAGCTTGCTTCTGTGGATGTTTCCTCCATTTGTACAAGTGGGAGAGAACATTTAAAGAAAAGGGAAGCAGAATGACTAGAGAGATAATGGACGTATTACACCAAAACATGACATTTGTAGATGTGACCTGCACTCTCATTCCATTAACCTACAGGGGTGAGCTCGAAAGCCTGTTAAATACATCTTTCTCAAGCAGAAATGCTGCTTGGTTGGGTGAAACTCCCATTGATGTTTGACACGTTATAAGCAATGCCGCTGGAGTATAATTAATAATAATTATATAATGACTGAAATGCTGGACCTGTGTTCCTGTTGTGTCATCTCCTCTTTCTTTCAGGAGAAGAGAACTGAAATGTCTTGTCAAAATGTTCTTCGTCAAAATGTCTTGCTTGCTTGAAGGCAGTAAGATGACAGAGATTTCGTTTCAGTGTCCTTTATTTGACCCCGTTCCATGTGCGTGCTGTGACTTTGGAGGATGGGGCAAGATACCGCTGCAGCATTCTTTAATTCTTATTTAAGAAATGCTGCTTGAAACCTCTCCTACACTGAGATTGGTGACTTATGCCAACTATGGGTGAAAGGGTGAAATGCAACCATTTTGCAAGTTAGGAAATTAGACTTCAGCCTCTCAGATCGCTAACTACGATCTTGTTTAAAACTGTTGTGTTACCTTCCTTGCTTTAGATTTCTCTCTCTCTCTCTCTCTCTCTCTCTCCTCTCCTCTCCTTCAAAAAACAGGAGTCTTCACACTCCAAAGCAAGAGCTTGAATTTTCTTTCTAAATATACAAAACACTTCCAGTTCAGTGAGTCATTTGGTCATAGGGAAATGAGGTGCTAATTACCAAAACGATAAAAATAGATGATTTCCCCCCAAAATAAATAAATAACAAAAACCCAAAAACACTACAGTAGTTAAGAAGATAGCATTCCATCTGCTAAATCTATGCATTTTTACAAGTTAATGAAGCAGAACGAGTTTTTGCATGGAAAGATTCAGACATATGTGGTAGTGATTGCTATGCTTCAGCTCTGGGGCATGACGAGATATTTCTAGCGGACGAACATTGCAACGGCCCTGTAATATTCTACTGCTTGAGCCAGTAAACTTGATATAACCTTGCTCAGAGCTCTGGCACTCTTTAATAGCTCCCTCGTGTATAGCTTATGAAATCTCGTTGTTTCATTAACTGCCAGAGATGGTCATTTCGTCTCTTAGCGTGAATTCTTTTCATTATTGGCGTAATCTAAGTCTGGCTTCTACTTTAAAATGAAAAGCACAGATTGCGGGTTGGGGGAGGAATCGGCCAGATGTCCAGGATCAGGTGCTCTTCAGACGTGTCAGTGGGATGCTTATCAGTGATTGGGGGAGCATTTGAATGATCCAATCATGTGAGTGGCCTGAGATAAGGAATAAGGATGTGGGTGGTATATACTGAATTCAGTTTGCACTTAAAGACACACCAAACTAATCTGCATTTTCTGAAACAATGCACCAACTGAAATGCAGCCGTTGTTCATAATATGCACGTCTCTGAATTTTTCAACACGGTTCTCCAGTCAAGTAATTTGTACAAAAAATACATATATCGAGGAAAAGTGGTGCATTAAAAATGCACACTTTAGTGAAAATGACGTAGAAAACATGCATTATGCTAGGGAGAATTGCTTTGCAAAAGTCCATGCAAACATGTATACATGTATAAATGCTGTTGAATTTTCACGATGGCTTCCTCTTAAAAGTAAATACATTGCAAACTGATGTGGTCATGTGAAGAATTGAACTTAATAATGGTCAAATGAGAAAAACAACAACAGAGCCACCCATTCCTACTCAGGGGTAGCACCAAGAAAAAAGGCAGCAGCTCTAAATAAATTTCATTTATTGTATCACTGAGCAATTTTTCAAATTATTATTTTGGAGGAGGCGGTATTTCATAACTGTTCGAAATCCTTATTGCTACATTCTGGTTCTTGCAACTGCATTTTCCTCCTCATTGCTCATCTGTCTGCCTGGGCCATGTTTTTCCAGGTGTTTGCTGCTGCTGTGCTGCTTTGCGTCCGCGCTACAAACGCCTGGTGGATAACATCTTCCCTGAAGACCCAAAAGTAAGTAAAGGAAACGTCAAGCCATGTGGCTCGATTTGTTCCTGTGCTCAGGACCCACTTGTCAGTTTCCCATAGGTGTCTGGTTGGCTACCGTGAGAACAGGATGCTGGACTAGATGGGCCATTGGCCTAATCCAGCAAACTCTTCTTATGCACTTATGTGATCATGCCTTGCATGTGAAAGGTTCCAAGTTCAGTTCTGGGGAACATCAGGCTGTTGGCATCCATCCGTCTCGAGAGACCATGGAGTGCACCTCCGGGAATGAAGTCAAACCACTTGAGAGTCACAGCGCCTGCTGTGGCAGCAGAGACCGGTAACTCATAACTGCTGCCTCCCACATTATTTTTGCTTTGTTGTTGTTGTTCAGTCGTTCAGTCGTGTCTGACTCTTCGTGACCCCATGGACCAGAGCACGCCAGGCACCCCTATCCTCCACTGCCTCCCGCAGTTTGGCCAAACTCATGCCAGTCGCTTCGAGAACACTGTCCAACCATCTCATCCTCTGTCGTCCCCTTCTCCTTGTGCCCTCCATCTTTCCCAACATCAGGGTCTTTTCCAGGGAGTCTTCTCTTCTCATGAGGTGGCCAAAGTACTGGAGCCTCAACTTCAGGATCTGCCCTTCCAGTGAGCACTCAGGGCTGATTTCTTTAAGGATGGATAAGTTTGATCTTTTTGCAGTCCATGGGACTCTCAAGAGTCTCCTCCAGCACCATATGTTTGCTATGTTAGGACTACCAAAGTGACTTCTCCAGGGCTTTACAGAGGTCCTGTGTTGGTCAGATGACAAGACCCCCCCTCTTGGCCTCGTTGACATGGTGCAAAGGAAAGCAGAGCGACACCTTTGGCACCAGCTTGGCTGCAGGAGTTACCAGAAGGAGGCATACCAGACTCCATCCAACCCTCTCAGGGACTCCACACCAGATCTGTGTAGGGTTTACTCCTTAGTCATTTATTCTCCCAAAGATGCCCCACCAAACAGCAGAGGACCAGAGTTTTCCTTCTCCTAGATGGCCAACCTTCCTAGGTTGAGTAACCCCATCTTCCCTTCACTTCCCTCTGCAGCACGTGTAGAAACCACCTCCTTGACCAAATGACCCACCATTGGTCTTCTCCATCCACCGGAGCCTGTGTTCGCATGCAGGGGAAATCCCTAACTCGCTGAGGGTTTGAAACCCATCGGCTACCCTCACCAGGGCACTCTCCAGGATTTCAAACATGTCACCTCTCCCAGTCCTATCTGGAGAGATCTGGGAGTGAACCAGCGAACCATTTCCAAATAAGATGCAGCCATTCAAGAGTCCAACGCTATTATCTCTCTGAATTTAAATATTGCCTCCAGCTAATGGACCAGCAACATTCCAGTACATTTAGGTTCAGTCCTGTGGGATATTGTAATTCTAATTATTTTTTCCTTGTCTTGCTAATAAGTCATTCATTTTTTAAAATCAAGTGAAGTGTGCTAATAATTTGCATACCTTGCCTTTCCACAATTTAATTTTGCCCTGTGGGAATAATTTCAAGATTATTGTTATTTTTTTTTTTTTAAAAAAAAAAGTACTTTGTTTGACCTGAATTCTTAATTCTCTGTGAAAGAATTTGAAATGCTCTGTCAAACATAATTTGCAAAAAGAAAAGAAGCACTATCCTTTCTGAAGTATTTATTTATATCCAAGTAGCTCAAGATGGTGCACTTTTGTCCTTCCCATCCTTAGCTTTCACTCACAACAACCCTGTGAGGTGACATAAGTGGAAAGGTGGTAACTGGCCCAAGGTCAGCCAGTGGGGGTGAGGTGTGCAGTCTGAAACTGGCTCTACTCAGTCCTGACACTCTATCCATGATGCCACAACTGGTCTTCTAGTAGATGTTTGGTGGAGAGGTGAGAGCCAGAATTTAGCAGTCTACAATCCTGCTTCACTCCCCTTCCTAGAATGTTCTAGAAGTCAGGCATTCAGTGGCCAGTGTCTATACCAGTGCTTCCCAAACTTGGGTCACCAGCATTTTTGGACTACAACTCCCATCATCCCTAGCTAGCAGAACCAGTGGTCAGGGATGGTGGGAATGATAGCCCCAAGACAGCCAGAGACTCAAGTTTTGGAAACACTGGTCTACACTATTTACTTACTCATTTATTTCCTGATATTCATATCCTTCCTTTCTTCCATCATGCAACCTAAGATGGCATGTACAGCCATACCTTGGATCCCGAACGCCTTGAGAGTCAAACATTTTGGCTCCCAAACGCTGTAAACCTGGAAGTGAGTGTTCCTGTTTGCGAATGTTCTTTGGTCCTGCAGCCAATCGGAAGCCGCACCTTGGTTTCCAAACGTTTTGGAAGTCGAAGGGACTTCCGGAACGGATCCTGTTTGACTTCCGAGGTACCACTGTACATAGTTCTTACATGTTCACCCATCCAGACACTCACTAGACCTGGACCTGCTTAGCTTCAACAAGGTGGTGGCCTCGTATACCTTTGGTCCATTCCCCAGGACACTTTTCACCACGTCAATAGCTGGCCATAGTACCCATAGTGCAAATCATAAGTGATTCCTGTTACTGAGGAAAAAGAAGAAAACATTTACTGGCGATTCTCCTTGTGATTAGGATGGACTTGTCAAAGCTGATATGGAGAAGCTGACTTTTTATGCCGTTTCTGCACCTGAGAAGCTCGATCGAATTGGCGCTTATTTAGCAGAGCGACTGAGCCGGGATGTTGTCAGACACCGTTACGGGTAAGCTTCTTGCTCGTTAATGCTGATGTTATCTCCCCACCAGTGATTCTTTCCATTTCCCCCACCCCGCAATCTGGGCTAGAACCATGGATGTTAGATGGTGGAGAAGGTGTCTGTGACTGAGGCTGAGCAGCAGTTAAAACCAGTGGGAACTTTTTGCAGGAACTAAACTGATGTCAGAAGCCTGTTCCCGGAGGGACAGAAGCTTTGTAGGGCTAGAAGTTTTCATTTTCCTTTGTCTTAAGGCCAAACCTACACATTGGGTGCCCAGCTGTCATTTCAGCGTGGCAAAACTCACTTGACACAGCGAACACGCATCTAAGAATCTGAACTGGGCAGCGTTCAAAGCGTGGATGTGGTCAGGGAGAAAATGAGGTGGTTTCATTTCACATTAGGCCAGGCTTGAAATTAGCTTGTGGTCCATTCGCCATCTTTATAACTGTTCAGCAATGTGCTCCCGAGCTTGAAAGATTGTATTCGCACTTAGATGTAATTGTGAGCCATTATCAGTTGTTACTGTGAAAAGGACAGTGTTTTCTGTAAGTGACCCCAAGAACATATTACTCCTGAAGTGAGGTGGAGTTGATTTAGTTCCCATCCCACCTCTTTTGCGATAGGTCTGGACCCATCCCAATACTTATGGGCCTGATTCCATCTTCAAACCTTGCCCAAGTTAAAGCTATTTGTGGAGCTGGAAGTGGCAGAGGCTTCCTCTTTCTTCCAAGGCCGAAGCCCAACAGAGGCTCTGTGGTGGAGAGCCAGTGTGGTGTAGTGGTTAAGAGCGGTAGACTCATAATCTGGTGAACCGGGTTCGTCTCCGCTCCTCCACATGCAGCTGCTGGGTGACCTTGGGCTAGTCACACTTCTTTGAAGTCTCTCAGCCTCACTCACCTCACAGAGTGTTTGTTGTGGGGGAGGAAGGGGAAAGGTGAACGTTAGCTGCTTTGAGACTCCTCCGGGTAGTGATAAAGCGGGATATGAAATCCAAACTCCTCTTCTTCTTCTGCCCGCCTCTCCTTGCTCCACAAACAGCTCTGGTCCAGGTCAAAGGATTTTCCAAAATGTGGGAGTAGCCCCTACACAGTGTAGTGTCCTGTGTACATCCATTGAAAAGAATTGGGACGGTTTTAAGCCCACCTAAAAAGAAGGCATGCATCCCACCCTGCAGATTGCTCGCTTCCTCAGCTTTGAATCCAGATGTACTCATGCTTGCTGGACATGTAATGATCAATGTGTAAAGCATTTTTACCAAACCCTTCTCCCCCCCCCCGGCTCTCAGAGTGGCTTACATGAGGCCAGTAGCAAACGAGAGAGCTCCTTTCCTTAACGTGACAATCCAAAGGACATGGCACAAAAGGAAAAAGGGATGTGGTGGGAGGAGGAGGTAAAAGAAGCCCAGGCACCAGTTCTTAAAGTTACAAAGTTTTTTTTAAAGAATAATAATAATAATTTTTATTAGTTTTTGCAAATATTTTAAACATAACATTCAACTTTTATGTAACATAGATAGCATTTGGCTACAACAGCCTAAGACTTCCCTCCTCCTCGACTAATGCTTTCCCCACTTATTATCTTCCCTCCTCCTCGACTAATGCTTTCCCCACTTATTATCTAATACTGCATTTTGGAATTATAATTATTACTATTAAATCCTAATTGTAAATCAACAATTTTTAAATTATACTTTGCAATAATTGATAAAGTCCACCTTACAAAACTTATTTCAGCCGTACTAACGAAGTTAGTTGTTTACAATTGTCTCTCAAGGATTCTGTAAATTTATTCCAATCTTTCAGGAAAGTCTGGTCTTGCTGGTTCCGAATTTTCCCTGTTAGTTTCGCCAACTCGGCATAGTCCATTAAATTCATCTGCCACTCTTATTTCGCTGGTATCTCTTGTTGCTTCCAGATTCTTGCTGCAGTTGTTGCATATAAAGACAGTATTTTATCTTGCTTATGTATTTCATTACCTACAATGCCTAGTAAGAAGGCTTCTGGGTTGTTGTTGTTTTTTACAAATGTATATTTCAATATTTTTTTTAAGTTCATTATAAATCATTTCCCAGAAAGCCTTCACCTCCTTACAGACCCACCACATATGGTAAAAACTACCTTCCTTTTCTTTACATTTCCAACAATGATTACTTGTTTTGTACATTTTAGCTAATTTCACTGGTGTTATATACCTTAAAGTTACAAAGTTATTCCAATGAATAGGTTAAATAGAAACTGTTGCAGGAGAGCTGGAGCCAAAGGCAGCACGGCTCCCAGCAGAGCCAATGGATTGGGCCTGATGGAATGGCATACGATTGGACTGGAAGGTTGGCTTTGTTGAAAGACCCAGCCTCTCTTAGGAGGGGGGAAAAAAGGTTTGAAATACTGCTTTATAAGCTATTCCAAACCAGGTTGCCTTGTCCCTCCTCCACTGGAGCTTAAAACACAGATACAGCAGCGCAGCTGGAGCAATGGTGCTAGGAATTGAACTAAGCCTAGTGTGGAAGGAGGCCCCATGGAACTCAGCGAGGCTTCCTTTCAGATAAATATGCATAGGAACAGTGCATGCGCTGCCTGACATCTGTGGATCTTTGCTTGCCTGTTCTCTCAGATACGTTTTAATCGCCATGGAAGCCCTGGACCAGCTTCTGATGGCCTGCCGCTCGCAGAGCATCAAACCATTTGTCGAGAGCTTCCTTCATATGGTAGCTAAGCTGCTGGAGTCCGGAGAGCCAAAGCTGCAAGTTCTGGGGACCAATTCCGTGAGTAAACCGAACTTCAGCCGAGTAGGGACGGCAGGAGCAGCGTAAACACTTTCAGTTCCTCTTTCGATGGCTGTAACAAAAGGGGGAAGCGTCCTTGCAGTTTTGATATCCCCTAGCAGGCAGGCAGAGATGACTAAGGACAATGGAGAATTCCAATGGAGTTCGCATTTAAAGGGGAACTTTCCTAATTTCAGAACAGGACATGAACTGAAGCCCAGCCCTCCTCGGAAATTTGCACTTCTCTGAATTTTGCAGCGCTTAAGTAATGTGTGCAAAAATGCATATACACAGGTAAAGTGTGCATATAAATGAATATATTGCTGAGGATAACATACGTATTACATTAAGGGGAAAAGTTTTGTGTATCAGGTAAAATTTCACACAAATAAGTGTGCATTAGGAGAATATAAAATGAGCCAGTGGCCCATTTATTCCACTGTGGCCCATTTATTCCACAGTGGCCCAGTTCCCACACTGGGCACCCAGATCCCTGTGGGAAATTTGTGGAAGCAGAGCATAGCCCTGAATTTGCCCAATCATCTTTTAAAGCCATCCGAGTTGGTGGATTTCCCAACCTCTTGTTGGGAGGGAATTCCACAGTTTAACTATGCACTGCATGCACAAATAATTTATTTTATCTGTCTTTAATCCTACAACATTCATCTTTATTGGATGGCCACAAGATCTAGTGTTTTGAGAGAGGGAGAATAACTTTTTTCCTCTTTAATTATGCCATACATACTTTCATACATCTCTGTCATGTCACCTCATACTCTTGTTTTCTCGAAACTTTAAAAGTCCTTAGTGCTGCAGCCTTATCTTACAGGGGAGTTGCTCCATCTCCTTAATAATTTTGGTTGACTTTTTTTCTGAGAAATTAGCACTGAAAGGCTGGCAAATTTCCATGAGAACTGAACTTAAGACTGAAAAAAATGAGTGCCTAAGAGAAGCCAAATTTGCCAATCCCTATTTTCAGGTGAACTTTTGTACAGTGAATGAGCAAGAGGGAAGAAATGTCTGTCCCTCAAATATGTTGGATATAATATGTGCATTAAACACATCATAGTACCTCCCTAACTCGAGCAAATGTTGAAAATGGATGTATTTTGAGTTTTATTCTCCTCAGGTGATGTGATGTAGTTCTAAAATCTGTGCAAGCCTTTTCCATAGCAACACAAAAGATTCGACAGCCATAAGGAGGAAAGAGCTATTCTGAGCAATCATAAATTATTTTCAAATCCTTACCTTTTCAGGTGAATGAGGTTTCAAATTGGCCTCGTGCCTTCTTCCAATATGGCTTTGGCTATAGCAGAAGGTACATTCACTGGAAATAAAGTAAACTTTATATTTCTAAGAATGTGCGCAGAGATAATTTGCTCCTTCAAAGTGGAACCTTGCCTGGATATTTATGGAAAGGCTGAATTTAACGTGGTGACTTTCAAAGTGAAGTTTTCACATATTAACTACACGATTTTAGGGAGCTGGTGAAACAAAGTTATTTCACACAAATCTGGCTGCCCTACGCCTATAACAAAGTTAAGAAAAACAAGTTCCTTACCTGCCTCTGATTAAGCGCACATCCAAGTTGATCTTGGTCAGGCATAGGCAAACTCGCCCCCCCCCCTCAGATGTTTTGAGACTACAACTCCCATCATCCCTGGCCGCTGATCCTGTTAGCTAGGGATCATGGGAGTTGTAGTCCCAAAACATCTGGAGGGCCGAGTTTGGGGATGCCTGATCTTGGTCTTTCAGTGTAACACCACAAGGGACGTACACTTTAAGCCAGGAAAGTAGGCAATATACTGTTATCCCTTTCAAGCATTACCTCTGACCATAAACCAATCTTGTATTCTCTTCCTTCCAATTTCCCTAGTTTGTTAAATTTGCAAACATTGAGGAAGATACTCCTTCATACCACAGACGCTATGACTTCTTTGTTTCCCAGTTCAGCGCCATGTGTCATTCTTACCACGAGGATCCAGAAGTACAAAATGAGTAAGTAACCAGATGTGCGTACAGGGCCGGATTTAGGTTTGATGAGGCCCTAAGCTACTGAAGGTTATGGGGCCCTTTATATGTCCAGCTGTCCTTTGTCAACAACAAATTGTCACTGTTTTTTGTGTTGAATATATGCTATATGGTAATTTATGGACCTAATAGGTATCTAAAGCCATTTGCACATGTTGCCATGCAACCAGTCCATGCAGAATGTAGGCACCCTATATATAGAAATGAGCAAATGATATTTTAGGGAGCAGGCTAGCAGGCGGGGCCCATTATTTACATCATAGGAGCCTACACAACACAAAACTCCTAAATATCAGGGTGCTAAATTCCTGCCTAATTTCAGCTGGCAACTAATTCAAGAGGGCTGGAACTGCAACACAAAAGGCCAATTTACTGGTAATACCCAGCCGTCCTCTGGGATACGGGATGACTCTTGTCAATGCCCCATCTGAGGAGCAGAGTTTCTAGGCAGGGGAATATGGGGACAAGGCGGTCCCTTAAATTCTCAGATATTTTTCATGGAAGCTCTAGACTTGCCAGGCGTATGTTTCTTAATTAAGATTATATCCTTGTCAAAACAGCTGGCCGACCATTGTGCTCGCGTCTCCGTAGAGGAGAGGAGTCAGAAGCTAAATTGCCTTGAAAATTTCCGTGAACTGCTTTCATTTGAAGCCTCTACTCGAGATCAACTGAGGGTTTGTCAGAGGAGAGAGGGGGGAGCCCAGGTTTCTCTGCTCCTGCCCCACAGGAAATGAGTCACCAGCCTGCCCCACAATGTCCCTTGTTGTCAGTCTGATTCACATGACCTCAATTCATCCCTAAATGTTTTTCACGTTGCAGTCAAAGTTGGAAGAGGCTGCCAAAAATGGCCTGTGTGTGTGTGTGTATAGTGAAGTTGCAGCTGTCTGTCCCTGTTCAAAATGGTTACTGAAATGATACTATCCACTCTTCCGTAGCCACCTCAGCATTCTCACCATTTAATTCTGCAGTGTGCATATTCCAGGCTGTCAAGATTATATAGGAGGAGGGGGAAATCTCAAACCGATGTTTTGCTACCATTTCACCAGCCTTAAATGGGTCTTTATCACCAAGCCGAGAAACCTTTTTACAGACCCTCGCAAGTGTCTCTATTTTCCAGGGACAGTCCTGGATTTACAGAAGCTGTCCCGATTTCTGATTTTATTCCAGAATATCCCACTTTTCCTTGGCACGTCCCTGTTTTCATCGGAGAAACGTTGGAGGGTATGGAGTTATGCTACCCCCGAGCCAAGGAGATAAGTAATTATACAACCTTTAGAAGACACGTGAAGGCAGCCCTGTATAGGGAAGGCTTTTTAATCATGGGTAGGCAAACTAAGGCCCGGGGCCAGATCCGGCCCAATCGCCTTCTAAATCCGGCCCGTGGACGGTCTGGGAATCAGCATGTTTTTACATGAGTAGAATGTGTCCTTTTATTTAAAATGCATCTCTGGGTTATTTGTGGGGCCTGCCTGGTGTTTTTACATGAGTAGAATGTGTGCTTTTATTTAAAATGCATCTCTGGGTTATTTGTGGGCCTGCCTGGTGTTTTTACATGAGTAGAATGTGTGCTTTTTAAAAAAATGCATCACTGGTTTATTTATAGGGCATCTGATGGACAGTGGACCGGCCCCCTGCTGGAAACGTTTGCTGACCCCTGTTTTTAAGGTTTAATGTTTTGTTATGTTTTTATATGATAGAAGTTGCCCAGAGTGGTTGGGGCAACCCAATTAGATGGGCAGGGTATTATTATTATTATTATTATTATTATTATTATTCTGGAATAGGATGCACCAATTTTCATTGGAGAAATCTTGGAGGATATGTTTTTATCACAAATAGTTTGTTTCTTGAAGGAAGCAATCCATGTAAGCAGATTGCATTCTGCTTCAGTCCTGTTTCCGATCTCACGTTCGAGATGGCTAGAGCTACAGCACAGATTATTCCAGAAAGTTCTGACAGATTTTCAAGTGCTCCCCACCCTCCTGTCAGCTGCAGGGGCCTAGGCGTCCTCACTCAATTCGTTTCTGATTCAAATTGTCTCCCGTGTCAGCCTTCCATCTGAAACACTGTTTCTATTCATAAACATTCATTTTATGGCAATCTCTTTTCCTAAAATAAACCGCTGTGGGTCATGTGTCGGCGTTTTTAATCTCCGGAGCTAGAATTCGGAATGTAGCTTTGGAAAGCAGACGTTGTTAAGGGTACATGCAGTTATAAAATACCTCAGACAGCAGTGTACTGACTTACCGCTGAGGAAATTCACAAATGAATAAAACAAGATTGATTATGTATGTTTTACCCTGCAGTTTGCTCACGTCCTTTTAATGTCTTGCGTGCAAATAATTATTGCGTCTTGATTTTAAGATAATGTGTCATGTGAAACCTCAAACAACAAAGAGTCTTATGGCACCTTTAGAGATCAAGGCTTGCGGCCAACTAAGTCCTACACAGAGTAGAACCATTGATATTAAAGGAATTCTTCCTGTTCGTTAATTTCAGTCTATCTACTCTGAGGCTACAGTGTTAACAAATGAATGGGATTCTAGTCTTTAAAATGCCACAATATTCTCTGATGCTTTTGCTGCAGTGGGAAATGAGCCCAGCTAGAAGGACTATTTTGGATTTATTTGAATGGATGATTGTTTATTTTATATCTTAAATGTAAGCCTATATCTGTGAAATGGATTTGCACAAAACTAAGGCAAAATTAAGTAGCTGTGCAAAATGTTAGAAGAGAAAACTGGAATATTGTTTGTGTGCCTGCACAATGAAGTTGTTACTCTGGTCTTTAGCTCCCTCTAGTGAAAATATGGGTGGCTTTTTGTTTTTTGTTTTGTTTTTTGCACAAAAGAAAGATAAGAATGATATTTCTGAGGCCTTGTTTACCTAAGTTCAGTGTTGTTGTTGTTCAGCCGTTCAGTTGTATCCGACTCTTTGTGACCCCATGGACCAGAGCACGCCAGGCACGCCTATCCTTCACTGCCTCTGCAGTTTGGCCAAACTCATGTTAGTAGCTTCGAGAACACTGTCCAACCATCTCATCCTCTGTCGTCCCCTTCTCCTTGTGCCCTCCATCTTTCCCAACATCAGGGTCTTTTCCAGGGAGTCTTCTCTTCTCATGAGGTGGCCAAAGTACTGGAGCCTCAACTTCAGGATCTGTCCTTCCAGTGAGCACTCAGGGCTGATTTCTTTAAGGATGGATAAGTTTGATCTTCTTGCAGTCCATGGGACTCTCAAGAGTCTCCTCCAGCACCATAATTCAAAAGCATCAATTCTTCGGCGATCAGCCTTCTTTATGGTCCAGCTCTCACTTCCATACATCACTACTGGGAAAACCATAGCTTTAACTATACGGACCTTTGTCGGCAAGGTGATGTCTTTGCTTTTTAAGATGCTGTCTAGGTTTGTCATTGCTTTTCTCCCAAGAAGCAGGCGTCTTCTAATTTCGTGACTGCAGTCACCATCTGATCATGGAACCCAAGAAAGTGAAATCTCTCAGTAGCTCACATGAATTGCACTGAGGCAGGCCTAAATGCCAATGTTTATCTCTTATTAAATGTATATCTCACCACACTTACCTCAAATTCTGTCACGCTGAAAAACAGCTTGGAGCAACATGACCCAAACAATCGTGTTTCCTTCATATGCATACCCAAACCTTACGATTCTCTTCAGAGGCCATACTTCAAATGTCCCTGACTAGTGGACTGAACTCAGGACAGAGAACCTTCTCAGTGGTAGCTCCCAGGCTGTGGGGCTAATCTCATCCGGCAGTTTTCTTTTCACTTTCCTGTGGGACCTTTTTTAAGCTTTCTAAATAAATTGTGCTCTTTTAACCTCATCTCTTTATCTTAACCATTGCCACACTGCCCCCTAATAACCGCCAGCACCCATCAAAACCGCAACGGGGAGAATCAAAACCCTCCATCGGTCAGAACATGCCAGCAGAGACTCAAATAATTAATAGCAGTTGAATGTGTAAATTGCATTAAAACTGCATTAAAATGGCATTTTAAAGCCTGGGAGAATAGAGACCTCACACTAATGTGGGCACCTTTTTGAGGCAAGCTTTCCAGAGATGGAAGCTGGAGCCCGTTTTCCTTGTTGCTACTCTCCAAATTTTGTCATGAGGAGACACATAGAACAGGGCCTCCATAAGTGAATGTAGGGCTCAGGTATGTATTTATGGGAAGAGACAGTCCTTTCGCTGTTGGGGCTGTAATCTGTACATGCAGATCTTCCAGAGAGACACAGCCTAACACATTTCTCAGACTATACAGGTGAAACTCAAAAAATTTGAATATCATGGAAAAGTCCATTTATGTAAGCAATTGTTTTCATTTGCTACTGGAGTTTAATATATGAGATAGACTCATGACATGCAAAGCGAGATATGTCAAGCCTTTGATTGTTATAATTGTGATGATTATGGCGCACAGCTGATGAAAACCCCAAAGTTGAAATTGTTAATTTGGGGTTCTCATCAGCTGTACGCCATAATCATCACAATTATAACAAATAAAGGCTTGACATATCTTGCTTTGCATGTCATGAGTCTATCTCATATATTAGTTTCACCTTTTAAGTTGAATTACTGAAAGAAATGAACCTTTCCACAATATTCTAATTTTTCGAGTTTCACCTGTATAAGCCTTCATTGGGCTCGAACTCCTTGCTGAGGAAACATCTCAGGCAGCTTCCTCAGCAGGGCCAAGTGGAGTTGTCCATGGTCCTGAATGCTTTCTGCTTGACATGGACTTTAGATTTCTTTTTGCTTCCTCAGCAAACCTTATATTCCCACAGAACTTTCCCCAATGCCTCTGACAACATTGTCTCATACTGAATGTAAACAAACTGTGGAAAAAGACTCTTATGAATTGAAAGGAGAGGCACTGTATGTACTTTTCCTTGTTT
The DNA here is from genome assembly GCA_900245905.1 of Lacerta viridis. Lineage (NCBI taxonomy): Eukaryota > Metazoa > Chordata > Lepidosauria > Squamata > Lacertidae > Lacerta > Lacerta viridis. Next base: position 198,334 of record OFHU01001604.1, read on the forward strand.
ATTGGTTCGTTTTGTATCACAAAAGATATTTAATAAAAACTAATTTAAAAAAGAAATATAGAACACGACCTGGTATAAGGTCACTCCCTGCGTTCCTACGGTACTAGCGTGAGGAAACTTGCAGAAGTTTATATTCAGGTTGCAGATAAAGTGAAAGTGAATCCTAAGGTAATTAATCCAGTAGACTGAAAAGCCACTAATAAAACACTTTTTAAAAAAAGTGTGGGGAGTGTGCTCGTGGACTTAACTGAAGTGGAAGTAGCTGTGGAAGAGCAAATCCTTATAATTATTTGCAGTCAACCATAAAATTGTCAATGTGTAGCTTTCGTTGCTAACTCAGAATGATAGCTCTCGTTTGGATCACGCGGCATGTATAAAACAAGGCTTGAACAAAGTCATTATAAATCCTCCTTTTCTTCACCAAGCGGGATTGCAACTGACAGGAAAGTTGCTCTTGGAGAATTTCAAGTAGGCAGCTGAGCCCAACAAGCACCGTATGTTCCCTTGCCTTTTAAATTACAATTTAAACTGACATTAAAGGTCTTCACTGGCTAATAATTCCACCCTGCTCCCCCCCCCCCCACCCCACATGCGAAGACCAATTACACCAAACTTTCTCACACGTCAGTATGTGGTAGATTATCTCCCTGACTCTGAATCTCCAAAGAACGGGCTTGTCATTTGCGGACAAGTTCTCATATTTCTTCAGGGGGAAATATGATTTTTTTTTGCACACACGACCCTTCCAGATCAGGTGGTATTTTGCGAAGTTTGTTCTCAGCAAGGGGCATGGGACTGTTGTTGGTACTCCCATCAGCTGTGACCATTGGGCCATGCTGCCTGGGGCAGATGGTAGTTGGAGTCCATCAGCACCCAGAGGCTTCTCCATCCCTGTCCCTAATAACACCTTACTTTAGTGCTACTTCTGATACCCAAGCCTTCCTTGTAGATATGAGCAGATATCTAGCACCCTGTTCCTTTATCCTTTTGTGATTCCTTTTCTGAATTCCAGTTTAACAAATGGAATTCCTAAAATCAATTCTGCGTAATTTGCCATGGCCTTCTTGCTCCTTCAGGTCATCTTTGCATCTTTGCCTTCCCTGTAAATTGCTAATGTGCATCTATTCTAAACCAAGGCAAGAAAGCAGTCTGGATGTGCATTGTTTAGCTGATGTTTACCTGCAGCCCTAGTCATTGCTGAAGTTACACACTAAAATAGGTTTCATAGAACTGTTTGTATGATCCAATCAGTGTTACTCTTCTCCCCCTGGTTTATCAATGCACTGGCAGTGAAGCCTTGTTTGTTTGTTCGTATATTTTATTTTTGGCCTCATATCCTGCCCATCATCTCAATATTGTCCCCACTCCAGGGCAGCTAGCAGGGGATATAATACAATTAAAAAAAAAAAAAACACCAATTCCAATAACAATGTAATTAGCTAATTCTCAGTATAACTGTCAGGGAATGCAGTCATAAACAGGCTGTACTAAAAGACATGTCTTTAGCTGGTTCCTAAAACAGCATCATCTTGGCATCAGCTAACATGTTATGCAATAAATGTGCACAATGTGTTACTGTACTCTCTTGGCCACATTGTGCTGCAAGCTGTATGCATTTGTGCAGAGGATTACACAGAATCACAGAATTGTCGAGTGGGAAGGAACCCCGAGTATCATCTAGTCCAACCCCGTACAATGCAAGAATCACAGCTTTAAAATCCCTCACAGATGGTCATCCAACCTCTGTTTAAAAACCTCCAGTGAAGGAGAGCCCACTGCCTCCTGGGGGAGTCCATTCCACTGTCAAGCAGCTCTTAACTATCAAAAAGGTCTTCCTAATCTTTAGTTGGAATCTCTTTTCCTGTACTTTGAATCCATTGGTTCAGGTCCTGCCTTCTGGGGCAGCAGAAAACAAGCTTACTCCCTTGTAAAAGTCCTTCAGATATTTGAAGATGGCTATCATATCACCTCTTGGTGTTTTCCAGGCTAAAGATACCCAACTGTCTCAACCATTCATCATCAGGCTTGGTTTACAGACCCTTGGATCATCTTGCTTGCCCTCCTCTGCACACGTTCCAGCTTCTCAATATCCTTCTTAAACTGTAGCACCTGGAAATGGGCACAGTATTCCAGCTGTGTTCTGATGAAGGCAGAAGAGAGTGGGGCTATTCCCTTGATTTAGACCAGGGGTCAGCAAACTTTTCCAGCAGGGGGCCGGTACACTGTCCCTCAGACCTTGTGGGGGGCCGGACTATATTTTGAAAATATATCCCCACAAATAACCCAGAGATGCATTTTAAATAAAAGCACACATTCTACTCATGTAAAAACACCAGGCAGGCCGCAAAATAACACAGGTAAAGGTAAAGAGACCCCTGACCATTAGGTCCAGTCATGTCCGACTCTGGGGTTGCGGCGCTCATCTTGCTCTATAGGCCAAGGGAGCCGGCGTTTGTCCGCAGACAGCTTCCGGGTCATGTGGCCAGCATGACAAAGCCGCTTCTGGCGAACCAGAGCAGCACACGGAAACGCCGTTTACCTTCCCGCTGGAGCGGTCCCTATTTATCTACTTGCACTTTGACGTGCTTTTGAACAGAGATGCATTTTAAATAAAAGGACACATTCTACTCATGTAAAAACACGCTGATTCCCGAGCCAGATTTAGAAGGCAGAAGGCAGTTGGGCTGCATCTGGCCCCCGGGCCTTCGTTTGGGGACCCCTGATTTAGACACTATGCTTCTGTTGATGCAGCCTACAGTTGCATTAGCTTTTCCCCCCTTCACCATCACACTGTTCACTTACATTAAACTTTGTGTATAGCAGGCATGGGGCACGGGTGGCGCTGTGGTCTAAAACACTGAGCCTCTTGGACTTGCCGATCAGAAGGTTAGAGGTTTGAATCCCCATGGCAGGGTGAGCTCCCGTTGCTTGGTCCCAGTTCCTGCCCACCTACTGGTTCGAAAGCAGGTCAAAGTGCAAGTAGATAAATAGGTACTGCTCCGGAGGGAAGGTAAATGGCGTTTCCATATACTGCTCTGGTTTTGCCAGAAGCGGCTTAGTCCTGCTGGCCACATGACCCGGGAAAACTGCGGACAAACGTCGGCTCCCTCGGCCAGTAAAGCGAGATGAGCGCCGCAACCCCAGAGTCGTTTGCGACTGGACTTAACTGTCAGGGTCCTTTACCTTTTTTTTTTTTATACCGGGCATGGCCAAACCTGGCCCTCCAGATGTTTTGAAACTACAATTCCCATCATCCCTGACCACTGGTCCTGTTAGCTAGGGATGATGGGAGTTGTAGTCCTAAAACATCTGGAGGGCCAAAATTGCCGATGCCTGGTATATACATATTATCAGGAGTTCCGTTCTGCAAGCTGTAGGGACCAGGCCTTCAATGTGGTGGCACCTACCTCTTTTGACTTCCCAGCACCTGAATGCAATACTGGCAGCATCTCTGCTGACTTTTTGTGCTTACTGAGGACCTTCCTCTTCCAACAAACCTTCTAAGTTATTATCTTTCCCAGTCTGCATCTGTACTGGAATTTTAGAAAAGGTGTTTCTATTGTTGTTGTTTTTTACTTGCTTGCTGCCCTGGGCTCCTTTGGAAGGAAGGGAAGGAAGGGTCATAAATAGGCATGCCATACGTCAAGAAAATTCCTGACATGTCCTGGTTTTGGGGTGTCAGGGGTGAATTTTTTCTTTCTTTTTTGTTTTTCCCCTCCATGATTTTTATTGATTCCCCCCCCCCAGATATTTTAAACACAATACAGTTTAACAATATTATTCTCCTTAAAATCTGTATCTTACCCGAATTAACTTCCCTCCACCACTCTTCTGGCTTCTCTATATTGCTCTTACTTAAGCGTGGTTACTATATATGCATTCTATAAATGTCTATAATCCCTTAATAAGTTTTTGTATTATACTTTAAAATACAATCCTTATTATATTACAGCATTACATCTTATGGTCTAACCAAATGTTTACAATAAACGTTACGAGTTTTATTTCAGTCCTGTGATTCAGTTACAGGTAGGTAGCCGTGTTGGTCTGCCATAGTCAAAACAATAAAAAAAAATCCTTCCAGTAGCACCTTAGAGACCAACTAAGTTTGTTCTTGGTACGAGCTTTCGTGTGCATGCACACTTCTTCAGTCCATCAACCTCACCAAGAAACTTGCACATGTACAGACCGACATCTTCTTTCTGACTAAATGCAAGAACCTGGACATTATACCTAAGGGTCTTAGAATTAAGAACCCTCTACAATCCACTTATCCTACTGAATATGCAAGGAAACTATGCCACACTCAAGAATACAAAAAAAAGAACTGAACAAGATTGTTAAGGAGCTACCCCCACACATCCAAGAACAGATCCTCACTAACACACCAGCGGAACCTCGACCAGGAACTTTCTATCTTCTACCTAAAATACACAAACCAGGAAATCCAGGACACCCCATCATCTCAGGTATTGGCACTATTACAGTGGGTATTTCCAGTTATATGGACTCTGTTCTGAAATCATATGCCATCAGTGCTCCCATCTACATACGTGACACCACAGATTTTCTGGTATCTGAAGAAGTGTGCATGCACACAAAAGCTCATACCAAGAACAAACTGAGTTGGTCTCTAAGGTGCTACTAGAATGATTTTTTTTTTATTTGTTCAGTCCTGTGAGTGTCGTTATTTATGTACAGTTTTCTCTAAACATACCATAAATTCGGACTATTCTTTTTTGGAGTCAGGGGTGAATTTTGACAGACTGGCAAAATGTCAGGGAGTGGAAACAGCTCAGAAAGCTTAAAATCACTATTTTTGGGTTGCCCAAATTAGCTCCACAATTTGGGGGTCTTCCTTAAAAAAAAAAAAAAAAAAAGCTGAACAACTTTTTGGGTGCCAGGAATTTTACTTTTTGGAAGTATGGCAACCCTAGTAATAAATTCAATGCATAAGTGAATGAATGAGCGGATCATGTTGTTGTTATCTTCAGCCTTGCTGTCTTCCTCTAGGATCCGAATTGCTGGAATCAGGGGCATCCAGGGTGTGGTTCGCAAGACTGTTAATGACGAGCTTCAGGCAACCATATGGGAGCCTCAGAACATGGACAAGATAGTACCCTCCCTGCTGTTTAATATGCACAAGATTGAAGATGTCGACAGGTGTGTACATGTGTGCATGCTCGTTAAATCCTATTTAATTCATTTGCTATATATATATATATATATATATATATATATATATATATATGTGTGTGTGTGTGTGTGTGTGTGTGTGTGTATGTATATATACATATATATGTATATACCACCAAATATCATGGTGGCAGGGCCAGATTTAGGTTTGATGAGGCCCTAAGCTATTGAAGGTATTCTTCACTGCCTCTCGCAGTTTGGCCAAACTCATGTTAGCAGCTTCGAGAATACTATCCAACCATCTCATCCTCTGTCGTCCCCTTCTCCCTGTGCCCTCTATCTTTCCCAACATCAGGGTCTTTTCTAGGGAGTCTTCTCTTCTCATGAGGTGGCCAAAGTACTGGAGCCTCAACTTCAGGATCTGTCCTTCCAGTGAGCACTCAGGGCTGATTTCTTTCAGAATGGATAGGTTTGATCTTCTTGCAGTCCATGGGACTCTCAAGAGTCTCCTCCAGCACCATAATTCAAAAGCATCAATTCTTTGGCGATCAGCCTTCTTTATGGCCCAGCTCTCACTTCCATACATCACTACTGGAAAAACCAAACGTATATATAGAAATGAGCAAACCAGTGAAATTTTAGGGAGCAGGCTAGCAGGCTGGGCCCATTACTTACATCATAGGAGCCTACACAACACAAAACGCTGTTGCTGTATGTATGTTTTATTTTATTTGTTTTTTATCATATATTTTTCCCTTTAACTTTTTTGGGGGGCCCCCAAGAGAGTGGGGCCCTAAGCTATAGCTTGTTTAGCTTATACGTAAATCTGGCACTGCATGGTGGTGAACAACATAAGAGAAACAATTAAAATTTCATTAATAATACAAGTGTGAAATTCTGCTCTGTACTCGGCTTTTTATGGTAAGGGCCTTTTGTAAAATGCTTTGAGAGCCTCCCAGCAGGGAAGCACCATAATGCAGTTCATTCCAGCCATCTTTCTGTAAGCGCTGATATCATGTGTGGGAGCCAGAGGTTTTTCCTCTATTGCTGATGGTGGGTTGTGCCAACCATCTAAGTCAGGGTTTCCCAAACCTGAAACTCCAGCTGTTGTTGGACTACAAAGCCCATCATCCCTTGGACCGGTAGTCAGGGATGATGGGAACTGTAGTCGAAAAACACCTGGAGACTCAAGTTTGGGAAACCCTGATATTGTTCATTGTTGTTCAGTCGTTCAGTCATGTCCGACTCTTCGTGACCCCTTGGACCAGAGCACGCCAGGCACCCCTATCCTCCACTGCCTCCCGCAGTTTGGTCAGACTCATGTTGGTAGCTTCGAGAACACTGTCCAACCATCTCATCCTCTGTCGTCCCCTTCTCCTTGTGCCCTCCATCTTTCCCAACATCAGGGTCTTTTCCAGGGAGTCTTCTCTTCTCATGAGGTGGCCAAAGTACTGGAGCCTCAACTTCAGGATCTGCCCTTCCAGTGAGCACTCAGGGCTGATTTCTTTAAGGATGGATAAGTTTGATCTTTTTGCAGTCCATGGGACTCTCAAGAGTCTCCTCCAGCACCATAATTCAAAAGCATCAATTCTTCGGCGATCAGTCTTCTTTATGGTCCCTGATATAGCAGGTGGCAAACTGTGAAATGACTTCTTTGGTGATAGTGCCAGACATGTAAATGTGACCCACCATGCCATGTAAAATTAGTTGTTGTTGTTGTTGTTGTTGTTGTTGTTGTTGTTGTTGTTGTTGTTGTTATTCTCCTGTACTCTTAAGATATTAGTTGCTTTTAGCTCTGCAAGCGTTGTCAATATTTTTCTGCGTTTGCATTTTATTCTGGTGAGTGTGTCTAATGTAAGCTGCCCTAGAAGCATGGACAAACTGCTGCTCATACACTTCTCAGCTTTTCAGTTCCAAGGACAATCAAAGGAGGAAACATATTTAGTACAGAAGATTTAACGGTGGGAATGAGTTGTGGCAGAATATTGGTTCACTTTGAATTTGATGTTGGGTTGCTTTTACCCATAGGGTCACAAAACATAAATTCAGCCTGTTTAAAAGCCCCTTTCAGGTGATGGTTAATTGTATCTATGGAAAGGTTGTGCCTGTGTTGACCTGGGTCAGTGCATTCATACAAATGCGGTTACAACCCTTCCTGCAATTGGGAACCCCATTATAGCACATGCATGCATCCTCTAAAAAACTGAGAGAAGCCACTCTTTCCTCATAAGTATTCCTATGCAAATGTGTGGAGATTTAATTAGCTGATTGATTACAATTCAGGCAGTGGATCAACTAAGGCTTTCAAAATTGGTAATAAAAAGATAAAGAACGTGAGTTAAATTTTAACTCAACCGCTTTGAAATCTTTATTTGGACATTGAGAATGCTCCACCCAAAAAGGCTAATTTCACACAATCGACCCTCTGGATGCACATATAATAAAGAGCTTGGAAACAGTGTTTATGGATTGTTGAACTGTTGGCCTCATACAGTGCAAGCAATAAGTTTCTCGTCTCATTTTCCTTTTGGATATTATGACTCTTTGCATATGGAGGCATTGCAGAGAGAAGCATCTTGAAGAGTGGGAGGAATAAGCAGATGGTGGAGGCAGATGGCCGTGTGTAGGAGAAAATAGTATCTGCAGCCCCATAGCGGAGGGATGGAGACACTTTCTCCACTTAAGGAAGAAGAAAACTTTAGGGTTGTTGTCTTTCTTTCTATTGGCAGTGATGTGATGCTGTGTGTCTTCTTAAAAAAAAACAGTGAATACTCTGGTTTGATGAATTGCATTAATCATAATTAAGCATATCATGGAATCACAGAATCGTAGAATTGTAGAGTTGGAAGGGACTCCTTCTGCTAGGCCATTCCGGTCCAGCCTGCACAGCAGCGTTGGAAGCTGTGTGTGACATGCACCACTCAGGTGTGTGTGTGTGTGTGTCCATTCTTGGTTGATGACTTGGAAAGATGACTTCATTGGACACAACCATGCACGTATACGCGTTGTAAGATCCCTGGTTCGTTGCTCATGAATAACCAGCCGATTCCGTTGCTTCTTTTTATAGTTTTATTGCGCAAAACTATTTACAGTGCAGAGCTAACAAATACACGTCTGTATCATCCATCAGCAGAATCCGGGAGTGCCCCTTTCCGGTTACCCCCCCCCCAGCAAAAAAGACGCGGGATGCGGAATCTCCTCCTCCTTGCCCTACGTGGCACCCCTCTGCGCAATTGGGGTGGCGAAAGTGGCGTGCCACCCTCTGCGCCCGCAGGGCGCAAGGGCTCTCTCACGTCCCTAGAGCCTTCGTTGCCCGTTCCCTGAGAAACCTCCCCTTCCCCGCTTGAGGTCTCATTGCTGCCCCCACTGGTTGAAGAAGTACTGCTCCTCAGGTGTTGTCGGGGCTCTCTGTAACATCCCAAACCCGTCACCCTCACTGCGCTGTGCCAAGGGCAGTTCCCTGACATGCGTGAATTTAAAATAACTTACAGGGCATATTTTTGTTTGTTTGTTTGTTTCAGTCGGATCTGCCCCTCTTCATCGGCCTCGGGAGGGGAAAAAGACGAAAACCCCTCTGCGCTGTCTGAGAATTGTTTCAGAGAACTGCTCGCCCGAGCAACATACGGCAACATGAACCATGCTGTCAGGCCAGTTTTTGCGTGAGTAGGAGATCTGGGGTTTTTGTGTGTGTGTGCGTGCGTGTGTTTGTGTGTGTAAAAAAGAAAGAAAAAGAAATGGCATCTGCAGTCTCACATTTGGGACCGCACAGAAAGAAGCTGAAGTGCAGAATCCTATGGGTCACAGCTGTTCTCTTGGGGGTCACTGAGGGTGGACCACTCCCCTGCCCCCCAAAGAAACCACAATATAGAAGTTCAGTTGTCCTCTTGAATCAATGCCAGAAGCTTACACCCAGTCATGTGATTAGCTGCCCCAGTTTGGGATGCGGGAGAAATTCCAATCAGTTTGCATTTCAATGTGTATCTATCCAAATTGCGCTTCTTGAAACAATATGTGAACTGAGCCACGTCTACCTTTCTAAACGTGCTCTTCTCCAAATTCTGCAATGACATTCTCCAACCAAATTATGCGACTATAAAAATGCATAATGACGGAGAACGACTTGACAAAAAGTGCAATATATTAACGTAATGATTTCGAAAATGGGTACGTTAAGCAAAATTGCAAACAAAACCTGTGTATAATAATAATAATAATAATAATAATAATAATAATAAAATTTTATTTATACCCTGCCCTTCACGATTTAAAAACTGGGCTCAGGGTGGCTAACAACAAATATAAAACATTTATTAAATGCGACTTTACAAAACAGCATAAAGTACAACAATAAAATGTAGCATCGCCAGGGCTAACTGGTCAAGTTAGTCCTGCTAGGGCCAACAAGGAGACCAGGGAAGAATTTAAATGTGGGGTCCCAGAAGGGTAAAAAGGGAAGGAAAAAAGGAATGGGGGATCAGGCTAAATTGAAGGGCAGGCGGAATAGCTCTGTCTTACTGGCCCTGCGGAAGGAGATCAAGTCCTGCAGGGCCCTAGTCTCATGGGACAGAGCATTCCACCAGGTTGGAGCCATCACTGAAAAGGCCCTGGCCCTGGTGGAGAATAGTCTGGCTTCTTTAGGGCCCGATTAGGATAAATGTGCACGGCGATGCTCTCGATTTTTTTTTATGAGGTCTTAAAAAAATTAAGCAAACTGATACTAAAATGTAGAGAAGTGAATTTAAGATAAGAAAAACGAGAAAGGGATAGACTGAAATGGGCATATGCACCAACCCACAGTCACAGCACAGTGGTCTGTAGGACTGGGTCATAAGATGTGTCATATAGTTGCTCACATTTAGGAAGAACTTGACAATGTTTAGGTCCCGTTTCCTCTGAGCACAATGCAAAACAACGTTTTGGTTTTGGTTTTATCAATTTTATTATATTATACTTTATCTCATTAGACATTTAGACCACCACAGACTGTGGGATCCCAACGAATTTGCTGTCGCCATTTTCAAAATCATCATGTACTCAATACAGGTAAGGTTTAGTTCTCTAACTGTGATTTAAAGCAAAATCCAAGGAGGCAGATGTTCTTTGATAACAATCACTCATTGTTTAAATAACAGAACCCCCCCCCTCAAATGCTACCAAATCCATTCCCCTTCCCCTGAGAAAATATCAGACACTTACACATGAAGTTGGTACTCCAGAGATAGTTGCTACGTTCCCCCCCCCCCCAATCTGAAACATTGTCTCCCAAGAAAGCCATCTTCCTAAGCGGCAAATTTAAGCAGATACTTGACATCTGAAATCTCTTTCAGACACTTGACTTTCTTCTCCAACCCAAATCCCAAGTAGGTTCAGTAACAAATTTGCACAGCTGTACAATGCATCACCTTGCCGACAAAGGTCCGAATAGTTAAAGCTATGGTTTTCCCAGTAGTAATGTACGGAAGTGAGAGCTGGACCATAAAGAAGGCTGATCGCCGAAGAATTGATGCTTTTGAATTATGGTGCTGGAGGAGACTCTTGAGAGTCCCATGGACTGCAAGAAGATCAAACCTATCCATTCTGAAAGAAATCAGCCCTGAGTGCTCACTGGAAGGACAGATCCTGAAGTTGAGGCTCCAGTACTTTGGCCACCTCATGAGAAGAGAAGACTCCCTAGAAAAGACCCTGATGTTGGGAAAGATAGAGGGCACAGGGAGAAGGGGACGACAGAGGATGAGATGGTTGGATAGTATTCTCGAAGCTGCTAACATGAGTTTGGCCAAACTGCGAGAGGCAGTGAAGAATAGGCGTGCGTGGCGCGCTCTGGTCCATGGGGTCACGAAGAATCGGACACGACTGAACGACTGAACAACAGCAGTCTATCGCCCAGTGGGGCCTGTCCCTGCAAGTGAACTGCATCTCTCTGAAATGAGTCTTTAAAGCCTGCATCTTTGCTAACCCAAAGAGTGTGTGATCTTTTTTTTTGTTTTTGTAAGGAAACCAAGTACTTTACTTTTTAAAGGCATTTGGAACCTTTTTCTTCTTCTTTGTTTTACTGCAACATACTGCTAACTATATGATGGGCTTCAGCAAAACTGAGTTCAAGAGGAGTTGATACCCAGAGCAAGATTTCAGGGAAGGACCATAGCTTAGCGGTGGAGAATCTGCTTTGCATGTAGAAGGCCCCAGGTTCAATTCTTGGCACGTACGAAACAAACTTATTCCTACGATATTGGTCAATTTCCCAGGACTCTCTGAAGATTTTTATAGAAAATGGCTTCTCTCAGACTCAAATTCATATGTTACAGCTAAGGTGGCAAAATTTTGTGCTAATGCCATTAAGATTCGGTCCGCCCAAATTGGTGGCAACCAAACCAATTTATGACATGAGTTAGAGAAGAAACCAATTTGCCGGTTCATTATTTGATGTAGTGCAATTGTTATCCAATTATATTTTACAAACTTAGTTGGTCTCTAAGGTGCTACTGGAAGGATTTTTATTTTATGTTTTATTTTGTTTTGACTATGGCAGACCAACAGGGCTACCTACCTGTAACTGTTTCCTCAGGCAGTTTGCATGAGAAAGAGAGAAAAGGGGCAGTTGGGATTAAAGATCGCAGGAAGCAGCTGTTAATTTGCAATTGAAACCGACAAGTTTTTTAAAAAAATTATTTCTAGGCGCAGTACTCTCATCACGTGATACAAGAAATTCTGGCACACCTGGATTCTCGCAGGAGAGATTTCCCCCGAGTCCGAGCGGGTATCATCCAGGCCCTTTTGCAAGCTGTGGCCATTGCTGCAAAAGGCTCCATAGGTAAGTGCCATGCTATGAGCATACCTGGGCGGGATTGGACACTAATTCTCCATCATGTTGAGAGGAGCAAGTCTGCAGCTGCTCAAGGGCACCTCTCATATCCATGTGCAAATAGGATGTGTGTTGTGATTGTGATTAAATAGAGCAGGGATGTCCAACAGGCCTATCGCGATCTACTGGTAGATCTCTGGGAGGTTTTGGTAGGTCGCGGTCGATCGCTGGTTCCCTTTCCTCAGCGGTGGTAAAATAGAATCGGGCCTCGCCTCCTCGGCCCGCCCTCCATTGTTGCAGGATCTCCAGAACAGAAGAAGGAGCTTTTGCAGTGAGGCTGATTGTTTCCTTAGCGATCTTTTGGTGAATGACTCTCCCCCTTTCTCTCTAAAAAAGTTCAGCAATTTTTCCCTGAAACAACCCCCTCCCCTCAGAAGTTGGCCGTCCCAGGATCAAAACTGGGGGGGGGGGCAAGCCATGGTCGTTCAGGTTCAAAAACAAAAACAGCTTCAACAAACAAAAACAGCTTCAAAAAACAGAAAAACTCCCCCCCAAACAGAAAGCCCCAAATGGCTGAAAAACTCAGTTTCCCAGGATCCTCAGTCCTCGCAAAGGAACTTGCAACGATGAATCCCGGCAACGATGAATTCGCCCCCTGACACTGCCCAAGTCTCAGCCTGCATCCCCCATTTGACCAAGCAGGGTGCAGGCTAGGATCCAGTTTCTGATAGGCACGTCAGCTCTTTGTTGGCATGAGGGAGGGGGAAACAGCCAGCCCAACACACACACACACACACACACACACAGTGGCCAACTGTGCCTCGGCAAGAGCGGAAGAGCTCAATTGTTATTGAGATTTTGGGAGGGGGAGAAAGACCAGTCTTGAGCTTTTTTTTCCTTTTAGGCTGCCGATAACCATTTAATTTTTTTTTTTTGCTTCTGGGGGGGCAGCTGCCCCCCAGCCCCCCTCCTGGGTACGCCCATGTTCTCTCCCCTACGCTGGGGAAATCAGCTACCCGATCTTGGTCTGTGTCTACTGACTTTTATATATGTAGGTTTTATTTGTATGTTCCATCGCCAAATGGACATGCAAGGACATTGGAGGTGGGTTAGGATGCCAGACAAATGAAATGAGCAATTACATATTTCTTCCCCGCCATGTGATGAGCCAGAGCGGGAAAGAAATATTGTCTTCCTTCCTCGCTGAAATGTCTGGTTTTATATGTGTGTTAGATTTCTGTCCTGGCTTTGCTCCCAAAGAAGTCCAGGGCTCCTTGAAACAGATGAAAATGGTTGCAAATGATTTAATAATCTAATAAGTAAAAACAGTCCCATCACTTTTAGTCTAGACTTGAATTACTTTATTTTATTATAATTGTTTTGACCCTATTCATATTTTTTTCTCTCTGCCTGTGCACTGTTAATGACAAAACCCCCTTAAATTCTTGATTTACATTATGAAGTGTTTGTTTTTTATTTTATTTTATTAATATTTAAAAGGATGCCATCATTTTTTTAGTCCCAAAGAGAACATTCTTATATTTGCTGTTGCAGATCAAACAACAGGTTGTGAAAGCATTGTCAGATGTGTGGAGGGGGGGGGAAATAAAATAAAAAAACGAACCAGTGACTCATTCCAAAGTCACACTAATTATGGTGCAATCGAGCCAATTGCCTCATCTGTGTATTTCCATTTGGGAACATGCACAAATTGCTCCCAGTTGGAAGCCCTGACCGGCTAACAATGAACAGTAGTCTGGCACGATGTGTGTGTACTAGCTCATCAGCACTTTGGGGAACAGCGAACAATAGTATAAATTGCAAATCCCAAAAATGATGGTGAGCGTGTGGTGGCGGTTTTCAGAAAGGCGTAAACAGCCGCGGCTGGAGGGGAGGAGTATGTTTTGGACACCCCCTAATTTAAAGTTGCAGCAGAATGATGATTTGGTCAACATTTCTAGAGCTCTTAAGACTGATTTGGTTTCACTCCAGGAATTCTGGAGGTGGCAGTGGGAGGGGAAGGTGATAAATGTGTCTGGTTATAAGGCCAGGAGAGAGTTGGCAGCGGAAAGCCAATCCTTGGGGGTGGGAGTGGCACACTGAACTCTGGTTTCGACTTAATTTGATTTATTGTATTTCAATGCATCTTTCCGTTTAAACAAATCCCAAAGCGGTTTACAAACAGTAAATAACAGCAGCATTATTGAGCACCACAAGTACAACATAAATCGTGTAATATAATTGACAGATCGTCAGTACAACAATTGCAATCTATAAAACACCATTGAGGAACCGGTAACTAACAAATGAATGTCACAATTGCAGCATAAGTCATATTACAGTGGTACCTCGGGTTACATACCCGATCCGTTCCGGGGTGCCATTCGCACCCCGAAAAGTACGCAACCCAAGCGTCCATTTTGCGCATGCGCAAAGCGCAGTATCACACTTCTGCGCATGCGCGAACTGCACAGGACACTTCTGCGCATGCGCGAACTGCACAGGACACTTCTGTGCATGTGCAGACCGTGCGGACATGCGCAGAAGCGTCCGTGCGCCAAAAAACACTTCCGGGTTACCGGAGTACATAACCCAAAAATACGTAAGCCGAAGCGGACGTAACCCGAGGTACGACTGTATATGGTAAGCAAATCAAGAAGAGGATTAGGCAAATTCTTGGAGTGGAGGGCTATCAACGGCCACTAGCCATGATGGCTATCTTCCACCCCCACAGTTGGAACCAGCAATGCTCTTCCAGATACCAGTCGCTGGAAACAACAGATAAGGAGAGGGGTCTTGTGCTTGAATCCTGCTTGCTGCTTTCCCACAGGCATCTGACTGGCCACTGTGGGACCAGGATGCTGGACTAGATGGGCCATTGTCATCATCCAGCAGCTTCGTCTTATGTTCTTAATAAGGCATTAATAATCTATAAAGCAATATTAACAAAATAGCAATTTAAAAACAAGCTAAACACACACACTCTTTCCCCCCACCAATGACTCAGAATCTTTCAGTCTTGTCAGGGAACTTCCATCTGGCCCACTGAGGGGAACGGAGGGTCCATTAGCATACAGAGAACCCCAGCCAAATGAGCATTAGCACCTCTTCCAGCGGGGAAAGCCGCCACACCTCCAGTGGGGAGGCGAGGGAAGGAACCAGCCAGGAGGGGAGAGTGCTTAGGGATGCCACTGAGAGCCCCAGCGCCTCTTCTAGTCAGGAGCCACAAACAGGGAGCCTGGCGAGGAGGGGGCTTGGGGATGTTGCTGAGATCCTGCGCTCACCTCGCCCGGCTGGTCAGGAGGGAGGCACGCCATTTCCGGCACCCCAGTTGCACAGAGGGGTGAAACGCAAGGAGGGTAGGAGGAGATTTGGGGTGCCGAAGTTATTGTGCTGGGGGAGAAGCCAGAAAGGGCCACTCCCGGATTCTGCCAGCGACTGAGACAAACATGCTTTTTGTAGCTCTGCACTGTAAATAGTTTGCACAATAAAACGGCAAAAGACTGTTTGGGCTCCTGCTCCGTTACTCGTGAGGCACATTCACGCGAACCTTACAAGTTTGTTCAGTTCATTAAAATAAACACACACACACACACACACCAGTTATACAGGTGTTGTAGAAATTTAAAAGGGGTTCCTAGAATGGAGCTCTCCCTTCCAGAAACCCAAAAAGGAGAGCATGCAGGCTCCAAACGAAAAGTTAGGCCTTTATTGAAATGCAAATGCACATAGGGACAGCATCAAAAGTAAGGAGGAGATGCACACACGCGCACACATACACACACAAAAGCAAATCTCACTACAGCCAACCAAAGACAACCAGCCACACCCTAGACCACCCCAACCTCCCTCACCACCAAGACAATGCAACAAGCGAATAGTAAGAGAACCCACACAAGTGACGCTGGCACAAAACCCCACATGTACACTAAGTAGAAGAATAGAAGCATTGACACCCCACCCCACTCGCCATTCCCCCCTGCCCCTCTTTTCTTCCTAACCTAACACTGTATGTAACACTAGTGTCAGGGAACTGTCCCCGATGCAGCGCAAGGTGGTGGAAGGGCTCTCCAGATGTTACTCTCCAGTCCCACCTTGCCAGCAGCTCCTCCTCCGTTAGCGAAAAGAGCAGCGAGATGTCCAGCGTGGAGGGGCAGAGTTCACAGGGGAAAGGGAGTAGAGGCTCTAGGGGTGCAAGAGAGACCCAAAACTCCCCTAGTCCCGAGGGCGATACAGGGGGAACGCAATTTCCATCGCCCCAAAGACATCATGGGGTGAAACGAAAGGATGGAAGGCGGGGTTTTCGTATACCGAAACTCTTTTGTTGGGGTCAGAACCGGAAGGGGCCATTCCCGGATTCTGACACCGCTTGATACAGACATGAACTTTTAAGCTCTGCACTGTACATAGTTTGCACAATAAAATCATTAAAGGAAACAGCGGAGTCCTGGCTGCTTACTCATGAGCAACTAACCTTACAACTAGTGTCTCACAACCAATGAAACTGATCTGTAGAAAACGCAACTTGGAAAAAAGAGACAATGCATGTATTTTTGTAAACTAAGAAACTTTAAATAAAAATTTATTTTTAAAAAGTAAGGAGGCGGCTGCAAAGAACCACATCCAAAACAATGTTTCCGAAACACTTCCAGATTGCACACGTGATTTCTATTCACTAATCAAAGGGTCACAGAAATCTTAACAATTGCAGCCCAATGCCATCAGCCTGAACCAATCGAAACCATTTGGCTCTTCAATTCAGCCCTGATCATAATATCCTGTGATTACATATAATCATTTTTTTCTTTCTTTATTAAGACTCAGACTAATTTTCCTATTCATTAAATGTCTCCCAATATCCTCTTTCATCTGTCTACGAAACAATTCAAGTTTAATCACAATTGCCATGCCTAGCTGATTCTCTGTCAACAAACACCACTATGGGTGAAATAAGGGTGTATCCTGAGAACTATTCTACCATTAGCTGCCTTTTGTTACATTAGTTCCATTTGTCACGATGCAGAAGGTAGTTTCGCTTGTTACACGTTTAAGACGTAGGACGATGCAGAAGGAACATATCAGCATGAAATGGCATTGCCAACAGGAACTGTGCGTTGTAATCTTTGGACTTGATAATCCTTGGACTTTACAATACCAATACATATAGAAGATATGATATGTTGCCACCAGGAACTGCTTTTTTATATGACGATTAAAATTGCAGTTTTATTACATATCACATTATGTTACTTTACAGCTAGTTACGTGTGTGTTGTGGTGTTCAGTAGCTGATTCTCTGTTCATGCATGCAATTGCCACCATAGATTCTAACAGGTTATTCTGTCCACCAGCAGGCTAAGACCTTCCTATTCTGACAGCCCTCTGAAAACCAGGTGCAGATGATATTGGCCACTGAACTGCTATCAGGGCAATTACTATCTTAATGCTGGCTTTAGATACATTTTGTTTTTATTTTGACCTTTGTTTTTAACTAGTTTGTTTTCATTACGTTGAATTTTGTAAGAATGTTTTAAACATGTTGTGAGCCTCCTTGAGTCCCAATGTGGCAGAAAGGTGGTGTTTAAAGACATCAAACAAATTCTGTCCAGTGTTCTGGAATGGGCATTTGCTACACGCACAACCTAAAAGCAGGTAACGGTAGTTCTGTACCGTAAAAGGCAGGCACAACCCTCTTCAGTTTAGGCTCAAAAGAAAACGGAATCATCAGAACGATACAGTTTTATTAAATTATAATTTTCTCCATCACAGGAGAACCCTGCTCTGATAGAAATACCTATAGCAGAGCTATATTTTAACTTATAAGGTATTAAGTTAAACCTATGACCCCTCCCTCCGAAAATTGGCATTCAAGGCAGCGACTACCCAGGGGCGTCACTAGGGGGCGGTACGCCCCGGGTGACAGGGGAGGGTGGGGGTGACAAGCGCCGGCCCCTCCCACCACTCCCATGCGCCGCCACTCCCTCCGTCACCCCGGGAGCAACAGCGCATGGCCGAGTGAGCACCCCGTCCGTGCAGCGCTGCTGCTCCCAGGGCAACCGGCGGTGTGTGGGGAGTGGCGGGAGGGGCCGGCGCTTGTCACCCCCACGCACCGCCACTCACTCCATCGCCCCGGGAGCAGCAGTGCACAGCCCAACAGCGGAGTGCGCCTGTGCGACATTTTGCGCAGGCGCACTCCGTTGTCGGGCCGCCGCTTCTGCGGCACCCTTTTGAGCCGCAGCGCGAAAAGGCAATTTGTGGGGCTGCCGTGTGCAATCGGCGGGGAGCCACCAATAGCGCTCGGCAGCCCCACGAGCCGCCTTTTTGCTCTGCGGCTTAAAAGGGGGCTGTGGAAGCAGCGGTGGCCCACCGACCGTGATGTCATAGTGTGACGTCACGACGCCCCGCCCCTGGGGCATGTTTTTACGCCGCCTCAGGTGGCGCGGAGCCTTCCTCCGACACTGCGACTACCAGCATTACACTTACAACAAAATGCAACCATCTCAATGTCTTTGGCATAGCTGACCACTTTTCCCTTTTTTTAAAAGGGAAATTCCCTTATTCCGAATAGGATTCCTCACAAGAAAAGGGAAAAGTTGACAGCTATACTCCTTGGGTTTATCCAACTGCTTCCCTCTGGGCCTCTACTGCTATAGCCAACGCTGCTTCATATTTTCATATTAAAGTGTGTGGGGGGGTGAGTAGGTATGATAGCTTGGACTTGGTTGTCTGGGTCTGCACTGAGAGACTCATAGAATCATAGAGTTGGAAGAGATCACAAGGGCCATCCAGTCCAATCCCCTGCCAAGCAGGAAACACCATCAAAGCATTCCTGACAGATGGCTGTCAAGCCTCCGCTTAAAGACCTCCAAAGAAGGAGACTCCACCACACTCCTTGGCAGCAAATTCCACTGTCGAACAGCTCTTACTGTCAGGAAGTTCTTCCTAATGTTTAGGTGGAATCTTCTTTCTTGTAGTTTGAATCCATTGCTCCGTGTCCGCTTCTCTGGAGCAGCAGAAAACAACCTTTCTCCCTCCTCTATATGACATCCTTTGATATATTTGAACATGGCTATCATATCACCCCTTAACCTTCTCTTCTCCAGGCTAAACATACCCAGCTCCCTAAGCCGTACCTCATAAGGCATCGGCAGAACAAGCAGGGAGACTCCAGGACTCTTGAGTCAACTCCAAGTTGCAGATGCCCCATAGGGAATGGGCCCAAACCTGAGCCCCAGTTACCACCCATGATTGACAAGAAGATGGCAACTTTAGCTCTGTTGAGGCTTTCGCCCTTGTTGTAGACCCACATGCCCTCTGTCCAGGCAATACAGGTCCACACACGGAGTCACAATAACAACAAGGCCTTCTGCCTGTCCCAGTGTGCTTGGTGGGTTCAGGCTAAGGGATTACTTGCTTCTGAACCCTTTGACTCCCCAGTAGTTGCTTGCTGTAGGCTGTGGGGTTTGGGGAAGGACAGTTCTAGCGGTCCTCTGGGTGGCAGTTTTAGGACCTTCAAAGGTCACAGCCAATGAGCTAATTCCCCAGTTATACCTTTGGAGGTAGAAAGCAAATAAAAAGTGGAGAATGGGTTCTCCATTAACGGTCCATGACTCTCAGCGCATTTAGCTGAAGACTACATCTGTGGAAAATCTTTTTCGCTTTTTGGTGTTTAAGAAAGAAGAAGTAAGATGCCTCCATTCTTGACACTGTCCACATGAAATAGAGAATCCGGCATTTAAGAACATGAGAAGAGCTGGATCGCTGGATCAGGCCAAAGGCCCACCTAGTCTAGCATCTGTTGCTCACAGTGGCCAACCAGATGCCCAAGGGAAGCCCCCATGTAGCACCTGGGTGCAACATCACACTCGCTGCCAGTGATTCAAAGCCACTGGTATTCAAAGGCATACTTCTCCAAAATTTGGGTCCCAGTGACCTACCCTTCTTTTCCCAAAGGTTGAAGCCATTGGTTTTCGTCTCTCCACAGGCCCAACCGTCTTGGAAGTGTTTAACACCTTACTGAAGCACCTGCGTTTCAGCGTCGATTTCGAATTAAGTGACCGGCGTAGCTCAGTGAGCAGTGCCAGCTTCAGTGCAAGTGCCAAGGAAAATGACGAGAGAATTGTCCAGAATGCTATCATTCAAACAATTGGTGAGTAATTTTAAATAGTTTTGAGGTTTTATTTGTGGGGTGGAGACAAAAGCAGTCCTCTGAACCACCCCGAGATCTACAGGTACAGGGCGGTATACAGATGTAAAATAAATAAAAGCAGCCATTATAATGATAGAAAAATATCATCATCATTATCATTATTAAGGTGGGACATGGGGGTGAAGAGCATGCAATATTATTATTAGTGGTAGTATTACTATTAATTTTTTTGTCTCCAATGCTACTCCTACTTGGAGACACATTTGGCTTACTTAGGTCCATTAATTTCCATGAATCTATTCTTGAGTAAAACTTACCTGGATGTTTTTATTTATTACATTTGCTAGCAACTTTATGCAAATATATATATATATATATATATATATATATATATATATATATATATATTTCAAAGCAACTTAAGCTGAAATACTGTACAGTGTACTGAAAACTAGGAAAAATAGAAAATGCCAAAAATGCTCATCCAGCGACATAACAATGGCAAATTAAAATAAATTGAAATAAATTGAAATAAATTAAATTAAAATAATAAAATAAAATAAAATAAAGACTTTTCAAAAGTACACAGTCTCTAGTCCTGATGTAGGAGTAATCCACATACAGTAACCCCTTTGGATGCTGTTTGACTAAAACTCCCATCAGCTCCAGTCAGTAAGGCTGATGGTTGGGAATGATGGGAGTTGTAGTCCATTTGGAGAGCGCCACATTGGCCACATCTGTCCTAATGCATGTTAAGTGGAATATTTCGGATTTCCTTTTCTTCTTAAAATCTAAAAAAAAATCATAACAGGAGAGGGATTTTTTTTTACATGCAAACCAAGGGAAATAGCAAAAAGAGAGAAAGAACTAAAACCATGCGCATGATAAAAATCCAGCCTGGGGAGACAAAACAATTACCAGTTGCTGGTTTTTCATTCGGGGCAGAAGAAATTCCATTGTTGTCTGTTAATATTTCTTTCTGGATTTTTTTTTTAAAAGTTCTCTTTGCACTTAGGTTTCTTTGGAAGCAACCTGCCAGACTACCATCGGTCTGAGATTATGTTGTTCATTATGGGGAAGGTTCCTGTTCTGGGAGCAACTTCGCACACATTGGACACAAGCCAGTTTGGGTTTGTTCAGATTGCTACATATCTAGGCTTCCAGTGGTAAATTTGTTTGTCCTAAAAGAGGCAGAAACAAAGGATGGCAGGCTTTGCATAAGGGCTTGGATCCTGAATACTATGTGCAGATGGAAGCATATAGAAAAGGGGCTTTTGCTATTTGTCCTTCCCCCTTGTGACTTCTTCCTTCCCCCTGCTAAAAAAAAAAATTATCTGGAGAATCAGGAACACACACACACACACACACACACACACACCAGGTGGGGATGGGTCAAGGAGGAATCACTCAAAATGGTGTGGAGGGACGTTGCATGAGCACAACCCAACTCTTAAACTAGCTCTGTTCTTTTTAATCTGATTTAATCTGGTTGTTGTTTTCCCCTTTTATGCCACAACTAGCTGACATTGGGGTTGCAGGCTACTAAGACCATTCAAGACCTAATAGCTTCTGTAGATTTCTTTGCAAGATTCTAATAAAACAACCATTGTTTCCAACATCCACCTTTTGCAGCTTGCCCGTCTCTTTGGTGTTTGCCACCAGCTGTTTAAAATAAGTTTGCAAGTGTGTTTTGAGAGATGTTTTTATTTTTGAACAAGAATACTTTGTTTTGTTTACAGCATGACTGGGGAGAAATAGTTTTTTCTTGTTTTACACTTAAATTATTGGCTCACTGGGCCCTTTCCAGTCCTCTGTTGCTATGTTGAGCCTTCCGATCACCTAACAAATTAATTTCCCTCTCCAATAATTCATGAGGGACCCGTCCAGCCATATAGATGTGGCTAACTGGAAACACCTTCGGCTTTCTATAAAACTAAAAGTTCTGACCAATGTGGCAGAAGGCTGCCTATTTTGGCCTCAATTGATTTTGTAGGCTTCTGAGAAATGCTTTCTAGGGGAGAATGATGCTGATAAATGGGCTTCTGGTGGAAATGAATAATTCAGAATCATTCGACTTCATTCCCTGCTCATCGATTTTCAGACGGGGAGTCACGAAGCAGCGAACTTAAGCCACTCGGGATGATTCCTGTTGTGATGGGGGATTTTATTCCTCCATAAATTCAGATCATCAATACATAGTTATATTTTATTCATTGCTTTTCTAAGGAAACCACCAGACTCCCATGGCTTTTTATTTTTCAGTTTTAATTAGGCATATCAACTTCTAGAACTCTTTATCGGTCTGGTTATTTTCTGTGCTGCATACAAAGGAACAGACCTCTCTTAGCCCTCTTGGTAATTTTTTTCTTTGAATGAGGCTAGCAAATGATGCATAATACACTAGTGTGCAACTGAGGATTGTCCAGATAGCATTTGCTCTTCCCAACCCTCTACAAATATAGTTTCATGCTGCAGAGAGAAGCGATAAGTGGTCTGAAGCAAATTGTGCTCTCCTGTGCACTACTTCTGATTCTGCAGTCCCATTCTGATTTTGCTAATCCATCTCAGGTCTGAGAGTTCATCATCAGAATCATTAGTGTTGCCCTCTTCCTTCAGGGTGTCACCCACTTTGAACTGGGTGTTTAGCCTGGAGAAGAGAAGGTTAAGGGGTGATATGATAGCCATGTTCAAATATATCAAAGGATGTCATCTAGAGGAGGGAGAAAGGTTGTTTTCTGCTGCTCCAGAGAAGCGGACACGGGGCAATGGATTCAAACTACAAGAAAGAAGATTCCACCTAAACATTAGGAAGAACTTCCTGACAGTAAGAGCTGTTTGACAGTGGAATTTGCTGCCAAGGAGTGTGGTGGAGTCTCCTTCTTTGGAGGTCTTTAAGCGGAGGCTTGACAGCCATCTGTCAGGAATGCTTTGATGGTGTTTCCTGCTTGGCAGGGGGTTGGACTGGATGGCCCTTGTGGTCTCTTCCAACTCTATGATTCTATGATTAACTAATGCGATGCCCCCTCCCCACCCCCCAAAATAATACCGTTCTTTTGAATGTGCCCTAAATAGAGCACCAACACTTTCAAACGGACATGGGGATATTTTGAGCATTCAGAGGGTCCAAGTCCCTCTCTTGTCTTCTGCTTCAACCTTTAAGGAAGGAGGTCAGCAGCAGGTCTCTTCAAAGCCAGAAAACTCTGACGGGTTTCTTTTCCTTCCTGGTGGCCAGAATTAATGGGCCCTGCCAACATAGTGACACTACTGGTCTCTTTTTACACTTGGGAACATGAGGCGTATCTAAGATGAATCCCAACTTGGGAGATTGGCGGGATATAAAGACATCAAATGAATGAATTGTTGGATCAATCCATCAACTTCTGATGGATGATTAAGAAGGATTGGGTCCGGCATCACTTTCGCTGCGTGTGTGTGCCAGCATCCATACTCTGCAGAGTTACACCTCAACATAGCTCCTTCCTTGGAACGATATTATTGAAGGTACACACAGTAGGCATTAAACACTCTTGGACACCATAAAGATTCAGTCAATTGTAGAGGTTTACTTGACAGGCATAAAAGCATATTGGTAGCAAATATATACAGTGGTACCTCAGGTTACAAACACGTTGGGTTACAAACACTTCAGGTTACAGACTCCGCTAACTCGGAAGTAGTACCTCGGGTTAAGAACTTTACCTCAGGATGAGAACAGAAATCGTGTGGTGGCAGTGGGAGGCCCCATTAGCTAAAGTGGTACCTCAGATTAAGAACAGTTTCAGGTTAAGAACGGACCTCCGGAACGAACCAGAGGTACCACTGTACAGACATTCACCACTGCCATGGTCAAGGCATGCTTAGAATCCAGCAAGAGTCCAAGACTCTCTGCTTCTCTCACCGCAACCTTCCCACAGCTATTCCTGACTATTACTTTAGAATTGCTAGATTCCCTGCCATACTGCCACTTTCTGGCGAGGCAAATGTGGAAAAAACAGAACACTGTCTTTCCATCTCTTTACACCGAGGCTGTTCCACTGCCGGCTGCTCAGCCTGCAAATCACTGGTTGGTACATTGGCTGGGAAACGAACCCTGGTCAACTGCTTGGAAGGCAGTTATGCTCACCACTTCGGTCTTCAGAGTTCTCGTTTGAATATGAATGACCTAGGTAGGCATCACTTCTGCTAGTCAGTGGGGATTTTAACTAAAATCCAACAATTTGCAGCATTTTGTTGCTTGGGCCACATGGAGTCTTCCAGCTTTTGTTTCTGCTCTGAGTCTTACTATTCCAGCTTGCCATTTTATCTTGACATTTTATTGTGTTCTGCATCCCACTGCCACCAACTATGGAAGTTGTTATTGTTTATCTTTGAGAGAGAGAGAGAGAGAGAGAGAGAGAGAGAGAGAGAGAGAGAGGGAAGTGTTGATTCAAAATTAACTTTGGTTTTTTCCTCCATTTCCTTTAGGGATTTGGGAACCAGGCGAATTCAAATTATGCTGCTGAGATCGTTACTGATGGTAAGTAATGGAGGGAACTGACATGTTGGCTTTTATATCCTAATTTTAAAAGATCCATTTTGCAGCGTGGCTAAGCAGGCAGAATAGCCACTTCTTTAAACTCGAAGCAAAAAGTAAAGGAGAGTGGTGTTTTCCATAGGACTAGTCTACATTTGCAAATACTTTTGCAAATTACTTGTCTGGTTATCTGTGAGACTGAGAAATGCTGAGAGTTGAGTAGGCAGGGAGGTTGTTGTAAATTGGTTCTTCCTTTCTTTTTTGGTTTCCACTGATGTTCTACTAGAGATTACATCAAAGTTTACTGCTTGTAAACCATTCTGCCAACCATTGGTTTACGCCCTTACACTCTCTAAAGGAGTCATTGCAGGGGCAGCCAACATGGCCGCTTCGACAGGAAGCTCACTTTGGGTGACTTGGGGTCAGTCACCATCGCTCAGCCTAATCTACCTCACAAAAAAACCTGTGAGAATAAAAATGAACTGAGAGAGAGCCATGTATACAGCCCTGAGCCCCTTGGAGGAAAAGCATGATAAAAAAATCTACTTAAAACAAAGGAACTACATCGATTTTGGATGGGTTTCTTTTATTTGTGCAGTTGAATGGGCTCAGCTTTCTCTTGTGTAGTTTGTGCAGCTGAATGGACACAGCTCTTGCCTGCGCAATTTGTTCAGTTAAACAGGCCCAGTTTTTGTACCCAGCTTTTGGCTGTGTGATTTGGCTGAATCATTTCTTTGGTGACTTCTGCTTACCTTCTCTTTGATGCGAACCAGGTCACAACAGGATACAGTGCCAAGACCATTTCTGCTGCGCTGCCTGCTCCTTTTCTGGATCCTTTGCTCTCTCCTTCACTCATGGATGACTCTGAACTCAGACAGCTGGTCCTGGAAATACTGCACAACGTTATTGATCGGCACGACAACCGAGTGAAGCTCAGAGGGATAAGGTTAATGCTAGTGTCTGACAGGGTCTCAGTTGAGTCCCTATGCAACAGTAGCTCATGCCAGTGTGCCATGGGAATCTCGGATGTAGACGCTTAAATTGGTGGCATGCACAAAGAGATTAATCCATCTCTGCCCAAACTCCCATTAGCTATGTTCCTTCTGCAGTTCGTGCACATAAAGCCCCACTCCTATAAAGCAGTGGGGAAGAAGTTTGTTTGGTCTACATTTTGATGCAAACCTATCTAATTTGCAGTTCTCAGGTCAGGAAGTGAACCAAAACACAACTCAGAAGTGTGCATGCACACGAAAGCTCATACCAGGAACAAACTCAGTTGGTCTCTAAGGTGCTACTGGAAAGAATTTTCGATTTTGTTTTGACTATGGCAGACCAACACGGCTACCCACCTGTAACCAAAACACAACTGTCATTCGAAATTTCCACTTCTCCAAACAGTTGTGGTGCAACTCCCCAACCAAGATGTGTGCACATGCTAGTGTAAATTACATACAAAACTACTATATTATATTGGGCAAAATTCCTGGGCAACTTTACCTGATTTTTTGTGTGGAATATTTTAAAGGGAGGGGAATCACTTATGGATCCAGAAATGGGGCAAAGTGACTTTGGGGAAAATAAGAAACAGAGATTGGCAGATGCATCCATCCCTACTCAGACATAGGCAGGGCTTGGGAGCAGAGTAGTGTGGGTCCAAGTCCATTCATCCTTCTATAATTTTGCTGCCCTTTTGCTCCTCTTGTCGTCTTCCTCCCAGGAAAGGAGTAAAAGGTGGAGAGGGACCAAACATTGTCCATGTCAGATTGTGAGGTGGGTGGTCTGGCCCAAAACAGATAAACATTAATGTTTATCAGGTCTTTGGAGGCCTTCAGGCCTGGTGCATGGCATTTATGACATTTCTATTGTCTTGGGACCCAGCCCAGCCCAGCCCAGCCCAGATTAATTATCTGGGTGTCCAGAAGACAATTTCTATGGATTGTTTCCAAAGCATGTTGTGAGAGTGGTGGCTGGTCTCCAGGAATGCCAGCAGAGAATACAACCATCACACTTGCCACCATTTGCCTTGTCCTGAAAGATCTACATTGGTTCCCAGTACATTTCCGAGCACAATTCAAAGTGTTGGTACTGACTTTTAAAGCCCTAAATGGCCTCAGCCCAGTATACCTGAAGGAGCGTCTTCACCCCCATCCTTCAGCCCAGACACCAAAGTCCAGCTCCGAGGGCCTTCTGGCGGTTCCCTCACTGCAAGAAGTGAAGCTACAGGGAACCAGGCATGGGCCTTCTCGGTAGTGGCGCCCGCCCTGTGGAACGCCCTCCCATCAGATGTCAAGGAAATAAACAACGATCTCACTTTTAGAAAATATCTGAAGGGAGCACTGTTTAGGGAGGTTTTAAATGTTTGATGTTTTATTGTAATAATAATAATAATATTCTGTTGGGAGCCACCCAGAGTGGCTGGGGGAACCCAGCCAAATGGGCAGGGTATAAATTATTATTTGTTGTTGTTCAGTTGTTCAGTCGGGTCTGACTCTTCATGACCTCATGGACCAGAGCATGCCAGGCATGTCTATCCTCCACTGCCTCCCGCATTTTGTCCAAACTCATGCTAGTTGCTTTGAGAACACTGTCCAACCAACCATCTCATCCTCTGTCGTCCCCTTCTCCTTGTGCCCTCCATCTTTCCCAACATCAGGGTCTTTTCTAGGGAGTCTTCTCTTCTCATGAGGTGGCCAAAGTACTGGAGCCTCAACTTCAGGATCTGTCCTTCCAGTGAGCACTCAGGGCTGATTTCCTTCAGGAATGGATAAGTTTGATCTTTTTGCAGTCCATGGGACTCTCAAGAGTCTCCTCCAGCACCATAATTCAAAAGCATCAATTCTTCGGCGATCAGTCTTCTTTATGGTCCAGCTCTCACTTCCATACATTACTACTGGGAAAACCATAGCTTTAACTATATGGACCTTTGTCGGCAAGGTGATGTCTCTGCTTTTTAAGATGCTGTCTAGGTTTGTCATTGCTTTCCTCCCAAGAAGCAGGCGTCTTTTAATTTCGTGACTGCTGTCACCATCTGCAGTGATCATGGAGCCCAAGAAAGTAAAATTATTATTATGATTATTATGATTATTATGATTATTATCTCATGGGGAGATGCTGAGCTGGGTCCAAGGGTGTACTTCCATATGTGGGGCGTCAAAGCTAAAAGAGAGTGCAGCCCCCACCCCCTTCTCTTTCTCCTTGGAGACAGACCCATTCAAACGAATGGACTTAAATGTGTCATGCCCACTGGTGTTGGTGGGTCCTCTCTGTATTTGACTTATTTGGATCCTGCCCCCTTTTCGCTCTCTCCTTTGCCCTTTTTTTTCCTTGTGGTCATCCACATGAAATTGAGCCCATGGCCCCAGTTTGGCCAGTTTGTGCATTAAAGACTGTACAGATTAAATGAGACTAAATCCATAGATATTCTTCCACTTGTGTCACCTCTTATGCAAGCAGAAGCCCAAGAACTGCTCTAGAACCCTGCAGGAATTCTAGTGCAAATGTTCATGTTACAATTTTGTTTCTGCTCATGGTGGTTTGTAGATGTGGTAGCCCAGGCTATTTGTACTTTTGTTCAGAGCTCTGGTTTCCACATCTAACCTCCTGAAGGCAGGCAATTAATAATGTACTACCAGTCTCAAACCTAGAATTGTTTGGGTACTTTAAGAAACCAAGGAAATCAGTGCAGTTTTGAAGGGTTCAGTCCACCATCTTGATTGTAAATGGTGTCTGGTTGTATCCGGTCATCTATGAAAACCTGCTTCTTGATCTCAGGAACTGTCATGCAAAATTTGCTCTCAATATCTTATGAGGTGTTCAGCTTTGTAAGTGAACAAGTTTTCAAAATATATAGCAAATAAGAGAAAACTACAGTAACGGATTATGTTTTCCAACTGTGATCAATAGATGCCATTCACTGTACACATTTTCCTTCTGTTTTCCATGTTCCATTTTGTCAGTGAAGAGAGGAAAAGTGCATGAATGTAACAGCTGAATGTTTTTGATGCAGCAGTTGATCATTTTGTTTTCCAGGTGCCCCTGCCCTGAATGTTAAGTAGCTCTTCGAAATTGCTCCTGGTTTAATTAAGCTTGCAATTATATTTTTGTTTTATACAAAACATAAAATGGACTATACCTGTACTGAGTCATAATTACTTATGATCCCACCCCTCCCCCTTTTTAAACAGGAAATCTATTGTCATTGCAAAATGTGGCGGTAATTAAAATGGAGATGACTTCGAAAATGCCTGGATAAATTAAATACTTTTCACAGCATGATTCCGAGTGTCTGCATCGCTGAGAAGTAATTTGCTTGCAAATTATAATTATTAATGCTGTTTTGAGAGTAACATACTGTTTCGTTTCTGCACAGAATAATACCTGATGTTTCTGATCTAAAGATAAAACGGGACAAAATTTCAAGGCAAGATGTGAATTTCATCAAAAAGGTAATAATATCATTAAAGATCAAATCAATTATTAGAAGAAAGAGATGCCACATACTGTTAGGTAATGGATATAGGGACTCGCTGCTCTATGGGTAGAACCTGTGATTTGAATGTAGAAGGGCCCAGAATTAATTTTTCGCATCTCCTCTAAATGCAAAGTCTAGTAACAGAGCTGTGCTGCTGCCAGACAGAATTGACAGTTATGGGCTAGATGAAGATAAGATGAGCCCTGCTGGCAGGGGTGTAGCAAGGGGGGCGTAGGGGGCGGTCCGCCCCATGTTCCATAATGGAGGGGGTGACAAATTATCAAGGAACAATTACTGCCCTACTAGGGCGGTTCATAAAAAACTTTTTTTTTTAAAATGCCTGCTCCAAAGGTCTTATCTTACTATACTAGGGATTATATAGCTATATATGAAATTTCATGCATATTGGTTAATATCTTGACCCTCCTCCACCAAAATAGCTGTTCACTTGGCTGTTTTCCTATGTCGTGAAGGCTGAAATTTCAGTTCAGTGGAGCACTTACTGTTCCCAACCCTAACCCTGTGGAAAGCCATCTAATTAGACTTTAATTTGATTTTGAGATGTTTTTAGGAGGTAATTTAATTATTGTTTGATTTTATACCAATGTTATGTATCTGATGTTAGCCACCCTGAGCCTGACTTCAGCCGGGGAGGGCGGGATATAAATAAAAGTTTTTTTATTATTATTACTTGTTATTATTCCTTTGTAAGAAAATATGAAATAACGTAAAACCATTTTTGCAGGGGGTGGAATCAATGAGGGGTGACAATAAATTTTCCGCACTGGGTACCACCTGACCTTCCTATGCCTCTGCCTGCTGGGTCAGACCAAAGGCTCAACTGGTTAGCATCCTGTCCTCTTGGTGGTCTCCCATAAGAAGCTGCCTTGAGTCCTAGTCTGGGGAAAAGGCAGGATAGAAATAAATATAACATTATTATTATCATCACCTACAACTTGCACCAACCTTGACATTTGGCTCCGCTGGCTGGGGCTGATGGGAGTCGCATTCCCAAATATCTGGAGGGCCACTTGATTGAAGAGGCTGCTCTGGCTTTGGTAAAAGCCAATACCTGTATTGTGAATGTGCACCCTGTATTACCTAGTGTAAGGTTACCAGGCGTCCCCATTTCCTGGGGAAAAGTCCCCAGATTTACAAATCAGTCCCCATACAAAATCCGTTGAAGCTGAAAAGTGTCCCCGGATTCATTGAAAAAAAATCTGTTAACTTTAACCTAGTGGCTCCAAAAAATCTGACATAAACATACGAACATAAGGAGAGCCTGTAGGATCAGGTCAATGGCCCATCTAGTCCAGCAGCTGTTCTTAAAGTGGCCAGCCAGATGCCTGTGGGAAACCAACAAGCCCTAGCACAAGAGCCCTCTCTCCTCTCATGGTTTCCAGCAACTGGTATTTGGAAACATTGCTGGCTCCAACTGTCAAGGCAGAGCATAGCCGTCATGGCTAGCAGCCATTGATGGCCAACTCCTCCACGAATTTGTCGATTCTCTTTCAAAGCCATCCAACTTGGTGGACATCACAGCCTCCTGGAGGAGCAAGTTCCCATAGTTTGACTGTGCGTAAAGAAGTCATTTCTTTTATCCTAAATCTTCAAACAAATACCTTAACCAAGACTCCTTTCTGCTCTCTCTAGCATGGGCAGCAGCTGTATAGGCATGTCTACCTTGGATGTAAGGAAGAGGACAATGTTCAGAAGAACTTTGAGCTTCTCTACACAACGCTGGCTCTCATGACAATTGAACTAGCCAATGAAGAAGTGGTCATTGACCTCATCAGAGTGGCTATCGCATTGCAGGTACGGTAGGGCTTTCAAAGTGCATCTGATTGGCTTTGTTGATATCACGTCAACAGATTGGAATCCATATTTCTGATCAAGAACGGTGCACTGATTTTGTACGCTTTGAATCTACCTGCTGCATCGTTTTGCACCTTGAGAATCTCACCTTCTTTTTGTACACGCTGAGGTTTCAAAATAAAGCTTAGTTGATGTGGAGAGCAGGCTCAGGAATGAGAAGGGGGCAGTACAGTGTTCCCAGTGTTCCTGGGATGGATGGGGGTGGGCTTTTCTGACACCTGCCCATCCCTGTTCAGCCATTGCTAGCACTACCTGTGGCCACTGGCTGACTCCACCACTGTGGCGGCACTACCAACTTCCCTGTCACTTAGCTCTTCCTCTTCCTCTCAGTTACTGGCAGCGACTTCCATGTTGGGAAGCCAGGAAAACAATGCCACTCTGCCCTCCTGGCCCCTACTTCCTGGGGCTCTCTTCTCGGTGATAATAAGTAGTGTATTTGGTAATTTTATTCTTATGGTAGATCTTGCTTTTTTTATTTTAAAAAAAGTTCATCCTAGGTGTGTGTGAAATGAATTACTTGACCGTTTTGCATACAGTTAAAAACAACAGCATTGAAAGCTGTTTATTTAAGGGGATCCTGAATATGCTTAAACTGTGAATTCTCTAATGCGGGGGTTCTCAAATAAATGAATGAATAAATCCCACAGACCACTTGAAAATTGAGGATCTACCCCCGACCACCTGAACAAAGCTCCTGAATGACCGATGGTCCACGGACCCCAGTTTGGGAACCCTTGCTCCAACACACTGTCAGATCATAACTACCCATGTCCTGAAAAATTGTTTTAAGATGTGTTGTGCACTGCACAAACTATTAAGGCTAGTTTGTCATGCAAAAAAATTAATTAATTAATTAATTAAACATGAACTGACTTCTCCACTCAAAAGATTTAACAGTGACCTGGGATTCGGGAGAGGGATGCTGTTTTACCTTCCTGGCTCTTAGTCTTTTCACCCATATGAAAAAAAAAAATATGACCAATGCCAGCCTTGAATGAGGTTCCCTCCTCCCTTCCTTTCATTGTAGGACATTGCAATCCTTAACGAAGACAACTTGCCCATGTTCCATCGCTGTAGTGTGATGGCAGTCGTAGCTGCATACCTCAACTTCCTAAGCCAGATGATCGCTGTTCCTGCTTTTTGCCAACATGTTACTAAGGTGCTGTATCGCTTCTGATTTTTTTTTCGAGTGTGCCTTGCATTGATACAATAGCAGAACTGCCTTTCCGGCTTGGCTAAATCAAGACCCCAAAGCAAATTTGGGTTGGGGGTTACTTGTGGCAGTACATATGGACTGCAGAGACAAAGTGCTGTGAGTGACAGCAGGCATGGGCTGGGGCTTAAAGGAAACAGGCTCATCCCTGAAACATGTCGTCCACGCTTGCAATGCATATTTATTTATTTATTTGCAAACATATACATTTTAGCATAGAATGCAAACTGAGAAAATTGTCAAACGCTGTCTTGTTTTTCCACTCTGTGTTGCAGGTCATTGAAACCAGACATGTAGAAGCACCCTATTTTTTACCTGAAACAATTTTCAGAGAGAAGTGCAAGTATGTGAAATTTTAACAACTCGTAGAACATGAGAACCAGTAATGTTTTTGACTTAAGGACTGTGAAAGACCATCTCTGTCGCTGGCATGTCTAGTTAAAAGGCAACGAGGACAGATCTTCTGCCCAAGACCCTGGAGAGCCTCTGAAACTCAGAGTAGACAGTACTGGGCTGGGTGGACAAAACAGAATCATAGAGTTGGAAAGAACTGTGGGGGTCATCTAGTCCAGCCTCCTGCAATGCATAAATCTTTCTCCCAATGTGAGGCTCGAACTCATGACCCTCAGATTAAGAGCCTCATGCTCTACCAACTGAGCTATCCTGAGTACATAATCTGCCTTGTTCTTCAGATTTATGTGTTCTCCAAGTTTTAATGCAAGAATGGGGGAGCTTTCTCAGTAGGGCAATCTCTGAGCAATCTCTTGGAGCCAGATTCCAGTGTCGGGCAGAACCAGAGGCAAAAGTCTGCAGAGCAATCAATACAAATTTTACCTTTGTGCAGTAGTTTACCTTTGACACACACCTGCACCCTGCTCTGCTCTGTATCCTCCATTCAGACAAGCAAGAGGCATTATCAAAGTTCAAGGACACATTCCAGCCAGGTACCAACACTCCAGGTGTGAAGCAGGGCCATTGAGGGGTGTGGCCTGTGGAGAAGGGGTGTGGCTTGGTAGAAAGGCCTGGAAAGCACACTCCTGGTCTTGTTGGTACTAAATACTATTTAAGAAACAGATCTAGGGTGCAATATGCACCTTTGGTTAATTCGCTCTAACCTACATTCTGAACCGTGCCTCTCTCTCTTTTTCTCACTCTTTGCTTCTTTTATCTAATGGTTTGAAATCCACAATTGCAAATTATGTTTTGAAGCCTGCCCAAGTCCCTGGAGAAGGACGAAACGAGCTTGTTCTTCCTGACCAACCAAATGGCAGAATCGCTGGGTGGCAGTGGCTACTGCGTGGAGAGACTGTCTGTGCCATATGTACCACTTGTGACAGGTAAGCCGCTGGTGGCTCACGCATCCTCTTCTCCCGTAGTCATTGTCCACCGTTTATCATTGTTGCTTTTTTTAAGGGGGGGGGGGTTGCATATAGCATCCTTTGGTGCTTTCCAGCAGTCCAGCAACATTGGAAGTGCTACCAGGCTCCCCATTCTTGGTGTAGGACAAGCCCAAATACTCATAATATTATCTGAATTGAAATTTACCTGCATACATTTTTAGAAGCATATCTTACTGGCTTTCTTGATTGCAGCTATTTACCATATTTTTCGTTCCATAGGGTGCACCGGACCATAGGGCACACCTCGTTTTTAGAGGAGGAAACAAGAAAAAAAAATATTTTTCTGGTTTTCCTCCTCTAAAAGCCCTGGTTTTTTTTGAGGATCAGCTAAAAGTTTTGCAGCTTTTTTTGCAAAGGGAAAAGCCCTGGTTTTTTGAGGATCAGCTAAAAGTTTTGCAGCTTTTTTTGCAAAGGGAAAAGCCCTGGTTTTTTTGAGGATCAGCTAAAAGTTTTGCAGCTTTTTTTGCAAAGGGGGAAAAGCAAAGAGGAAAAGCCCCATTTTTATGGGGTTCAACTCACATTTCTGCAGCTTCTAAAGGAAAGGGAGCCTTTTCTACAGTTTCCAGACAGATAATCTAATCAGCCAGTCACATGTTGCTGGGGAAACAAACAACCTCCCTCTGCAGCACATTCAACAATGGAGGCCTGGGCAAGGGGGGGGCTGAAAGGGAGCCGGGACTCTTATCTCTCTCCCGATCTCTTGCTGATCAGCTGCTGAGCGGGGTCCTTTCAACACCCCCTTTTCTCTTTGTAAAATAAAAAGCATGATCCTCTTTTGGCCCCTGGGCAATTCAGCTCCAGGGACCACCATTCACTCCATAAGACGCACAGATATTTCCCCTTACTTTTTAGGAGGAAAAAAGTTCGTCTTATGGAGCGAAAAATACGTTTCTACCCATCGTGGAGGCCCTTGGAAGATGAATAAATGCTGTGATACATTTCACTTCTAGTGAACAACAAAGTGTTCTTGGATCTACTTTTAGGCATGCTCAATAGTCTTACTGATTCTGTGTCTCTATATACAGGGTGAGACACGCACACATACATGTTTAGCTCTTGGGGGTGGGGAACAGGCTCCTTCTCCATCACTGTCATGTTAAATGCAGTGCAAAGCGTTGCAAAGGAGTTGAGACCCAGAGCCTCTCTCGGGTGGCCCAAACGTTGGTGACTTTTCTACTACCCCATCCCCCCCCTCTGATTTTCCGTATGGTATGCTAAAGCTTCTGTTTCCATTCTTATGCACCTTTGGAAATGTAGCTCTATTCCCATCTGGCAAAAAGCCTCACAAAAGCAGGCGCAAGTCGAAAGGTAAACTGGAGCTGCCACTGCTTGTTCCCGTTATAGCTTCATGGTGGTAGGATCCAGAGACAGCCAAATAAGCTCCTTATGCTCATAGATAGAAAATCCCAGTGTTGTGCTATTTCCCTTTATTTCCCCTGCTCCTAGTAGCTGTGACCCACACAACTGTAGACATTAGGGCTGCCATATGGGGTGTCCTGTTTTTTGCTTTTTTGAAATATGGCAACCAGGGCCGGATTTAGGTTTGATGAGACCCTAAGCTACCGAAGGTAATGGGTCCCTTTATACGTCCAGCTGTCCTTTGTCAACAACAAATTGTCACTGTTTTGTGTTGAATATATGCTATATGGTAATTTATGGACCTAATAGGTATCTAAAGCCATTTGCACATAACAAAATATGTATTTTATCAAAGTAATTGATATAGAAATGAGCCAGTGTGGTGTAGTGGTTAAGAGTGGTAGACTCGTAATCTGGGGAACCGGGTTCGTGTCTCCACTCCTCCACATGCAGCTGCTGGGTGACCTTGGGCTAGTCACACTTCTTTGAAGTCTCTCAGCCCCACTCACCTCACAGAGTGTTTGTTGTGGGGGAGGAAGGGAAAGGAGAATGTTAGCCGCTTTGAGACTCCTTCGGGTAGTGAAAAGCGGGATATCAAATCCAAACTCTTCTTCTTCTTCAAACTAGTGATATTTTAGGGAGCAGGCTAGCAGGCGGGGCCCATTACTTACATCATAGGAGCCTACACAACACAAAACACTGTTGCTGTATGTAGGTTTTATTTTATTTGTTTTTTTATCTTATATTTTGGAAATGTACATCCAGTTTTTTTCCTTTAATTTTTTTTTGGGGGGGGCAAGAGAGTGGGGCCCTAAGCTATAGCTTGTTTAGCTTATACGTAAATCCGGCACTGATGGCAACCCTAGTAGATGTAGCATATCCGTACGCATCTCATAGGTATTTTAAAAATAAATAAAAATCTATCTTCGCATTTATATCCCACCTTTCCTCCACGGGCTCTCCTCTCCTCCATGTCATCCTCACAGCACCCCCACGAAGTAGGCCAGACTGAGAGGTGGTAATTGCCCAAAGTCACCCAGTAATCTTCATGGCTAAGTGTGGATTTGAACCCCCGTTTCCCAGATTGCAGCCTTGCACTCTAACCGCTACCCTACGCTGCCTCTTCGTGGACCTCCAGTGTGTGCTTCTGTGCACAATTAAAGTGCCTGGTATTCTCTTGCAAAGCCCTTGATGGCTCAGGGCCAAGGAATCAGAGGCACCAGCTATGAACTTGTCTGCTTTCTGACACCTTTATGCCTTCCTGTAAGTCCCCTATCTTCTGAAATTAAGTAGAAGACAACTGGGGAGAGGACCTTTTCATTGATGGTGACCCAGTTTCTCCCAGGGACACTTAGCTGATGCCGACTGTTAGTTTGGGGTTAGTTTTGCCTCTACCCATGCAAGCAAGAGGGCTTATTGGAGTTCTAGGATGAAGTCCAGCCAGGCAAAAGCACTCAAAGAGGGGGTGAAGCAGGCAGGTGAGGGGTGTGGGCTGGAGACAAGAGGGGTGGCTGGACAGAGTCCTGAGGGCCAGACATAAGGGCCCTGGGAGGGGCCACTGAAATTTGAATTGACTCGCTTCAGTTTGGGGCAAAGAAAACAGGAAAACACAAAGATGTATTGACGAGATAGGCATTCTCTTTTGGTTCAGATGAAGACAGGTTGTCCAGGAGGAAGAGCATTGTGGACACATTGTCAATTCAGGTAGACATTCTGCCCGGCTGCAGCCTGGATGAAAAGGTATGTAACAGTTCCATTAATGCAAAAATAATGCACCTTCCCCCCCCCCCCCACATAAACATTCTTCAGTGCTTTCAGTCTATCTATATACCACAAGCTGTGGTAGTCAGGGTTGCGATTTGCATTTGCATATCTGCTGTACTGAATGCAATTTATATATATATATATATATATATATATATATATATATATAATATAAAGGATTTTCTTGATTTACAAAGGCAGTGCAATGTCTCTCTCGCATTTTTCCATATAACATTTTTACAAATCAGTTTTTTGTTGTTGAGACATTAGGAAGAAAGGGGGGGGGGAGAGAAAATGTCACCAGGAAAAGAAAACACGCAAACATGATTCGAAGGGCTGTTTTCGGGGGTGGAAAAAAATATTTGAGCCACTTAAGATGAATTGTGGCCGACCTTTTACTACTATTGACACAGTACCCTAAACACTATTGCTTCTTTAGGCGAATAGCACTGAAGAAATTACCTTTGAGACGCTGAAGCAGGCAATAGGTAAGAAAGCTTTGCATTTCTGTATTCATTAATAAAAATAATATGCTCCCATAATATACTCCTTCAAGGGTGAATTATTTCACTTCAGACTTTGTTTAATACGTTGGCCCTAAATTGGGATGAGGATGAACAATATACCTGATGTTTCCCTTTGCTTTGCTCCCTCCTTTCCGGCTACTCTGTTGATGCTGTTAGCAGCTTGAAGTCATTGGCTTAAAGTTGGTTGGTTTTCCCCCACCCCCCAATCTCTCCAAAAGACAACAATGGGCTTGAGGAACAAGAGAAAGAAAGGAGGCGACTTGTGATTGAGAGATTCCAGAAGGCTCCTTTTGAAGAAATTGCTGCACAGTGTGAAACCAAGGTAAGTACTTGGGCCATGATCCATCTACTTGATCCTGCTAAGTGCTTAAACAGATGCGCCAGGTATGGTGGACCTCATTAGCTATGAATGTCAGAGAGAAAGTGCTAAGGCTCTCCTGTCTCTGGACTAGGGATAGCCAACATGACACCCTCCCAGATGCTAGGGACTGCAGCTCCCATAATCCTCAACCATTTACCAGGCTGGCTAGGGCTGATGGGATTTGGAGTCCCAAACACCCCTCTATACTTAGATAACTCCTTCTTCCCCACACAAACAGGCACCCTTCGGCAAGCATCATACAAAGGAATCTTCTAGGGCAGGCTTCCTCAACCTCGGCCCTCCAGATGTTTTGAGACTACAATTCCCATCATCCCTGACCACTGGTCCTGCTAGCTAGGGATCATGGGAGTTGTAGGCTAAAAACATCTGGAGGGCCGAGGTTGAGGAAGCCTGTTCTAGGGAATAGGTGAGGCTTCAGAGGAGGTAGCAGGTAGAGATGTAGGACTCAAGGTGGGCAAAACCACCTGAGAATGAATGTGCACAGCTAAGACATATATTCTACATACATTCCTGCTTTTGGATGGCCATTCTTTTATGTGAAGCCTTGTTTTTGGCTCCAGTGAGTGTTCTCTGTGCAAAGATGGTGGGATGCTGATGTCTGTGCAGCTGAAATCCATCCAGAACTTTCATAATATTGGACTGCTGCAATGTGCTCTATGTGGGGCTACCTTTGAAGGTGACTCGGAAACTACTGGACTGGTGACTGGGAGTGGCCGCCGGGACCATAGAACACCGGTCTTAAAGGATCCTCATTGGCTCCCAGTACGTTTCCGAGCACAATTCAAAGTGTTGGTGCTGACCTTTAAAGCCCTAAACAGCTTTTGCCCTGTATACCTGAAGGAACGTCTCCACCACCATCTTTCATCCCGGACACTGAGATCGAGCACTGAGGGCCTTTTGACAGTTCCCTCACTATGAGAAGTGAGTTTACAGGGAACCAGGCAGAAGGCCTTCTCGGTAGTGGCACCCACTCTGTGGAATGCCCTCCCATCAGATGTCAAGGAGATAAACAACTATCTGGCTTTTAGAAGACATCTGAAGGCAACCTGTTTAGGGAAGTTTTTAATGTTTGATGTTTTATCGTGTTTTTAATATTCTGTTGGGAGCCACCCAGAGTGGCTGGGGAAACCCAGTCAGATGGGTGGCATACAAAGTTATTATTATTATTATTTTATTTTATTTTATTTTATTTTATTTTATTTTATTTTATCATCATCATCCTTATCATTATAGTAATCCCTGGGACAGGGCTGGTTAACCCACATTGTCCCACTGCAACCTACATCCACCCTCCCCACACACAAAAAATAATTTTTGTTTATTTTTTTTCTTCTATTATAAAAAGCAAGCTTTAGAATGTTATTTTTAGTTATTGACTGCTCCGGTGGGTCCCCTGCTGTGATATCATGATGCCAAAAGTTTTTTTTTTACTAGCACCTCAAAATTCCTCTCCCCACCCAACCACTAATGAGCCAGTGTGGTGTAGTGGTTAAGAGTGGTAGACTCGTAATCTGGTGAACCGGGTTCGCGTCTCTCCTCCACATGCAGCTGCTGGGTGACCTTGGGCTAGTCACACTTCTTTGAAGTCTCTCAGCCCCACTCACCTCACAGAGTGTTTGTTGTGGGGGAGGAAGGGAAAGGAGAATGTTAGCCGCTTTGAGACTCCTTCGGGTAGTGATAAAGCGGGATATCAAATCCAAACTCTTCTTCCTGTGGGTCTCTCTATGATGCTAAAAGATTTGTGTGGAACCCCTCCCCTATGAGAGACCCTAAAATTTGTCTTAAAAAAAAATAATGCCTATCCCCATTTTGGCTAGTTGACCATTCCTGCTTTTGTGTGTCAGCAGCTTTGACCTGCGGCCCTTGAAGGGTTGAAAATGGTTCAGCGTGGCCCTTGACCCCCCCCCAAATGGTTATCCACCCCTGCCCTAAGAGTTTGCCTTTACAATTTGTGGCTTACAGACACGTGTTTTGGTGTTGGCAAGTTTCATTGAAATGGTTATTCACCTAACTTTTTGCAAGGATATAATCCTGGATGTGTACCCCTCCCTCAGCACATCAGTTGTGTGAATCACTGGCAGTCACTGGGAAAGGGACTGCACATCTGGGTGTGTCCCCAGTGTCAGGCATGCAGCTGCCCCCACCCCTCAATACATTCATGTGTTCCCACAGGCTTTCTGGTCATGGAAGCCAAATGCATAAGGACCTGCTCATGCACAAGCTTCCATGTGATTGGACAATCCCAATTTTGAGGGTACCCACAACCACCATGTCCAATCCCAGTAACTTCATGGTGCTCAAGATACCCACAATGCCAATGGATTCTGATACAAGATCAGCGCTGCTAATGCTGGCTCTGTTTTTCCAGACCAATATGTCAGAAGGTTGCGGCGGTTATCCAGCACCCCTCCCCCTAAAATATCCAATCTGTTCACCCTGCAGGCAAACTTGCTCCACGACAGGCTGACACAGATATTGGAACGCACCATTCGGTAAGATTTTGTGGAAGTTGTTTTGCGTTTGTGAAGAATAGGCAAGGCTACCAGGTTGTTCCTTGTTTCCAAAAATAACTTGTGTTTCCACTTTATTTTGGGGGTGCTTGGGGGCACTCCCATCCATACTTACTAGAGTCCCATTAACATCTGTAGCACTTCCTTCTGAGGCAGGGGTCAGCAACATTTTTTTGAGGCTGGGCCGGTCCACTCCCCAGCAGACCTCTTGGTGGGTTGGAGTGCCCGCGCATGCGCTCAAGCTATTTCCGGCACTCTTCCGGGTCGGAAGAATGACGTAAATAGCGCATGCGCATGCGCACGGGCGCTCCTCTGTCCCGGAAGTGAGCTGGAAATAGCATATACGCACATGTACAGGCACTCCTTCGGGTGAGGAGTGTGCGTGCACACACGCTATTTCCAGCGCACTTCCGACCCGGAAGTCGGTCCCCATGGTGAGAAAAAAAATGCACGGAATTCTCATGCCGATCCACGGAACGGCCGTGGGCCTGTTCCAGGAAGCTCATGGGCTGGAACTGGCCCATGGGCCTTAGGTTGCCGACCTCTGTTCTAAGGGATTAGACTGTTAGTAAGAGATACCAGTAGACCTAAACTGATTTTCTCAAAAAGGATCTCTGCACTACATCGTTAGATTGGTTTAGCAGGTATTCCCTCTCATCAGGAAACCCTGGGCACTGCGGTTCTGTGATTCTTCAAGGGAAGCCATGATAGTTTTATCATTGGAATTCTACTCAAGATTGATCCAGAGTAGATTCCAGCATATAGTTAGCAGAGTAGCAACTTAAACACGTTGCAGAATTCCCCCCAAATAGACCAGAGGCAATTGTATTTCATCCAGCAGAGCTTTACTGCTACTTGAAGGCAAATGAACATAACAGCCACAAATCCAATACATTCAGGATTGGCACTGTCCATGAGAAATCCAGTTGCAGCAGTCTTAACTTAAACCTAAAATAACTTATAATAAGACTAAACCTTAACACTAAGCATACAGAACACCACACCAGACGGAAAATAGATAGAAAAATTAAGTGAAACTCAGGGTCCTTCTGGCCTTACTTTTATAGTCAGCATGACCTTGACAGAAGACATAACAGAACCAAGTTAAACCAGCTGTACTCGGCTTGTCTGAAGGAATAACCCAAACATCATGAAGTTTCTTTCACACAGAGAAAGTTCCAGGAGCCTCTTGAATTAATTAGAATAGGAAAGATCTCTACACATCAGATCAATACTTTCTGTACTAAGAAATGCAAACTGGCTAGTTTAACTAGCATAAAGCAACCTGGGGCCAGGTTATCTAGGGTCAGTGGCGACTAGTGGACCCTGGACTTATTAGGGCAACTAGGTGAATCCTAGGCTACCTGAAATTTTGCATCTCTGTATACAAACCTGTCTGATTCCTAAGGTCCAAAAGTCACATTCTCTCGGCCCCATTGACATCAAAGGCACAGTTAGTGGTGTGTTGGGGATTTGTTTTAAACTGGAAAAGCCTCAAAAACAGTTTAGCACTTGGAAATGGTGTCCAGCTACGCTTCCTGCTGCATTTCCCTTCTTCTCCAGTGCTTTAGCAGAGTTGTTCAAACTTCTTACTTCTTGCGCAATGGTATGTGTGCCTTGTGCCAGCAATAAATTCCACAAAGCCTGGCTTGTTTAAAGCAAGTACGCTTTATTTACAAGCATATAAGTCACGGAGCTTCTCCCAGGCTTACGGACGACATCTCCTTTCCGGTTCGATCAAAACCGAAAGTAGGACTGACAATAAACAGTGCGTCACAAATCACATAGACATCGCATACAGCAGATACCCCAGATGTTGTGACACATCATCCCTGTGTAAGGGTTGTACTATTGAGCTTATTTAACTCTGAAAGCTCGAAACCTCACATGGTGACACAAGGGGGGAGCGTTTTCTGTGGCTGCTCCCATATTGTGGAATTCCCTCCCCAAAGATGTTAGACCAGCTCCCTCTCTGTTATCCTTCCACCAGCAGGCTAAGAGTTTTCTATTCAAACAGGCCTTTGGATACTAAGGTGCTGCCCACTGGGCTGCTGTGGGGCAGACTGGATTGTAATTGGTGGTTCCAAAGATGTTTCAACGTATTTTAGCTATTGTTTGCGCTTATTACTTTTTCTTTCACGCTTTTTCTTTCAAATGCTGTAAGTTGCCTTAAACTCCAATCTGAGAGAAAAGGTGGGATATAAATAAATAAAATGGTTGCATTTTGACAATTAAAAGAACCCCAGACGGCTGAAGCTTCCAAAGTAATGTTATGGAAAGAACCAAAATATGTTGAAAGGGGTTTATGAGTAAGTCAGACATGCACTGTAAAGTTGAGTAGTCATGTATACTTGAGAGCCAGTGGTTAAGAGCGGTAGACTCATAATCTGGTGAACCGGGTTCGTGCCTCCGCTCCT
Organism: Lacerta viridis; assembly: GCA_900245905.1. NCBI lineage: Eukaryota > Metazoa > Chordata > Lepidosauria > Squamata > Lacertidae > Lacerta > Lacerta viridis. The sequence goes on from OFHU01001604.1 coordinate 240,852, forward strand.
CCACCTGCAGCTGCTGGGTGACCTTGGGCTAGTCACACTTCTTTGAAGTCTCTCAGCCCCACTCACCTCACAGAGTGTTTGTTGTGGGGAGGAAGGGAAAGGAGAATGTTAGCCGCTTTGAGACTCCTTCAGGTAGTGATAAAGCGGGATATCAAATCCAAACTCCTCCTCCTCCTCTTCTTCTTCTTCTTCAGCGGACAGCCATTGAATATTTTCATTGAGTGAACAACAGGACAAAGGAAATAAGGATGAATGCAATTGCTATACCAGAAAGCTGTAGCTATGACACAATGACTTAGCTGGACAGAATAGCTATTGTTTAGGAATGCTTAAAGCATAAAGCATTCAATCTGTATCTTTCAATCTGCTCATCACTTTCTTCCCTTTCCAAGTGGGGTTAAAGTGGTGTCCATTTCAATGCTGAATATATTCCTGTTAATTGATCTGACTGATGTCTGGTATGGATAGGGTTGTCCAGGCAAACCCTTGGGGGGTATTGGGTATCACCCCGATATTTCTCCTAACAGTATGCCAGGCAGGAGACAACCTGAAAGGAGTGCCTTATCGCAAGCACTTAAAAGCAAGACAAATAAAATTGTGAGCATTTAGCATAACCTTAAAACTATGCCTTGATTTGTTCTCCATCTTCCCCAGGCCTCCTCCGAGCCCTTCTGGAACGGTGGCGATTAACACTGGACACAACCATTACCGATCCATCCCAGTCTACGAGATGAAGTTCCCTGATCTTTGTGTGTATTGAGTGTCCTCTGAATTCATCAAAAAGACAGGTTTTTGGCTTCTCAGAAAATTATTTCATTGAGTTGAATGGGGTGTCTCCCCAGAGCAGATCACATTTCCTGTATATTTTGAATATGTTTTTGTTTTGTCTTTATAGGTGAATTCTCCAACACTTCTGCTGTGTCCCAGTAATAGTGCATTAGTGATAATCTATACTGGACTATCCACACAATTAGTTACTTTATTAGTAGTTTTGTCATGTTTCCCCCAGTGTTATCTGCATTATTGCCAGCTGGAGGGGCACTCATGCGCTATTGTGCAACATGAACAGGACAAGAGAAAGGAAGAGAACATTTGTGGAGTGAAATGTTGCAGGATTTCAGCAGGGAAGTCGTGGGACATGCGTCAATTGGAAACAAAGCAGTGTTGTTGTTGTTTAGTCGTGTCCGACTCTTCGTGACCCCATGGACCAGAGCACGCCAGGCACTCCTGTCTTCCACTGCCTCCCGCAGTTTGGTCAGACTCATGTTGGTAGCTTCGAGAACACTGTCCAACCATCTCGTCCTCTGTCGTCCCCTTCTCCTTGTGCCCTCCATCTTTCCCAACATCAGGGTCTTTTCCAGGGAGTCTTCTCTTCTCATGAGGTGGCCAAAGTACTTGGAGCCTCAGCTTCAGGATCTGTCCTTCCAGTGAGCACTCAGGGCTGATTTCCTTCAGAATGGATAGGTTTGATCTTTTGCAGTCCATGGGACTCTCAAGAGTCTCCTCCAGCACCATAATTCAAAAGCATCAATTCTTCGGTGATCAGCCTTCTTTATGGTCCAGCTCTCACTTCCGTACATTACTACTGGGAAAACCATAGCTTTAACTATACGGACCTTTGTCGGCAAGGTGATGTCTCTGCTTTTTAAGATGCTGTCTAGGTTTGTCATTGCTTTTCTCCCAAGAAGCAGGCGTCTTTTAATTTTGTGACTGCTGTCACCATCTGCAGTGATCATGGAGCCCAAGAAAGTAAAATCTCTGCCTCCATTTCTTCCCCTTCTATTTGCCAGGAGGTGATGGGACCACTGAAGGCTCTGTCATTACTCGTGAGCAACCCTGGGAAAGATCCTGACAACCATGATCTTAGTTTTTTTGATGTTGAGCTTCAGCATCAAACAAAGCAGTATTTCCACCCAAAACCTTTGGAGGCACAAACAGTATTGAAAGCAAGATTGCTTGTGAGCACAAATCTTCATAATGAAAATGACTTCTGGAGGGGTCCTTATTCATCTCCACTGAATTCAAGACTTTTTTAAAAAAATGATTACTATTTGGAAGACAAACCTTTCTTCCATCCCCCATCCCCTCTGATTGGTTTATTGTATCTTAGCATTTTGTAAGTTTAGGCTACAGTTTGCAAGTGTAGTTTTGGATGGGCTCTCTTCTTTTTTTAACCATGAGTTTTTGTAACCTGTTTTGACATATGTGTTTTTGGCAACACTGATATATTTACAGCACTGGGTAGCTCTTTATTTACATAGAATTTACAGTTCCCAGGAAGGAATTAGGAGAGTTATAAACAGGCTTGAAATGCGTTTAAATTTCTGTGAGTTGTTGGGATGAAGAAGATAATCCATGCATGGACAGGAAGTTGTGCATACACAGTGGTCTGGTTTGCAGGTCATGCTAACCCCAAACCATTGCTTTGCACAAACATGTTAGATCCTAGAGACAATATTGCAGCTGTATCACACCTCCCTAGTCATTTTACTTCTGCACTGCATGGAGCTACACTATAGTTTGGCTTAACACATGGTCAAAACCCAGGCTGCAGACAAACCACAAGCTGTAATGAAGGTTTGCCCTATGGCTTACAACCTGCAGTTTGCCTGGAGAAAGCTAAGTCTGGGTTCAGACAAAATGTGTAGCCAAACCATGCCTTAGCTCTTCATGGTGTAGCAGAAAAACAGCCAGTCAGTGTGAAGTGATTGCAACTTCCTTTTGGGAGCCTGGCCACTAAAATCCCAGCCCAGGAACTGGAGCTGCATAGGTGCAGCATTTGTTGCTACCAATTATCTGTTGGTGGAGTCTGAGATTCACCCCACCCTGAGTGATTGGCAGCAACTTGACTCGCACTTTTCTTCTTAGATTGGACTTTCAGCCTGGGAAAACTCACGCGTGGTTCCCTCTGTCACATGTGTGCTTCGTCCTGTTGGATCAGCACCCGGGTGCAGGCCATAAAGGTGTGTATTCCTTTCAGTGGCAGTGCTCCATATGGGACGTGGGTGGCGCCGTGGTCTAAACCACTGAGCCTCTTGGGCTTGCTGATCAGAAGGTTGGCGGTTCGAATCCCCGCGATGGAGTGAGCTCCCGTTGCTCTGTCCCAGCTCCTGCCAACCTAGCAGTTCGAAAGCATGCCAGTGCAAGTAGATAAATAGGTACCGCTGCGGCGGGAAGGTAAATGGTATTTGTGTGCGCTCTGGTTTCCGTCACGTTGTTCCGTTGCGCCAGAAGCGGTATAGTCATGCTGGCCACATGACCTGGAAAGCTCCATATAATGTTTTGGAGCCTTAAACACTTGTTATGATAGAGTATTGGAATGTGCTGTGCATCCTGCCAAAGGCTATAATGTGGAGACCCATGCATGCATGAGGCTCCCAATGCTGACTGTCCCATATGGGGTACTCCCTTCCACCCACTGCTGGCAGTTGGAGGATTTGCCCCATGCTTGTGGGGCTGCATCACCGGCCCACCATCAGGGCATCTTACTTGAAAGGCAAGAAGCTTTCTGTTGGGAGTCTCTGGAATTGCACTAGCATCCCCCCCTCTAAAGGAATATAATTTCTTACAGATTGTGGTTTTGAAATGCAGAGTATTTTGTTATTGAGAACTTCGGAGCAATTAAAGGGAAAGCAAGTTATATATTTGATATGGCAAGGGATATGGTAAAGGCATTTTAACAAGGATAAATATTTCATAATGTGCCGAACTCTGTGAAATGGGTGTGAAGTATTTTTTTCTCTCTCTCTCAGTGTGTTTAGCAAATCTTTGTAGTTGACGAAACTTGTATAAGTTTAGAATGTTGTTGTCCAGCAATAGCATATTCTGTGTCCCTCTTAATTTGTATGTGCTTTACTGGATTTAATGGTTAAGTTAAATTTCGTAGGCCCATGTGTTTGGTATCAACACATTGCCTGTGCAAGGTTAGAGTCTAATATTCTGTTAAAGCTGAACTGCAAAATGTTGTGTAAAGAATGTGATAATAATCTGCAGGGCTGTTGCCCTTCCCTGCTGTTCTGTAGATAACATGGAGTATTGAGTGTTGTGCCAAATATTTCTCCTGTTCCCCCCCCCCAACCATTCTCCATCAATTTATGAGAAAAGAAACAGCATTCAGAAAACAGAAGGGGGAAAATTTCTGCGAAATTCTCATGGGCCAGGAACACTTGTTGCACTTACCTTACTTGCGAGGTGGCCAAGGAGTGTGTATGAATGTCCTGCCTTTCTTTCTACACAGCATCTCTCCAGTGGTCTGAGTTATGTAGTCTTCCTGGGTGCCTGTGTTTCAGGAAAAAAACCACAACACCCCAGCCAGACCCTTCTGGAAGCAAAAGGGAGCTGTCTACTGTCTGCACCTAGCAGCTGGTCTTCGCCATTGTCTTTTAAGCGATTGGGTTCTTATCTCATTGTACATGACAAAGCTATCTTTAGCCATCTTACCCCTTGCTTTTTCCTGTAAGACCGATTGCAGTCGTTAACAGTCGTCAACAGGTTTTCCACACCTATCAGCCAATCACCCATTCCCACCACCCTTCTGAGTAATACCCCTCCCCACTCTCTCACTATATATAAGGGTCTGGTGACTTCTGTTTCAGTGTATCTTCAGTGCACACGAAAGCTCATACCAAGAACAAACTTAGTTGGTCTCTAAGGTGCTACTGGAAGGATTATATATATATATATATATATATATATATATATATATAGTTTTGACTATGGCAGCATGGTAACATTTGGCCCTCCAGATGTTGTTAGACTACAGTTCCCATTTTCCTCTGACAGTTGGCCTTGCAAGAGGAGGTTGACTGGAGTCTAGCGACATCTGGAGAACCCACAGGTTAGCCACCCCTGCTGTGAGCATGTTAAGCCAGTTCTAAAGGGCTACAGACTTTGCTTTTATGCATGGGCCCAGCAGGATTTTGACCCTTCTGGGTAGTGGCGCCCACCCTGTGGAACGCTCTCCTATCAGATGTCAAGGAAATAAACTATTTGACTTTCAGAAGACATTTGAAAGCAGCTCTATATAGGGAAGGTTTTTATGTTTTATTGTGTTTTTGATCTTTTTGGGGGGAGCTGTCCAGAGTGGCTGGGGCAACCCAGTCAGATGAGTGGCATATTATTATTGCTATTATTATTATTATTATTTTATTTTATTATTATTATTATTTTATTGTTGTTGTTGTTATTATTATTATTCTATTCCTACAGCAGCCCCCATTTTTACACCAAGAGAGAGAGATTCTGGATGGTTAGGTGATCACTTGGTGCCAAATCTAATGCAACCTGAGCACCCTCATTCAGGAAACTCCCCAATTTGTTGATTCATAAACTGTCTTAAGGTTCTCATACAGCTCCTTTAATCTGTGACCCCTTGTATGAGGAAAATACTTTTGCGTGGGCAAGATAAAGTTGTTGTGCATATACATGTTGCATGCCCTCCAACATTTCTCCAATGAAAATGGGGGCGTCCCATTCCACCATGATAATTGTACTATTTATACACAACACATCTTACTGGGCTTCCCCAGCCACTCTGGGCGGCTTTCGACATATAAATACATAATAAAACATTAAACATTTAAGAAACTTCCCTGTACAGGCTTGCGTTCAGATGGCTCGGGGGTCGGATAACTCCATACCCTCCAACATTTCTCCAATTAAAATACGGACGTCCTAAGGAAATGCGGGATGTTCCAGGATCAAACCAGAAACCGAGAAAGCTTCTCTAAATCAGGGGTGTCCTTGGAAAATAGGGACACTTGGAGGGTCTGATGTTGTTTTTCCATGGAGCGAAAAAGAAGAGTTTGGATTTGATACCCCGCTTTATCACTACCCAAAGGAGTCTCAAAGCGGCTAACATTCTCCTTTCCCTTCCTCCCCCACAACAAACACTCTGTGAGGTGAGTGGGGCTGAGAGACTTCAGAGAAGTGTGACTAGCCCAAGGTCACCCAGCAGCTGCATGTGGAGGAGCGGGGACGCGAACCCGGTTCACCAGATTATGAGTCTACCACTCTTAACCACTACACCACACTGGAGACACTGCAGATGTGGCTTCAGTTATTCCGTGGCTGTTCTCTGTTATGTGCAACCCACCAGAGCCATTTCCCCATGCTATGCCCCTTTGAAGCTGGTGGGATTTGTACAAGAGACCCCTCGCACATCTTCCATGTGCTTCATTGGGGCTGGAGCAGGAGAATGCGCAGGTTGCTTGTGCCCGTAGCTTTCCCCCCACAAAATTTAAAATTGAAGCGAAGCAGCAATCTCCCCCCAGAACCACACCTTGAGCCCTACTGATGTGATTTCCCTTTTGCTTCAGTGGTGCATGTGAACAAAGCACCTCCAAAGTGTCTAAAAAACTTCCCTTTGCTTGCACACTTCCAGTATTGCATTGTATGTAATAAATATTTTCTAAACTTTTTTTTAAAGATGTGTAGCAGCCAATTTTTTTTTTTTTGTGCATCAGGACCTAGCATTCATAGTTGTGTTAATGCTGACTTTCTTATTCTTCTTGGTATCCATCTTGAAGTACCATATTTTTTGCTCCATAAGACACACTTTTTTCCTCCTAAAAAGTAAGGGGAAATATCTGTGCGTCTTATGGAGCGAATGGTGGTCCCTGGAGCTGAATTGCCCAGGGGCCAAAAGAGGATCATGCTTTTTATTTTACAAAGAGAAAAGGGGGTGTTGAAAGGACCCCGCTCAGCAGCTGATCAGCAAGAGATCGGGAGAGAGATAAGAGTCCCGGCTCCAGCCTTTGTTGAATGTGCTGCAGAGGGAGGTTGTTTGTTTCCCCAGCGACATGTGACTGGCTGATTAGATTATCTGTCTGGAAACTGTAGAAAAGGCTCCCTTTCCTTTAGAAGCTGCAGAAATGTGAGTTGAACCCCATAAAAACAGAGCTTTTCCTCTTTGCTTTTCCCCCTTTGCAAAAGTCACACTTCCTCCCTACAACAAACACTCTGTGAGGTGAGTGGGGCTGAGAGACTTCAGAGAAGTGTGACTAGCCCAAGGTCACCCAGCAGCTGCATGTGGAGGAGTGGAGACGCGAACCCGGTTCCCCAGATTACGAGTCTACCGCTCTTAACCACTACACCACACTGGCTCTTTGCAAAAGGAGCTGCAAAACTTTTAGCTGACCCTCAAAAAAAACAAAACAAACAAACAGGGCTTTTAGAGGAGGAAAACCAGAAAAATATTTTTTTTCTTCTTTCCTCCTCTAAAACGAGGTGTGCCCTATGGAGCGAAAAATATGGTATGTCACTTTATCCAACAAACACAAAGCCCTGTGTGGGAAATGTCACCTGGTACAGATCTCTACAGACCAGTTGGGATTCATGTGTGAATGCTAAAGTCCCTTTCCTGGGATCCACATAATCCAGCTCTTTGTTTTCATTTCTTTCTCTAGCTTCTTAACTCTCTGGGGGGGGGGGGACTGCTAAACCTAAAAAGTGCAGATTCACATGCTTCAGATTTGCAAACTGTCCAAAGTTAAAATATGGCTAGTTTATTCCTTTCACCGCTCATGTTTCCCTGACTTTTACCTAATGAAAAGCTGTTGTGAAATGTAGAACACACTTTCTGTAATCTTCTATATTGAAGCAAATAAAGGGAAAAGTGAAAATAAGCCGCATTGTTTGCACATGTCTTCCTGAAATTACATGTTATATCATGGCTGCCTTAGGCTTTTAATGGCCTCATGATGTGCTGAGCCAAGGATGGGGAAATCTCTGGTCCAAGGGCCAAATTTGGCCTCCCAGTCTGTTTTAATGAAACTACACCCAGCTGTCCCACACCCAGTCATATGTGACTACCGTATTTTGGATTATTTTACAGGGGTTTTTTCTCATTAAAAATAACAACAGGGAAAATTTGTCTTGATTAGAATAACTTCCCTTCCAAACTTAATATTTGCCTCAGGGAGGAAAAATTACAGGTAACCATATCTGTACGTTTTCGCTGTGGGGCAAATAACTTAGGGAGAAGGGAGTGGGCACGGGGTCCTGATTTAAATTGCTTTCTCCTTCACAACTGTTTAAAATATATTAAAATCTACAGGAAATCCAGAGAACATAACTACATATCTTTCACTGTATACTGATGTACCCTGATGCAGGATAACTTTTTGGTTTCCTGTCTCATCAGAAGTAAATCTCATTGAATTCAGTGAGGTTTAATTGGGGTTAATCTTCTTTGTATTGTGAATTTTAAATATCAAAGAAATGCATCATCCACTCTTTTTATCTCATGGGCAGAAGTGATCTCTCCTGTGTGTTTTATCTATATTTGAATTTTAAAACTAAAATTAAATTTAAAATCCCAATTCTCTCCCCCCCCCGCCCCCATCCTACTCCAGTTTTCTTGATTTTTAACTAAACTATCCCTTCTTGGTGCCTGAGTGAGGTTAAACAAGATAGAATGACAACTTTATACTGAATTATGAAATCAAAGTAGTGAGTTGTGCAAGAAGTTGCCTTACTCCCGGAGAAGTACAGATGTTTAAAATCTTGGCCTAACTTTGCTGCTGCCCCTTTTTTCACTAATATCACTAATGAAGCCTATAGATGGGCCTTCTCTAGAGCCCGTTTCAAGACAATGCCTTCAGCAGTGCTGTATGGCAAATTTATGAAATTTCCAATGCATGCACGTCTCTGCCCCTGCATATCTAACAAGGTAGAATCCATTACTGACATCCTTTATTTTGAAAATTCTATAGTGAAGAACGTGCTCGGTTTATTTTACCCCTTTTAACAAAGTTTACACCCTTACAACACTATTTGGAATCCTTCCCCGAAATTTTACGAAAATATCTTCTGGAGGATTCTTCAAGTCTAGTATCATATGATGTGGCTAAATTCTGCACTTTAGCTATTGAGAAGCGTAAATCTCTTTTATTGAATAACACATTGTAAAGTTCCTTTGTGTAATTGTTTTATCTCTGGTGATGTTGTTGCCGATTTTTCTCTGTTTGGATTCATGATTTTCTGTGCTGCTGGCTTTTGCCGTAATAAAACTGACTGAGTGCAGTCCTAGACTGAGTGCAACTGAGAGTAGTGAGTTGCGTCAAATGAACAGGCTAACATTGCTTACCTGAGAGTAAGCCCCACTGAAATCAATGGGACTTACTTCTGAATATACATGGTTAGATTTTCAGCCATAGCTGGCCACTTTATTAAATTTGTCTTTAAGGTGTCACAAGCTCTTTTTTGTTTTTGTCAACGTTGCTGCAAAAGACTATCAGGGCTACCCCTCTAGAAATTCTTTAACTTTGAAAGGGATCATGCAGGGAAGGCTACTGATTTGTAAATATAGCGTGACTCAGCAACACAGATTATGACAAAATGATGACAACAAACAATATAATGGAGCCATAGCAAACAGCAGAAGGGATAGCAATGTATCCGGCAGGAGCTGAGCAGCAGAGGAACGAAACCAGCTCACTTTAATGTCGCATAAAGGGCAGAACAGACAGTACTAATTTCATACAGTCCCTACTCCTGATAGCTTCCTAACTGGTGCAAGAGAAAAGTCGATTATCTTCTTTGCAGGCGTACAGCTCTGGAGATTCCCCGGGCAAGGCGTGCTGACCTCTTCCTTCTTCCCAAAAGGCTCTTTGCCGGATCGGCCTCCTCGCTGCTCCTCTCTTCCTCACTGGAAGCTCTGGAGCTGATCCCAGCGCTGCTCAAGGGCCTTTCATGCCCTCCCCTGCGGCAGAACAATTTAACCTCTGGCTCCGGACAGGCTTGTCTGTTTGGGGACCCCATGCTTCCATTGAAAGAGGCGGCCGCCATACACTCAGCCGCTGCCTTATCGCAGGAACACTGAAGCTTTTCACACATTGTCCATCCGATACCTAAGGAAAAGATGGTTCGTGTTAGTTTGTCAAAATCGGACTAGATAACCATCAGGACCGGCCCTACCAGGAGGCAAAGTGAGGCAGCTGCCTCAAATGAATCAGGAGGCAGCACAGGTAGCTCCTCTGGCTGTCCCTTTTGAGCCCCCCCTCCCCCATCCTAGGTTTCTTGTTAACATGCCTCTACCCTTACTACCCCGTCCTGGGCCTGTAGGTCAGCTGAAGGGGGCTTCCCCCTTCCCATCTACAATGGTTGTACATTGTGTGGGAATTTCTGGGGGTTTCAAAGCGGTCCCCCCCCCCCAACTGTGGAATTCCCTTTCCTTAGAGGAATGAATGGCTGCATCCATAACAGGCTCTGTTTACCCTGGTTTGTGGTGAATTGGCAAAAGCCAAACTCTAGATCAGAGCTTTCCAAACTAGGAAAACTGAATTACTGTGTCTCAGAATGATGTATGTCTAGAAAGCCCCTTCCGCCCATAGAAAGGAGGGGGGTTGCAGGCATCACGAGCCCTTCACGTGCACAGGGGATGGCTCCATCCCCTGACGCCATTGGCTGAGCCCTGGGCGCGGCGCCTGGCTGGCTAACCAACCGGTGCGGCCGACAGGCGTGGCTGGTTGCATTTAAACAAGCGCGCGGCCAGGGCTCAGCCTCTTGCTTCCTGCTCCCAGCTGACACGTTTTTTTTTAGGGGGTATGCAGTACCAGCATATTTATAAAAAATAAAATCTACTGTAACAACTTCATGGTGAGTACCAGAACATTTTTCTGGGGGGGGGGGGAGGTGCTGTTTGTCAAAAAGTTTGGAGAGCTCTGCTTTAGATCAAACAATGTTACATTGAAAATGCGGTATTACTACGTTGATTTTATGCCATTTTATTTACTTATTCATTTATGCCAATTTAAGTGGTTTTACTGACTGCATTAGAAACCTCTTTATATAAAATGTTGGAAACGCATCTTTTTTCTCCCTTTGGCTAGAGGTGTGATGGGGAATATGCAAGCCTCCAGATGTTGTTGGACTGTAATTCACATCATCCCTGACCATTGGTCATGTTGTCTGGGACTGACGGGAACTGGAGTGCCCATAACATTTCGAGTTCCACCTTGTTGCTGTTAGAGGACAAAACTATATGTGCAAGATAGTATGCCCTGGATCCCAGGAAGATCTTCTCTCATCACTGGCACTGAAACAACATTCAGCTAGGCTGGCTGAGTTTGGTACATCGAGCAGGGACAATTTCATATTGTCCTCTGCCTCGGGCAGCTAAATGTTATGAGCCAGTTCTGACAGTAAAACTAGGATTGCTTGAAGACTTTTGAAAATATGAAATTATTTATTATTTATACCTCACCCAGCTGGGTTTCTCTAGCCACTCTGGGCGGCTCCCAACAGAATATTAAAATGTGATAAAACACCAAACATTAAAAACTCCCCTAAACAGGGTTGCTTTCAGATATCTTCTAAAAGTCAGATAGTTGTTTACTTCCTTGACATCTGGTGGGAGGGCATTCCACAGGGCAGGCGCCACTACCAAGAAGGCCCTCCGCCTGGTTCCCTGCAACCTCACTTCTCACCATGAGGGAACCACCAGAAGGCCCTCATAGCTGGACCTCAGTGGGGGTGGAGATGATCCTACAGGTATACTGGGCCGAGGCCATTTAGGGCTTTAAAGGTCAGCACCAACACTTTGAATTGTGCTCAGAAACATACTGGGAGCCAATGTAGGTCTTTCAAGACCGGTGTTATGTGGTCTCGGCGGCCGCTCCCAGTCACCAGTCTAGCTGCCACATTCTGGATTAGTTGTCGTTTCTGGGTTACCTTCAAAGGTAGCCCCACATAGAGCACATTGCAGTATTCCAAGCGGGAGATAACCAGAGCATGCACCACTCTAGAGAGACGGTCTGTGGGCAGGTAGAAACTCTGGCCCTATGCAGATGATGTTCCCATTTGATCACTCTTACACATAGTGGGTAAAAAAACCCACTATCCTAAGAACATCAGAATAGCCAGTGGCCCATCTAGTCCAGCATTCTGTTCTCACAAGTGACCAAGCCCACAGCCATGGGAGCCCGCAAGCAGGACATGAACACAACATCACTCTCTCCTCCTGAGTTCTCCAGCAACTGGTACTGATGTTTATGTTGTCTTTTACTGTAACAGGGAAGAAGGGAATCATCTTTCATCCCAAACTTACACTTTGGCATGCGATCAAAGCACACAACCTCAGACCGCGAATTTCTTTCTGGACGGCATCCCAATTTCTTGACTTGCTCCAGGCAGCAGTGATGAGAGAAGCAGCACCTGTAGTTATGCAAAAAGCGCCAAAGTGTTAAGTATTCTGCAGAACTGCATTCTTTGTGTTGCTTTGAATGTCTAGATCCCATAAAAATTTGTCAGTTTTTCTAGGTCACTTTCGTCAAATGCCTTGGAATTTTCCAAACACTGGTTGTTGGTCATGACAAGGAATGTTTGTGGAACCATCAGAAACAGGAACAGTGGTTTATTACTCAAAGCACTACATTTACCAGCACCCTTAACAAACTATAATTCCCAGGATTCTTTCCCCAAAGTTGTGTGCTTTAAATGTTTGGTGTGCACACAGACTCTGGACTCATCTATACAGCTGCAAATATAATGTTTTAAGTGTGTTTTAAGTGCATTATACAAATGTGACACTAGATGGCGAGGGTGAGCTTATGGCAAATTCAATATTTTAAAACTTTTTTTAAAAGCATTTTCACAGCGGGTTTTTTTTAAATATGTGTCCAGATTCCACTTCTGTATTTCTGAAATTCTTTCTATTTACTGCATTTCATGGGATTTCATTCATTTTATCAATGACCAGTGCATTTGGAGGGGAGGGGATTAAAAAAATATGAACTGTCTGAACAAATATCTTGAAAAATGCCAACGCAAAAATGACTGCCATGGATTGACTGCATTTGATTATTATATTGCAAGCCATTCTAGGCAACCTTTGGCACACAAACGGCGAGATACCCATTATTTAACATTAAATGTATTTTACTGCAGAAATATGTGCTGGTGCTACTGGGGTTATTGTTTGCTTGCTGCTATTTTGTGTCAAAATTGTTTGGCAGGAGCAACCTGTCCAGTTCATCCATTGGATGGCCTCTTCCTTCCTGCCCACAGTAACATCCGTATAACTCAAAGTCCTCTGGGCATCGGTCGGTTAAGCAATACAGCATCTCCCCCAACTGTGGGAGCACCCGCTTGACTCTTCCGTTGTCTCTCAGTTGCAGGAACGTAAACCGGTCACAAACTATAGAAGGAAGTAGAAATCCGAGTCATATAATTTGATTCTATCTTTGGACACCTCCTTGTTGTTATGGTCCCTCCTAGCATTCTTTATGCCAGGGCAAGCAGAAAATAGGTTGGGATCTCCTTGTGATTTGTAGGAAACCGACCCCCTGTCAGGCTTTGGGGAATTCCCCCCCCCCATGGCAGTAGATAAGAAGATCAAAGAAAGGATCTCTTACCAGTTAGAAACTTTAATCATCACAGCGAGAGAACAAATTACACATCTCCTAGAAATGGCGGTGCTCACAATTAAGGATCACACCCCTTCCATCCCTGTTAATCTATGTCACTACTTTCTGAGCTCTTCTTGACTTTGGGGAGATCGAAGGAATGCTGTCCAACGACTCTGAATCTGTTAACCCTCTCTCTCCCAGTGTTTCTTCTCCTAGCTGTTCCCCATCCAGTATTTCTCAGCTTCTGCCTTCTGAACTATGACCCTCTGCAAACCACTGTTCCAAATCTATACTGTCCTCCTGGTCCTGGAAAGATTCAGGATAGCATCAGGAGGAGGGGGTGGCTCCCACCATTCTTCCTCAGTGCAGCCCTTCTCAGCACGGTCCCTGACCACCCCCCCCCCCAACTGTCTGATCATAGAATTGTAGAGTTGGAAGGGAGCACGAGGGTTTGTTTGAAAGTGCGCTGTTAATTTGCTGTTTATGTTAACAGTCAAAAATATTCTTTGCTAATGTAATGCTTGTACCCAGTCTGGGAATGAAATCTCTTGGCCGAGACTTCACAGTTTGGTGAGTCATCTTTAAAACAATAACTTGGTCATTGTTCACCACTTCCGCACGAGAAAGAAGATAAACTCTGCTAAACAGTTTAGAAAAAGGTTTTACCTAACCACCAGTATCTGCGCAGCAAAAGTGTGTGGACCGTAACTTCTAATAGTTATTTCATTAGATGAAATTGACAAATTATTCACACTGCACTAGGCTACATGTTTTCCCAACTTCAGAGTTTTCCCACTGTCTCCTTCCCATGGAATTTCTGGCTCTCCTGGGATATCACACAGAGGTCCATGAATAATAATACCATAGCTTAAAGGTCCCAGGCCCTAAGGAAGCCAGACTATCCTCCACCAGGGCCAGGGCTTTTTCAGTGATGGCTCTGACCTGGTGGAATGCTCTGTCCCATGAGACTAGGGCCCTGCAGGACTTGATCTCCTTCCGCAGGGCCTGTAAGACAGAGCTATTCCACCTGGCCTTCAATTTGAATTAGCCTAATCCTCTATTCCCTTTTCCCTTTCCTCTTCTATGAAGAAACCCTTTCTGGGACCCCACATTTAAATTCTTCCCTGGTCTCCTTGCTGGCCCTAGTAGGACCAACTTGGCCAGTTAGCCCTGGTGATCATTTGATGTCTATTGACTGGGGCTCCCTCCTCCCCCCCAAAAAATAATGACCCCTGATTTTTTGAATTTTAATGATATTGATGATGCATTTTATGTTGCATTTCAAGCTGTTTTATGCTGTTTCTAAGTCACATTTTAATCAATGTTTTGTATTTGCTGTAAGCCGCCCTGAGCCCGGTTTTTAAACCGAGACGGGCGGAGTATAAATAAATAAATAAAATTATTAATTATTATTATTATAGTAAAAGCGAGAGCATCCCCTTCTCACCTTCTCCAAAGGTTTCATCAGGATCTGGCGTCTCTTCTGGAGATATTGTAGAAAACATTCTACCTTCTTCTTCAGCTATCTTGAAATGATTCCCTGTAGATCAGATAAAATGAGTTGTTGTTTTTAAAAAAATAAAAATAAACCTAACTGGTGTTTTTTAAAAAAAAACAAAAACAAACAAACAACCCACAAAATGACACAAAGAATCTGCAGGCATTCTTAAAATGAACAATTTATTGTGATACAAACTTGCATGGGTTAGATGTCCATCAAATCAATTGCATCAAGTGGTTAGTTAAAATGGTAAGGTTAGATGATAGATGACAGATAGATAGATAGATAGATAGATAGATAGATAGATAGATAGATATAAATAGATAGACAGACAGACAGACAGATGATAGATAGATAGAGATGATAGATAGATAGATGAGATAGATAGATAGATAGATAGAGATAGATAGATAGATAGATAGATAGATAGATAGATAGATAGATAGATAGATAGATAGATATAGATAGATATAGATGATAGATAGATAGATAGATAGATAGATAGATAGATAGATAGATAGATAGATAGATGATAGATAGATGATAGATAGATAGATGAGATAGATAGATAGATAGATAGATAGAGATAGATAGATAGATAGAGATGATAGATAGATAGATGAGATAGATAGATGAGATATACACCCTGTACTGTTGGGAGGGGGAGTTCAAAATGAGACCAGACAGTCAAGCAGTACCAGGGAAGATCAGCATTGCACAATCGGGAATAGAAATGATCCACTCCCTACTAGAGACCATTGGTGATGAATTGGCACAGCAAATAGTATAAATATTCACCTAAACAGAAACAATCACATGTCTGTGGACCTCTACAGAGACTTTCCATTCCACCCCCCTCAGATGGATCCCTGAGTCTTAAGACTCAGAGATTCAGCTGCAAATAAAAGGTTTTAAGTGTGTTGTAAAGTGCAATATACAAATGTGATGCTAGATGGAGAAAGTGAGCTATGGCAAATTCAATGTAGTTTTTCAAAATGTGTTTTTTGAAAAAGAATTTTCACAGCGTTTTTTATATGTATGCAGATTCCACCTTACTTACCATTGTCTGTTGATCTCCCAAGAGAATCAGAAGTTGAAACTGACTCAGGCTCCATTGAGCTAGTAATACCAGGTGGAGCAGCGCTGGTTTCCTCTGTGTTGAAGGCTTTCACTGACAACCCTGAAATCACACTCGTGATTAAATCATTCGCCTACTAAACAGTAAATTTGATTTATGTCATTGGTCTTTATTGGCATAAGTTTAAACAGTAAAACCACAAAATAATACAAAGTCACCCAAATACATTAATAATACAAACACATACAATATATAAAAGACTAGATAGCCACCATTGAATAAATCAGGCAACTTTAGATTTAGCTTTAAAAATCTTGGTTAAATTCCCACGAAACAATCTTGGTCATTCCACAGATGTGGAGGCACCACTAAAAAGTCCCTGGTCTGAAAAGCAGGGTGTAGAGGCCCCATTCCTGGTTTAATTAAGATATTGAAGACAGGGGTGTCTCTTGACCCCTGTGAAGTAGTTTTTCTGTCCTCTTGATCCATCTTGTCAACATCTGGAATAAGGGAAGAAGAAGGTTCCAGAACACATGGGATATAAACCACAGGGCGATGCTGACTTACCTCTTGGCATGGAGTTTCCAAAAGGACCAGCAAGGCCTTCCTGTGCTTTAGTCATGAATAAAGCAGAAAGTGTATGTTAGCAAACCAGACAATGTGTTGTACTCCTTGCACTGTATTTGTTGAGTTTTTCCTATCCCAACTCCCCACCCTAAAGCAAGGGTCAGCAAACTTTTTCAGCAGGGAGCCAGTCCACTGTCGCTCAGACCTTGTGGGGGACCGGACTATATTTTGAAAAAATAATAATACAGTGGTACCTCGGGTTACAAACGTTTCAGGTTACAGATGGTTCATGTTACAGAATCCGCTAACCCAGAAATAGTACCTCGGGTTAAGAACTTTGCTTCAGGATGAGAACAGAAATCGTGCGCGGCAGCAGCAGCGGGAGGCCCCATTAGCTAAAGTGGTACCTCAGGTTAAGAACAGTTTCAGGTTAAGAACGGACCTCCAGAATGAATTAAGTTCTTAACCCGAAGTGCCACTGTAAATGAATCAATTCCTATGCCCGACAAATAACCCAGAGATGCATTTTAAATAAAAAGACACATTCTACTCATGTAAAAACACACTGATTCCTGGACCCTCCACGGACCGGATTGAGAAGGCGATTGGGCAGAATTTGGTCCCCGGGCCTTAGGTTGCCTACTCCTGCCCTAAAGCAAAGGCCAAGAAGAATGAGGACTGACTAAAAGGTTTAAACTTTTTGCACTGAACGCCAGTGATTTTTATGAGGGCATTTTCAGCAGAGTGCAGGGACCAGAAACCACATACCTCCATCTCTGAGGGTTTCGAGGCCTCCGCCGCTCTCCATGTCTGGATTAACTGTTTTGAAAGAAAAGTAACCAGTGCAGAAATAATACTTTTGATCAGAAAAGCCATTCAATCTCCTATCCATATAAATTCAAGCAAAAAATTACTTGCAAAAAGATTCACTACAAAGAGGGTCCGTGTGGCAACTCCCCTCACCACTGAAGGAAATTCCAGAGTGGGCCTTACCGTGTCATTGACAGCTGTTATGGACCCAAATATTTGGTGGAGCATTCACTGTCTCATGGACTTTGGTCTACCATGGTCTATCAAGAGCCTCTATCGTTGACCTCATCAGCCCTACCACTTTTCTACTCTCCACGTATGACCCATGAGTTACAAATATAGGGAGATGTTGTTAGATTAAGGTTGCATAATTGTTCCCTGGTTCCTTTTCTTCTGAAAAGGGTGACGCTGTGGTCTAAACCAATGTTCCTCAACCTTGGGTCCCCAGATGTTTTTGGCCTACAACTCCCATCATCCATAGCTAGCAGGACCAGTGGTCATGGATGATGGGAGTTGTAGGCCAAAAACATCTGGGGACCCAAGGTTGAGGAACACTGGTCTAAACCACAAAGCCTAGGGCTTCCTGATCAGAAGGTCAGTGGTTCAAATCCCCGCGATGGGGTGAGCTCTCATTGCTCGGTCCCAGCTCCTGCCAACCTAGCAGTTCGAAAGCACGTCAAAGTGCAAGTAGATAAATAGGTACCGCTCTGGCGGGAAGGTAAACGACGTTTCTGTGCGCTGCTCTGGTTCGCCAGAAACAGCTTAATCATGCTGGCCACATGACTCAGAAGCTGTCTGCGGACAAACGCCGGCTCCCTCGTCCAGTAAAGCGAGATGAGCACTGCAACCCCAGAGTCGTCCGTGACTGGACTTAACAGTCAGGGGTCCCTTTACCTTTACCTATATGATGGACTTTGCAAAACATTTAGCAGCACCACTGTGGTGTAATGCAGAAGTAGAAAACTTGTGGCCCTCCAAATGTTGCTGGACCACAATTACCAAGATCCCTGACATGCTGACTGGGGCTGTTGGGAGTTGGAGTCCCAGCAACATGTGGTGGTCTACTGGTTACTCCATCCCTGATGTTAGTGGTTCGAGCAGCAGTAGCCAATGTGGTGCCTTACGAATGTTGCTGGAATACAACTCCCATCATGTCCAACCATTGATCATGATGGATTGGATGGTGGGAGTTGGAGTCTGAGGACATCACATGGGCTACCCTTGGGTCAGAGTGTTGGACTGGGCTTGAAGAGACCTACGTTCAAATCCACCACTCAACCATATGGCATTTACTGAGTAAATGCAACTGGAATTTCTGTTTAAAAAAAAAGAAGATTATGAATCAATGATGACTTTGTTTATTGTGCTGTGCTGTCAGAAGAAGCTGAGGATGAAGAGCAAGAAGACAGTGATGTTAACCTGTGTGAGATGTACTTACCACCTTCTTCTGGGTTTCTTAGCAAGAGTCCACTGGACTCAGGAGAAATGTCTGTCAAAGGAAAAACAAGAAAGCTCAACATTCTTTAGTTTATTCGGACCATTATAAATCAAAGATGCAACATCTTTGGTATATCTCTGGCTGAGCTGATGAAGGAGTTAATCCGGTGCAGTCGGAGATCCACTGGATCCTAACCTGCTCACTCTGGAAGATCTTGCTATAGCATTGTTCCGAAAGTTAGTTATATCATAGAATTGTAGAGTTGGGATCCAAGGGCAATCGATGGCAGATGGCCAGCCAACCACTGCTTAAAAACCTCAAATGAACGGGATTAAAACATACTAGTCTTAACGATCAATTGATTTTATCTTTTTTATGATGATGATAACTTTAAGCATATTTGATTTAACTGGCCTATGGATTCAGCCATGTTTTATCTGTAAGTTCATCTGTACACCGCAGTTTATAAGTTTTCTAAACAAGTCTTCTAAAAGCCCTAAAGCCATCACACACCTCCTTCTCTGTGGGCTTCGAGGCCTCCATCACTCGCCGCATCTGAAGCAACTGTTTAAAAGAAAATAAACCAGCATGGGAGCGATGCTGTGGTCAGGGAAATCAAGCATGCTTTGGGAAAGCAACAGAAGAAATTAATCATATCAAGGAGATGGACAATAACATCATGCCTGCGAATAACGACTTACGGTCCGCTCCAGAACTCTGTACAACCATCCCATCTGTGGTCTGTGGGATAACTGAAAGATAACACAATATCGATATATGCCTATGAGAGTCTGCAAGCTTCATCATCGCATACCATAATCAGAGTAACATCTGCTGTGCTATATTTTGTTTTATGTCTGTGCAGAGGACAGTAAGGAGAAGAGACTGATCTTCTGCAAGAGGGGATAGACCACATATAGCCATATCTGGAAAACTAGGCCCAAATCCTCTCCCAAGGTAAGTCATGATATAATAAGATTCGAGGAGGGGGGGGTGTCTTGTGAGCCATTCAGTTGAACCCCCTTCAAGATACAGGACATCCAGAGATCAAGAGCATAAGATGGCTGCCCAACTCCTGATTGAAGACCTTCAGCAAATATCAGCCCACCCAACGCACTAACTACCGGTAGTTCCATTGTCTATCTGCCCTTAGTAATAATAATAATAATTTTAGTATTTATATCCTGCCATCTGGCTGGGTTCCCCCAGCCCTTGATGTCAAGATGTTCAGCAGCAATCTACCCTCTTGTGACGTAATCCCGTTTGATCCGTTCCTGCTCTCTGGGGCAGCAGAGAATATACCGGTACCTTTGTTGTCTTCTACCTGGCAGACCTTCAGGTATTTGAAAAGTTCTATCATGCCCCCCCCCACGCCTTGCTCATCTTTTCTACAGGAAAAATAGACCTATTTCCTCGAAGCTTTCCTCAACAGGACTTGTTGAACACCCCACTGGCTATTGTTCTTGCCGTCTTGTGATCCGGTTCCAGTTTGTCCCGGCAGTTTCCCCGAAGAGGCTAACCTGAGCAGCAGAGGCTGGTCCATTAGAACAGATGAATCACTGCCCCACAAACCTCTGCCGGCCCTTAGTTGGCCCCCACCTGCTTGCCTTCTTACTTGCAAACAGTCCAAGGGGTGGCACAGCCTTCCAGCTTCCTTCCTCCTAGTGTTCTGTCTTGTAGGACTCAGCAAGGAGGAGGATGGAGACAATCATGGCCGGATTTAGGTTTGATGGGGCCCTAAGCTACTGAACGTAAAGGGGGTCCTTTATATGTCCAGCTGTCCTTTGTCAACAACAAATTGCTGCTGATTTTTTTGTGTTGAATATATGCTTTATGGCATGGGTAGGCAAACTAAGGCCCGGGGGCCGGATCCGGCCCAATCACCTTCTAAATCTGGCCCGCAGACGGTCCAGGAATCAGCGTGTTTTTACATGAGTAGAATGTGTCCTTTTATTTAAAATGCATCTCTGGGTTATTTGTGGGGCATAGGAATTCGTTCATTCCCCCCCCTTCAAAATATAGTCCTGCCCCCCACATGGTCTGAGGGACAGTGGACTGGCCCCCTGCTGAAAAAGTTTGCTGACCAATGCAATATGGTAATTTATGGACTTATTTGTATCTAAAGCCATTTGCGCATAATTGTTGAACTGAAATACAATTAAGAAGTATATTAATAGTGAAGTAGAATTAAGAAGTATATTAATAGTGAAATAATTATTAAGCTCTAACGAAAAATGATTTTTTATTTATAACAAACTTAATAATGTGAACACATTGGCATTTGGCAATAACAAAAGTTCCTTTAGAAACACAATTTACAAAACACTGTTGCTGTATGTAGGTTTTATTTTATTTCTTTTTTATCTTATATTTTGGAAATGTACATCCAGGGTTTTTTTCCTCCTTTACATTTTTTTGGGCCCCCCAAGAGAGTGGGGCCCTAAGCTATAGCTTGTTTAGCTTATACGTAAATCCGGCACTGGAGACAATAGAGTGCATTGGCTCTGCCTGTCATTGGCTCTAGCTCCACCTATTGTTGGTCCTCCTTGCCTTCCACCCTACCAATCCCAATGGTCATCACTGCACCCAGGCAAAGAGAAGAGGCATGTAGCCTAGCAGAATGGGGAGATATAATGTGGGGGTCAATATCAACCTCTAGCATTTTATGCTGCATTCATACTCTTCTGTGGGAGCAGGAGAAATTAGTCAAAATATGTCAGAATCACACACAAAACCCATATGTTCCCTTTTGCAAAATTCACCCTACCTTGGTGCAAAGGTTCAGTTTTGATCCCAGTTAAACTAAACAAGAACACTGGCAAACGTACCCTCTGCAACAGATGTGTCTGTCAGCTGAGTATCTTCAGCCCTCTGGTTCTGAAACTCTAGAGGGGGGGGGAAAGCTTCTTATTGGAAGGGATGAACATATTTGCACAGTCTCTATCTGGGCCTATTCATCTGGGGAAGTCTGTTTTCTGTTACCTGTCACTCGTAGACTCCTGCCCCAATTTGGGCTCTGGGATAGACAGTATAGGATACACATAGAATACCTGCAGCACCAAGCTGGTCTCCGACCATAATAAAAAATTATTATTATTACCTGCAGCATGAAGTGTTGTCTGACTTCTCTCGCTGACTGTTTCTGTAAAGAAGAGGGAGCAGGTGTTCTATGATTCATTTTTGTAAAAAATAGAAATTTAAAAAATGTCCAGGCATATGAAAAATGGACAGTGTGCATGCTAAAGGGGAAAGGAGGGATGAAAAGGAAGGGTGAGCAGCTCTTCTCAATGCAAGAAGTACATACAGAAATTTGTTCCGCTTTTTAAACTTGAGAAATGGAAATGTTTGACAATCCAGTCCAAAGCCCCACATATATCCCGACGCACTTAACAAAGCACACATGCTAGAGATGGAGTTTGCTGTTCTGCAGCTGTTTGTCTTTTGATTGTATTGTTGTTGTTCAGTCATTCAGTCATGTCCGACTCTTCGTGACCCCATGGACCAGAGCACGCCAGGCACGCCTATCCTTCACTGCCTCCCGCAGTTTGGCCAAACTCATGTTAGTAGCTTCGAGAACACTGTCCAACCATCTCATCCTCTGTCGTCCCCTTCTCCTTGTGCCCTCCATCTTTCCCAACATCAGGGTCTTTTCCAGGGA
The DNA here is from genome assembly GCA_900245905.1 of Lacerta viridis. NCBI lineage: Eukaryota > Metazoa > Chordata > Lepidosauria > Squamata > Lacertidae > Lacerta > Lacerta viridis. The sequence goes on from OFHU01001604.1 coordinate 263,253, forward strand.
GTCTTCTCTTCTCATGAGGTGGCCAAAGTATTGGAGCCTCAGCTTCAGGATCTGTCCTTCCAGTGAGCACTCAGGGCTGATTTCTTTAAGGATGGATAAGTTTGATCTTTTTGCAGTCCATGGGACTCTCAAGAGTCTCCTCCAGCACCATAATTCAAAAGCATCAATTCTTCGGCGATCAGCCTTCTTTATGGTCCAGCTCTCACTTCCGTACATTACTACTGGGAAAACCATAGCTTTAACTATACGGACCTTTGTTGGCAAGGTGATGTCTTTGCTTTTTAAGATGCTGTCTAGGTTTGTCATTGATTGTATTATCGTAGCTCAAAACCAGTCTATTAGAGTTTGCATTTCATTAAATTTATAGGATCTCTGCCCAATTCGGTGGCTTGCAAAAACAACTTTATTGTTTTCTATCATCCTGACAGTATTGCAAGCATCCATCGGTGTTGTGGACAGTAACACAGAGGATTGGGCATGAGAGGCAAACTGGTCTTCTTTGGCGTGCTTGTCCTCCTCTAGCAATCTTCTCATTGTGGAACTGTTGATAAGCCTAATTCCCTGGAAAGCAGTCTTAAAACTATTGGCTTGTACTTTTCACTCACTGAGACCCAGACCCAGACACACACAAAATTCGCTGACGTCCCTTTTGGATTGGGACTTGATGGATGAGGGAGTAAAGGAAGTAATGATAAAATGGTCAAAAGATGTTGATTCGGTAATTTATATTGAGCAATGGGACAAATTATGGAAAGAAACTATTAAATTTACAGCTTCATATAATATTAAGGAAAATTTCATTAAAATGTATTACAGATGGTACCTAACGCCGGTAAAGATAGCCAGAATATATAAATCAAAAAGCAACATGTGTTGGAAATGTAATAAGGAAATAGGAACTATGATGCATATGTGGTGGTGGTGTGAGAAAATTAAAACTTTCTGGCTATCGGTTCATGAAGAAATGAAAAAAATGATGAAAAAGTCAATAATGAAAAAGCCTGAGGCATATTTGTTAGGATTAATAGATGAAGATATACCAAAAGGGAAGGAAAAAGTATTTCTATATGCTAGTACAGCAGCCAGGGTAGTTATAGCAGCTAAGTGGAAGGATGAAAAGGCACCATCGAAAGAGGAATGGATCTGTAAATTGAATGAGTATCTATTAATGGCAAAATTAACAGTGGTAATAAGGAATACATCAAAGCAAAATTTAAAAAATGAATGGATATGTTATGAGGAATATATGGCCAAACATTACTTGCGTGTCTAGATTAAGAGATATGAAGATTAATAAAGGGAAAATAAAGAGATTAAGAGGATAAGAAAATGTTTTATAAAGAATGAGAATACAGAATGCATATTGAGAAAAGGATTTATGACAGAAGAAGAAATGTTGCTGGAGGGGAGTCAGAGGGGTGGGGGAGGAGGGGTTATGGGAGTATGATTTGTTTGTTTTGATTAGTATGCATGATTTCTTTAACTCGTTTAATGGATTTGTATATTTTAATCTAAAATTTCAATAAAGCTTCTTTAAAAAAAAATCGCTGACATGTGACATAATAGCAGTAGCAACAAATTAACTTTGCAAGAATACAGTTCATCAAAATTCAAATCAGGGAACAGGGACATCTACAGACCGCCGAGGAAACAAGATCTCAGAGTTTCTCTTTTATATTCTCACCTGTAACCAGAGAGGGACAGAGTGAAACATCCATGCTGTTCAAGGAAGAGTTAATGTGAGAATGCAGAAAGCATTCAATAGCCGCCTTGTCACAGTTGCAGAGAAGGCGTTCACAGGCATCGTCAGACTCTGGAGACGAAAGAAAACCGAAATTGAAGGGGGGTTGGTGAGATCAACATACAAAGTACTATTGAGATATCTGTTTCCACAATCTGCCTTCTCTCTATAAGGTTTTGACCAGGAGAAGTGCATTTCGTTTTTGTAGCTGAGAGTGTATATTGTGCCTCCCACGCTATTCAACCAGCATGGAACGAGTTCAAGACTGAGAACAGTTCACAGTGAGAGATTATTCAAATGCACTGGAAAACTCATCTATATAAATAAAAATGTAAATGTTCGTTTGTTACTAATCTAAGATCTCAGAAAGTCCTTGACCGATCGCTTTGAAATTTTGACACAACGTTGGGTTCCATTCCTGCCGTGTTTTTATGTAAAAATATTACATAAATGTCACACCTGTGACAGGTAAAAACTTGATTTTTGGCAAAAACAGCGCCATCTGCTGGACGCAAAAGCAGCACACGGTAATTTCATTGGTCATGTGCATGGGGGGCGGAGCCAGCACTTTTACAGGAACGTCCATTGTGTGTGCGCGGGGGGGAGGCAGCAGTTTTGACGGAAGAGCCGTTTCTGAGGGAGGAACACCATGGAGCAGTTTTGACGGAAGAGCCGTTTCTGAGGGAGGAAGACCATGGAGCCTCTCCGCTGGGAGAGGAGGCAGGCGGGAATTCAACGGGAGAAGCTGTGGGGAGGCAGCCGAAAGCGGGGTTGTGTGCATGGGGGGGCGGAGCCAGCATTTTTACAGGAGGCAGGGGGGAGTTCAACGGGGGAAGCTGCGGGGAGGCAGGCAAAAACGGGGTCTCCTTCCACTACGGGGGGCGGGAGACGGAGAGGAGCCAGGTGGGAGTTCAACGGGAGAAGCTGTGGGGAGGCAGACAAAAACAGAGGGAAAGACGGAGAGGAGGCAGGCAGAAGTTCAATGGGAAAAGCTGTGGGGAGGGTGGCGATATCTCCACAAAATTACAAACGTGCACTTTCTCCTTTCTATCTTCCTTTTCCAATGAACCAAATGAGCCACAGCAACATGTGGCTGGGTACAGCTAGCGTTGATATGAAATTCTCTTCTTTCCAATTACTGATTTGGACAGGAAACGATACATGCAAGAATCACCTGCACCTCTGAAAATATTATAATCGGCCAGTAGATAAAACCAAAATGCTACCTGGAAATGGAATAAGCAACATTTTTTTAAAAAAAAAAAAGAAGAAGAATCTAAATCTAAACTAAAACATGTAGGATAGTGAAAGCCCCTATAAGAATACACAATCATTCACATAAGACCACAGGGATTTGATGTGATCACATAGGAAGGGCATGCAAAAAGATTACAGATGAGTTCTCACAAAGGCAGTCATGTGCTGAAAGCTCACAATTAATTAATTGAAACAAAGCATTTTTTCTATGCCACTTCAATCAGTCTGTCAAGCACCCACAAAAGAAGATGTTTCGGGGTGCTTCAGTTATTATGGAGTTGGAAGCCTGCAGCCAATAGAAGGAACGATGTGCTCGCCACAATATACTAAGGTTCTACGAAAGAGAGTTATTCCAGAGCTGGAAAAGAGGCATCCTAACAGTACTGGGATATTTCAGCAGGACCTAGACCCCTGTCACACATCGAAAGTGGTGGAGAAATTCATGACAAGAGCAGCAAATACAGGTACTTGATTAGCCAGGGAATTCCCTGGACATAAATCCCATTGAGAATTTGTGGGCTACGTGCAAAAGTTGCCTCCGTGCCATCTGTTAGGATCATCCTACTCACGTGTAGGACCCTGGCAGAGACACATGCCCAACTGGCATGTTCTCCCCCTCCTGGTTGATCATTTGGGAGCTTCAAAAGCTTTCTCCAGCCCAAACATCACAGCGACTGATACCAAAAAGCATCAGCACACTTACGATCCTGCAGAGTATTTGCAGTTTGCGTAACAGAACTCAGTAGCACAGCATTTTGGCTAAACTACTTTATTTTCATATAATACACTCGGAGCATTCTGACTTAGCTCCTTCCTCTTTCTCATCAGACGACAAAGAGAGAAATAAACAAAGGACAATAGTCCTACATTCCGGAACACAGTAGTACAAATCATCCTGTCTCCATCACCTTCCCACTCTGTGGAATGAAAACATACACCGTCATGTGATAAAAACAACAATCTCATGACTGCAAACACGGAGCAGGAATCCTGCAAATCCCTCATGTGTGCTTTGAACACGGAGCCGGTGCCGGGGGGGGAGGGGAGGGACACGTGAACCAATAGGAAGGAGCCAAGAACGGAACCACAAGAGGAAATTAGGTTGTGCAGAAACTTCTGCAGAATAAATCGCCAGAGGCATTGTGCTTCTGAATACCAGATGCTGTGAGAGCACTTCTCATGTCTCATGGATGCTGAACCGGACTGGATGCTGAAACTTTGGCTCCTTATCAGATTCTGAACTAGTCACCTGCCAGGTATTTTTACTAATTCAAAAGTGGACCGTCAGTTTCTCTCTACATTCAAAGTGGCAAGTCCCTAGAGCAAGCTTTAAAACAGAATAAAATGCTTTAAAAAAACCAACAACAACAACACACACACAGTGTAAACCATGATGGATATAGAGAGAATAAGCCTGCAACTTACACACATTTAACTTGTGTGCATTTAGCTTTATGCATGTGGTTAATAATAATAATTAGAAATAATATTCCAGGACAAATACTTTGGCAATCTCACTCACCGTTGAACCAATGGGTTTGGACTAGATGTGATTTTGGCTTTAGGTGCAATCCCCCAAATGCAGCCGCTGTGTAAGTTGCAGGCTTACTGTAGTGCTGAACAGTTCTTAGAATTTGCCCAGCACCGCTCATAACATCTAGCCCACGAAACAAAAAAACAAGCCAGAATAGGTGTGACTTAGAGGCTTATTCATCTGAAGGCAAATGAACCTGGGGGGGGGAGGGTACGAAGCATTCATAGCATTTATTACACAGCCCTCAATCTTACCGCAGGTGATGTTTTTGGTGAGGCAGCTGACATCCGTCGAAATCTTCGCAGGATCCCACACACATTCTTCTTCTGTTGCCTCTTCGTAACACTTGCGGTGCTCAAAGCAGCAGCTTGTTTGGCATGCAGGTGGGGGGGGCGGGGGTAATATTCAAATAATTAATATAAGGCTATTTAGAATAACACAAACCCTACGCCAAAGGATAAATGGACATAAATCTGATATCAGGAATCACAAGACAGAGAAACCAGTAGGAGAACACTTCAATCTCCCAGGACATTCTATAAAAGATCTCAAAGTAGCTGTCTTAATACAAAGGAATTTCAGAAATAGACTGGAAAGAGAAGTGGCTGAATTGCAACTAATCACCAAACTTAAAACCATGGAGAAACCTGGTCTGAACAAAGACATTGGATTCTTATCTCATTATACATGACAAAGCTATCTTTAGCCATCTCACCCCTTGCCTTTCCCTGCAAGACCAATTGCAGCCGTTAAGAGTCGTCAACAGGTTTTCCACACCTATCAGCTGATCACCCATTCCCACCACCCTTCTGAGTAATACCCCTCCCCACTCCCTCACTATATTTAAGGGTCTGGTGACTTCTGTTTCAGTGTATCTGAAGAAGTGTGCATGCACACGAAAGCTCATACCAAGAACAAACTTAGTTGGTATCTAAGGTGCTACTGGAAAGAATTTTTTTATTTTGTTTTGGCTATTTAGAATGTGATTCTTGGCTTAGCCCCTTAATCTGTTTAGTTTGCATTTTAATACCTAATTTTCACCTCCCGAAAAAAGACGTGGACTGTAACACTTCAGCATTCACACTTATCTGAATTCCGTGGTGCGACTCTCTAGTCACCCCATCCCCCCAAAAAAGTGTACTAAAATGCTTGTTTTATTTATTTATTTTAACATTCTTATTACATGCCTGTCCCACCTTTCCTCAAACAAACTCCAGGTGGCACATAACATTCTCCTCTCCCCCCGTTTTATCCTAATAAAACAACCCTGTGAGGTAAGCCAGCCCAAGGGACTGTGACTAGCCCAAGGTAACTCGGTGAGTTTCATGGGTGGGAGGGAATTTGAACCTTGGTCTTGAGGGACCTAGTCCTACAAGGTGCCCACTCCACTTCATGGGCTGCAGTGAGAGATTTTACTTTCTTGGGCTCCATGATCACTGCAGATGGTGACAGCAGTCACGAAATTAAAGACGCCTGCTTCTTGGGAGGAAAGCAATGACAAACCTAGACAGCATCTTAAAAAGCAGAGACATCACCTTGCCGACAAAGGTCTGTATAGTTAAAGCTATGGTTTTCCCAGTAGTAATGTATGGAAGTGAGAGCTGGACCATAAAGAAGGCTGATCGCCGAAGAATTGATGCTTTTGAATTATGGTGCTGGAGGAGACTCTTGAGAGTCCCATGGACTGCAAAAAGATCAAACTTATCCATCCTTAAAGAAATCAGCCCTGAGTGCTCACTGGAAGGACAGATCCTGAAGTTGAGGCTCCAGTACTTTGGCCACCTCATGAGAAGAGAAGACTCCCTGGAAAAGACCCTGATGTTGGGAAAGATGGAGGGCACAAGGAGAAGGGGACGACAGAGGATGAGATGGTTGGACAGTGTTCTCGAAGCGACTGGCATGAGTTTGGCCAAACTGTGGGAGGCAGTGGAGGATAGGGGTGCCTAGTGTTCTCTCTTCTCTGGTCCATGGGGTCACAAAGAGTCAGACATGACTGAAGGACTGATGATCAACAACAACAACAACAATGCAAGAGCAACTGGAATAATAGAACTGTTGAGTTGGAAAGGATCCCCAAAGGTTGTCTAGTCCAGCCACCTGTAGGCGTGCCTGGCGTGCTCTGGTCCATGGGGTCACGAAGAGTCGGACATGACTGAACGACTGAACAACAACAAAGGGTAAAGTGTGCCTATAGATCTATAGTCCAGGAAGTATTTCTGCCCAAATTCGGACCTCTGTTGGACCTAAGCCTTTGGTCCATAGGTTATCCACCCTAGATTTAAGGTTACATGTGAACCAGGCTATAATGCATGGCAGCCTCTTGTTTTTACAGTCCCAGGCAGTCAACAAAGTCAGAATTAGTGTGTTCTTACTAGACAGTCTCCCTCAAGAGGTGGTGGACTCTCCTTCCTTGGAGGTTTGTAAGCAGAGGTTGGATGGCCATCTGTAATGGATGCTTTAGTTGAGATTCCTGCATTGCAGGGGGTTGGACTGGATGACCCTCGGGGCCCCTTCCAACTCTATGATTCTATGACTCCGTAGTCTTGCAGACCATGTTGCAGCAAGCAACCAGACACAAAAACCTCTGCAAAATGGGAATGTCATCATGAATATTCCGGACTCACCCATCAAATTCATCTGCAGGGAGACCCTCCATTTCGAATCGGCAGGTGCAGCCGTAGTCTTCGAAATCTCTGGGGCAAATGCCGGTCACACACCTCATTTTGCTCACAAAGTTGAGCAGTGCAGGGAAGCTGGTAAAGATGGACTGGAGCCAGGTGAACTGAGAACCCAAACAGTCTGCAGGGACAACCGTAAGGTGAATGCAGAGTCTGAAGGTAAACCATCGTTTGTAGTGAGTCAACTGGGCTCATCTCATAAATCGTTATTTTGGAGGTTTTTCAGAGAATGCTCAGAAACACACACACACACCCCTCAAGGAGACCAGCCCTTCGGAGAAAGGGCCATAGCTCAGTGGTAGAGCATCTGCTGGGAGACAGTCTTGCCTGAAACCCTGGAGAGCTACCACCAATTGGTATAGACAGCACAGAGCTAGAAGAAGCAGTGGTCTGATTCTGTATAATGCAGATTCCTATGTTCTCCTGACCCCCCCCCCCATGCAAGTTCCCCAAGTGAAGTAACCATTGTAAAGTAGGGAGAGAGATGTGAGAGGTCTTGTATATCCCGGTCTTGTGGCCTGCATCTTCCCAAGCATATTGAGGGACACATTTCGTGCTGGGATGCATGGGGGTTTGCAGTTTCCCAGAGCCTCCTAACTGAGTAACTTCAATCACCCCATTTCAGTGCATTGGACAGGGAGGCAGAGGAAACTCTAAATCCCATGCCTCCCAGCAGCAGATGATACTCCTCGGCATTGCGCAGGATCACACAACCCTAATGACCAGACTTTTACAGACTCATTTATTCCCAGAAGGCCCTCTCCAGCATGAATTCTCTCCAAGTTTGTTTGGGAAAGCGGGAGACTGGCAAGGGGGGAGCTGAGCTGAGCTAGATGGATTAATGGTCTGACTGTGTTCTTCCTAGAGAGGACTTCCTGTCATACAGGAAGGACTAAAGTGCTTAATTAACAGTGTAATTCTACACACGTCTTATTCAATGGAGCTTACTCCCAGGAAACTGCATATAATATTGCAGCTAGGAAATTCCGGTACATGATCCAAACCACATATCCTCATGGGAGGTTTCCTTGTGTGTTTCTGTATGATTCACTGTTCCCGGTTTGTTTCTTTCTAATTGGCCTGAGTACAGGTCATTGTTCTCCATCTCTTCATGTGATGGAATCAAAGCGTTTCTGAAAAATCCGTCCAGGCTGTGAGTGGCATTGCTTCAGTAGCCAAAGCTCTACCACCCAAACAGAAGAGAGAGATATCAGCATGCTTGGGGGGAAGTAGAAAAAAACCTTTAAGGGTGAGGGATAAAAACAGCCCAGTGAGGATGGAAAGGGGTCAGTGGGCATGGAATGCCAACTGTTGTGTGGGCAAGTAGGAAAATGTGGAGGGGTGAGGGAATGGAAGACTGGAATTCTGAAACGCAGCCTGTCGCGCTGCAGCATTCCATTGCAGTTCTCTCTTGTACATTCCTGATACACAGCACCACTTTTTTTTTGTTCTGGATTGTGCACCTAGGCACATTCAGATATGACCACAATTCAAAGTAATGCACACAAATCAAAAATGCAGATATGCAAGTGTCAGGAAGTGTTCTCCCCTTTAAACGAGCCGGATTTTTTTTTTTTTTTTTTTTTAAAAAGAACGATGTTCACTTACCGAAAAACAAGGCAACACCTTCCACATTTGCAAAGACCCCATTGAAGAATGTAATGTTATCTGAATGTAAATAGTTTTAAAATGTTAAAGGTTATACATGCCCATCTCTCATCTATTTCATTTCATCCACAAACTAAATTGTGGGATAGACACCCAAAAATGAACCATTTCCCAACATTCTGTCCCACTCTCCCAGTATTTTGTCACACTTTAGGGTGACCAACAAACCCAACCCAAAGCAGCGAGGCTGTACAGTTAGAAGCTGGTTTGGCTCTTAATGAGTGGGACTGCCACAGGAAGGAAATTCAGAAAATATTTATTATGACAAAGCCACCTAACATCTGATGGACTTCTGGGAAACCTCTGCCATCAAACCCCTGCTCAGGCTATGATAGGGTTACCAGATGTCCCCATTTCCCAGGAACAGCCCCCCGGATTTGCAAATTTGTCCCCGGACAAATTCCATCCCCAGATTTCATCTAATGTCCCCGGGAAATGTGGCAGCGGCAGCAGCAGTAGTCTCAGCAGCCTGGAGCCAGCCTGGTAGCACAGTTGGCTCTGGCTGGCTTCAGGAGCTGGTCACTGCCATGGCACCCACCATTTTGCCTCGCTGGAAGTCCCCATATGCTATGTTGCTCACAAGACACATCATATGGGGACTCGGTGTAGGGGCTGAAGACACTGTGCTGTGCGCCGGCGGCGGACGAAAGCCGCACAGGGTCGTTGAGCTCTGTGCGCTGCTTCAACTTGGCACTCAGCTTGCTGTCAGCACCGCTGTCCAAGGCCATTGGCTCGGCCTCTGGCTCAGCCACCAGGTGGTGCTCAGGTGGCTGCAACTGCTGCTCAGTTTCGCCATTGTGCTCCTCGACTTGAAAGCGGCGGCTCAGCTCGTCGGCCAGCTCACAGATGAGAGGCGAGCAGGAGACGAGCAGATCCAGCCTGAGTGCGCCTCCTCCCGCTTGCTCGCTGCCGGCTCTGCCCCGGACCTGCTGGCTGCAGCGGGGTTGGACAGCCGCTGGACGATGCCTGCACAGCAGATGCCCAGATAGGCGGGTAGGGAAGCAGCAGGAGGAGGGGATTTCTGCTAACGCTTACTCCCGAGTAAGCCTGTAGGGGATCGCCCCGGACTCAGGCATGGGCACAACCCCCTCTCAGGGGTTGACCAAACCATCGAGTCCATGAATTCCTTTAACGGAATACCCTTCACATACGGATGGCAAGAGCATTCTCCCATCCCTATCACCTGAACCCTACCCTCAACCTTAGAAGTTGTGATGATTTACTACGTGGCAGGAAAAACCCAAATGGCAACAGCCAATCAGCCAAGTGGGGAAAATTCCTGCCATGCCCCTGTCCCTACGACAGACGGCACATGGCGACATAGCAAGGTCAAGCGCACAAGCCCTAAAAGTTGGGAGAGGTAGGCGGGTGTTCCGATGCACACACCAAAAGAGGAAGCTCTGGGTCACGTGCATGGGTATTTATGGGTCCCTCAATCTGTTTAGCTTGCGTCCCATTGGCCTGATTGAACCCTGCATCAAGGGACCTTCCAATTGGGTGTTGTGGCTGTCAATTATACCCACCGACAACACAGGGGTTTGGTTGCCAGGTCTCACCGCAATACGTGCCCTCTTTAAGGGAGGTCCCGATTTGCCAGTGTAGGCAGCAAGATGAATCTGCAACACCCCATATTCAGAGGTTCGGTTGCTGCTGGACAGATACAGAACAAGAGCTTCTTACTTAGATCTCTTTCTGCTGCGTGCGGAAGATCCATTGGAATCGCTGGTGTCTCTGATCCTTGACCTCCTGTCTCGCCAGTTCCGTTCAGAAGGATCAGAAATTAAAACAGAAAGATTAATCAATAGAGTGCCTGAAGCCAATTTTGGTTGACTCATTTGTTGGTCTCCATCGCAATATCCAAAGTGCATCTCTTACTTGCTCTCCTCTCCTCTGTATCTCTTAGTTGACTTCATGCATTTACCTTTGCTATTTATCTATTAAACATTCACTGAAGTGAAATTCAAGATGAACTTAAAATGTGTAAGTGTGTTGTGTACCCTGCCCCAGGTTGCATATGAGGATCTGAAGGCATATGCCATCTGCTGTGGAGACTTCAAAGTTGGTTCTTTCTGAAATCGGTGGGAATTATCTGCACACCAGCGACACTAAGATCAAATTTCCAGGTTCAATTTCCGCCTTACTCCAACCAGCTTCTCTGAAATGGGGGGCCGGGGGGGGGGCAGCGGGATAAGTCTGCAAAACATCACCTTACCCAGAAATTTGGGTGTGAGAAAGTACAGGGAGGAAGGATCTTGTCAGAGGAAGAATTATTTATAACGTGGTCAACATTTACAAAAAATATTTGATTCACTTTCATTTAAGGAAAAAATTACACTTGTGTTTTTTGTAGGATTTTAGTACATTTTGTGTAGACTTTTAACTTGGTTTAGTAGCTCCATAGAGCCGTGAGAAATTTCCCATTCACTGTAATGGAGGGATGCTCTCTGAAGTGAACCTTCCACTGAAGTGAACAGAGACTCCTTCTGTTACACAACTTCTGTATAGCAGAAAATACACAGGCCTTTGGAATACATAGGGTTATTCCCAAAAGTTAGATGGAAGTGATACATCTCTCAGCAGCCAATGCATTGATCTGATAATTTAAAAAAAAAAATCTAATTATGTTTAATACACAATTGTTTTGCTTTACTGTTTGGCTGACAGCTTGATCTTTGTGTTCTACTCAGATAGAAGTGGGTTTTACTGAATTCATCTAAATCTGCAGAGGATTGCAACCTTGCCATGTGTTTATTGCCTGTTGGCATCCACCTCTCCCAAGAGACAATGGAGCAAGCCTCCAGGGGTGAAGTCAAAGAAGTACTGAAGTGACCTCCCTGGGGTGCAAGCCTGGGCAGCAGTGGCGGAGCTTCATGCTCTGGCACTGGGGGCGGGAACCAGGCAGGGGTGGGGCTGGCGTGCATTCTGGGGCGTGGCGCACCGTCCGCAGGGGCATGGCACGCGTTCTGGGAGTGGGGCGCACAGTGCAGGTAGGGGGGCAGCCGAGATGGAATCCAACAGGGATCGGGCTGCCCAGGGTGCCCCGCCCCCTACGCCCCGCACTTCCTATGCCAGTGCTGGGCGGTGTCTCTGGAGGTCCAGGGCTGCCCCCCTCTCAGCCTCATTGATGTGGTCCAAACGAAAGCAGAGCAAAGCGTTTGGCACCAGTTTGGCTGCAGGAGTTGCCGGAATGAGGCATACAAGGCACCATCTAACCATCTTAGGGATTTGTGTAGGGTTTAAAAGGTAAAGGAACCCCTGACCATTAGGTCCAGTTGCGGGCGACTCTGGGGTTGCGGCGCTCATCTCGCTCTATAGGCCGAGGAAGCCGGTGTACAGCTTCTGGGTCATTTGGCCAGCATGACTAACCAGAGCAGCGCACGGAAACGCCGTTTACCTTCCCGCCGGAGCGGTACCTATTTATCTACTAGCACTTGCTGTGTTTTCGAACTGCTAGGTGGGCAGGAGCTGGGACCAAGCAAAGGGAGCTCACCCTGTCATGGGGATTTGAACCGCTGACCTGATCGGCAAGCCCTAGGCTTCGTGGTTTAGACCACAGCGCCACCCGCATCTCCCTTGTGTAGGGTTAACTCCTTAGCTTTTTCTTATCCCAAAGATGTCCCACAAGTTAGTGGAGATTTAGGATCAGAGTTGTATGTACCTATATGTGTTTTATCATCATCATCATTATCAACAGTTCTTACTATAGAGCAGCTTTCCCTAACCTTGGGTCCCCAGATGTTGTAATGGTATTCCGAATGTTCCAGCTCCCATAATCCCCATTAAGCATGGCCAATGTCCATGGATAAAGGAATGTGTAACCTGACCAAATCTGTGGATACAAGGCTGGGAAGTTCTGCTGTAAGAGCCTATAGGGTAAGCAGTTCTCGAGACGTGCTTGACGCAAAACGCCCATACAAAATGATGAACAGAGCTTGAGAAACAGTATCATTATTTTCCACTTACCACCACTATGCAATACCATCAACATATTCACCAGGAGAATAACCACCATTGTTTTTCAGGAATCTTGCCTGGTGAATTAAGTAAAATGTTAGACCGGGCGTGCGTATTTTCTTTGAAGGTGATACAATATAGCTGCCCTATTGAAAAGCCATCAGATCATTTATGTCTCCTCAGTTCATTCCACTATTCAATGACAAAAGACAATATTATTCCCTGAAAGCGTTTCAGCATAGGAGCCTAAGATCTGGCAAGGGTGATGCAACCGTCAGCTTGTCTCTGGAAGTAATTGCTCACACAAGAAGAGAATAAAAGCATTTAGAGCTTTTCTGTTCATGAAAAAAAGGGGGGGACTATAAAGGTGGTTTTTTTAAATTGAATAGTGTGGAAAAAGACAGTGGGTGGGACACGAAGGGGCAGACTTTCAAATTTCAGCAGACCTCTTGAGATCAGGCAATCTCTTATCTACAATTGCTACCTCAAGAACCTCCAAGGTAGGGTTTCTATATGCCCGGAATTTCCCAGAAATAGAAGGAATACAGCAGTAGGAAGCGATGTCTGGGAAAATCCGTACAGAAGGCAACCCATTTCGGAAGAATTTCCTAAAAGAAATACGTAGCTTAAAAGCTCAACAACTTTGTCAGAAAGGACTTTCACTTTCTGAAATATGGCAACGCTACTCCAAGGGCCCGTCCGATTCAAAAAACTCCAAACAGTTTTGTGACTGCATCAACCAGCTTCTTCCACATCAACCCTTGCTTGGATCCCTGACCCTGCTTCTGAGTTTAAATCGCACATAGGATCATGCTGCACACATGACTAGAATCTAAATCACACCTTCTGCCTCAAAGGTAAAGTGCAATGCAAATCAGGGATGGAGGAGAAATTCGATTCAGATCGCGTTGAAAGGCAAACCAACCTAACTGGCACCTTACGAATTAATACACGAACTGAAACACAACCATCCCTTTGAAATTCTCACTTCTCCAAACGCAGTTCTCCAGCCAGATAAATGCAAAAGCAGTACATATACCAAGGTAAAGTGCATACATTGGTGAAAATACCATGCCAAATGCTTGATATGAGGGGAAATGGCCTTACAAAAAATGTGCAAATTAGGAGAGTTTTAGTACTAAAATGGTGGTGATTTCCATGAAGACTTTTAAATAATAATGAAGAAGAAGAAGAAGAAGAAGAAGAAGAAGAAGAAGAAGAAGAAGAAGAAGAAGAAGAAGAAGAAGAAAGAGGTGCTAATATGCTTGGAGTAAGAGATATGAAGGAGTTTTAAATATCAACTTACATAAAGAACTAAAGACGATTATAGAAATATGCAAAAACTAAGAATGTACAAATAGTGAACAAATAGCTTACAACGGAAGTCGAAAGAGTGGCGGAGGGAAGTCAGAGGGGTGCTTGGTGGTGGGTGTGGTGATGGGATGGAAAAATAGGAAATGTATGATAGATATGATATTGTATGTTAATATGAGAATGTACTGTCTGTATTGTGTTTTAATCAATAAATTTAATTATTATTATTATTATTATTATTATTATTAATTGCCTTATTATTATTATTATTGCAAAGTGAAATGTGGAAATGTGGAGAACTGGCAACTGGGAAAATGAGAAACTAAAATCGACAGATCTGACCATCCCTTAAGTGCAATCCTGCATATGATTCTTTGGAAGAAGTTATCTCACTGGGTTCAACCGTGCTGAGGACGGCTGCCTTGTCCCTTTACGGCCACTGGAGATTTCATCCTTCCAAGTCAACCGCTTTAAGATCAGGGTGCCAGTTCAGACCCGCTCCTCATCGCGTAAGATCCCCTTCCAACCAAAAGCGCACGACTTACCTTGAAGGATATTGCTCTAAAGGAGATGGGAAGAAGGAAATGGCCTTTAAAGAAAGTTAGGACTTAGTGATTTATACTTGCTTGCTTATCCCCCCCTTGCCCATGTGACCACTTTCTTCATCAACCCCACTTTAAGCTTTCTCAATCGGCCCTTTCATGAGGTTTGTGCAGGTCACAATGCTCGCCGCGGCGAGGTTTAACATTATAGATCATTTATATACCTGGGGCTATATTAAATAGGCCTTCTCTCCAGGGGACTGCGAGTTGCCGGAATAATACAGGCCCTGTTGTAATTAAACAACAATTGCCCCTCTGTTATCCCTCTCCTGCCAAGTCACGTGACGTTGGCCGTAAGAACTTAATAAGAGACAACGTCCCATGTTGAGAGACAGGTGGAAATCTAGACTGATTTGGAGCCCCTGGTTTCTCCAAGTGTTGAAAAGGACAGAGAGTGTTGGAAAAAACAACATTAAAGGGTCTTTAGGGAGTGTGGGTCAGGGACAGGCAGATGATAGATAGATAGATAGATAGATAGATAGATAGATAGATAGATAGATAGATAGATAGAGATAGAGATACACACATACAGGTGAAACGCGAAAAATCAGAATATTGTGGAAAGGTTCATTTCTTTCAGTAATTCAACTTAAAAGGTGAAACTAATATATGAGATAGACTCATGACATGCAAAGCGAGATATGTCAAGCCTTTATTTGTTATAATTGTGATGATTATGGCGTACAGCTGATGAGAACCCCAAATTAACAATTTCAACTTTGGGGTTTTCATCAGCTGTATGCCATAATCATCACAATTATAACAAACAAAGGCTTGACATATCTCGCTTTGCATGTCATGAGTCTATCTCATATATTAAACTCCAGTAGCTAATGAAAACAATTGCTTACATAAATGGACTTTTCCATGATATTCTAATTTTTCGAGTTTCACCTGTACTCACGTAGGAAAAAAATTGCCCCACTTTTTTTTAGAACAGGAAATCAAAGTGAATTACGGGTTTTTTAAAAGAAAAAAAAACTGATAATCAAAAGAGCATAAACGGAATGCTACAAAGAAAAGTCTAAAAGCTTCCTTGAAGAGCCAGGTCTTTGTCAAATGCCAGGAGGCAAGGGAAGGTGGTGGGGAGAGCAGGCTTCTCGGGCGAAAGTGTGCCAAAGAGCCACAACCAAAAAGGCCCAGCAATTCATCTCCACCGACCCACAACACACCTCCTTTTTAAAAACTCATCTTTCCAACAACGGCAGGGAGCACAGAGCTTCTGGGGCGCTGCTGCAGGTGCCACAACTATGAAGTCCAAGGGAAGGTGAGAGGGGTTGGGGGCAGATTTCCGCATCGCACAGGGCGCCACTTAAATTTGAGACGCCACGGTCCGCCACTGTTTACACTCCCACTTCACCCCTGTGCTGTGAGATTAGCTGCACCAGCCAAGAGAGACCTTGATTGGAAGTCCCTTGTTGAAGTGCTTCCTGGGCTTCCAATGGGACCTCCTGCTGCCGCTGCGCCGCCAGAGCACGATTTCTGTTCTTAAGTGGAGTTCTTAACCTGAAGCGTACTTAACCCAAGGTACCACTGTATTAAAAAAGAAAAGAAGAATCTCACTGCTGCCAAGTGTCCTTTTGGCTCAGCCAGTAGAGCATGAGACTTTTAATCTTAGGGGGATTGGTTCATGCCCCACGTTGGGCAAAAGGGGCTGGACTAAATGATCCCCTTCCAACTCTATGATCTATGATCTAGACCATCCTTGAAAACCTGTGACCCTCTTCTTGTTCTGGACTGCAACTCCCACCATCCCTGACTACCAGTCATGCTGGCTGGGTCTGGTGGAAATCATAGTCCCAAACTTCTTGAGATCATTATGTTGAGGAGAGCTGCTCCAGACATCTACACTTTAACATGGTTGACTGCAAGCGCATCGGACAAGGGGGGGGGTTGCACTTTTCTCATCTTGAGGGCCGTATTTCCTTCTGGGCAATCTTCCAGGGGCCAGTGGTGGGCGGAGCCAGAGGCGAGAGTAGGTGGAGCAACAAATGCAAATGTCACCTTTGCATAATAGGGGTGCTCCTGTACAGAAACACATACATATGCACACCTCTGTTCTCTGTTCGGAGACTCTTGAGAGTCCCATGGACTGCAAGAAGATCAAACCTATCCATTCTCAAGGAAATCGGCCCTGAGTGCTCACTAGAAGGACAGATCCTGAAGTTGAGGCTCCAGTACTTTGGCCACCTCATGAGAAGAGAAGACTCCCTGGAAAAGACCCTGATGTTGGGAAAGATGGAGGGCACAAGGAGAAGGGGACGACAGAGGATGAGATGGTTGGACAGTGTTCTCGAAGCTACTAACATGAGTTTGGCCAAACTGCGAGAGGCAGTGAAGGATAGGCGTGCCATGGGGTCACGAAGAGTCGGACACGACTGAACGACTGAACAACAACAAAAGTTCTCTGTTTGGGCAAGGAAGCAGCCATTCTAGCCAGGCAAAAACACTCAGGGTGTGGTAGCAGCTGCTTGTGCGTGGCCTTTTCGACTTTGCAGATGGCCACACTAACACGTGGATATCTGGAGGGAGGGCCAAGAGTGTGGCCCCACAAACCCAGGACTCAGGGGATGCCTCCCCCCCATCAGAATTTAGACTTCTCAGAATGTTGCAATGCCGTGTGCAAGCATGTATGTATATCTGGGGAGGAAGAGTGCCTTTAAATGCACAGATCCATAAAAACCACATGCAAAGATGGGGCTCGTTGCGTAGCAGAAAATTGCTTGCAAAAATGTGTGTTTTAGTTCCTGTTAGGATGAAGTGAAGGAGCTGTGGGTGAAATGAGAGGTCACTGCAGCCCTGCAACTCTCAGATTCCTCTCCTTCTGTCAGCTCTCCTGCGCCTGTCTAGATGGCCATGGGGAAAGCCTGCTCAGGTGGCCAGCCTCCTTTTTCCTATGCAGCAGCACATGAAATGATACTTTAGGAATGAGCTCCACAACTTGGGTCCTTTGGGTACATGGGTGGGCAATGCATTTCAAGCATGACATAAACTTGCTTAGGAAACAGGTTTCCAACCAAGCTGATATCTCGCCCAGTATTAAATGAGAAGCCACCGATGTCCGTCTGTCCCTCCCCCCCAACCCACGCTCTGTGGCCTGTGAAGATCTACACTCCTCCTTTCTCCATTGTGGAGTTGGCACAGAGCCTTAACTCCAGCCCCTCGCTCAAATCAGTTGGGCCTGCATGTCTAGCACCACCTAGAGGCACAGCAGTGTGTCTGCTAATGCCATCTTTAGGCTCTCTGTGGCTGTGGGTTAAACCGCAGAGCCAAGGGCTTCTTGATCAGAAGGTCGGCGGTTCGAATCCCCATGATGGGGTGAGCTCCCGTTGCTCAGTCCCAGCTCCTGCCCACCTAGCAGTTCGAAAGCACGTCAAAGTGCAAGTAGATAAATAGGTACCACTCCAGCAGGAAGGTAAACGGTGTTTCCGTGCGCTGCTCTGGTTCGCCAGAAGCGGCTTTGTCATGCTGGCCACATGACCTGGAACCTGTACTGGCTCCCTCGGCCAATAAAGCAAGATGAGTGCCGCAACCCCAGAGTCGGACACGACTGGACCTAATGGTCAGGGGTCCCTTTACCTTTACCTTAAGTTTTATTTGCAATTGTCCATTCACACCACAAGTCACATTTAAATCCCACAGTCCCAGGGAGGGTCATAACTCAGTAGCAGAACAAGAAATGGTCCCAGATTCAATTCCTGGGATCTCCAGGCAGGTCTGAGGAAACCCTCGAGAGCTCACTGGACCAATGGTCTACTCATTGTTAAAGCAGGTTCTTCGTATACTGAACATGCACGAGCTGTGAAACAGCCATAGGCTTCATATCAATTCAGTTAAATATATGCCGTTTCATGATAATAAAAGTTCTCCAAGATTTTATCACAATATAATTCTTGCACATATTTTTATTCAGAGCTGGTTTACCACTGTTAACAACCCTCAACATAGACCCGTAACAATACTAATGATTATACTTTATGAAGTACAATGTACAAAAAAAAATCATTTAAGTTTAGTTTCTTGCTTGAGTTCCACCTCCTACTATTACAGTTCGTTTAATCAGTGCTTGGAATGGAAAATATTCTACTCTACTACAGGGGGAAACTCATTCTCCTCCCTTCTTCTTCTTCTTCTTCTTCTTCTTCTTCTTCTTCTTCTTCTTCTTCTTCTTCATACCCAGCAGTGATTTCTTGCACTGGTTAATAGGATGAAGTCTACATGTTTGTGTGAGTCGTCTTCTTAGCAATGACTCCTCTTCGGGCTTTAAATAGCTTTGCAAATGCTTGCAAGGCATTTTTGCTTTAAAGCTGAAAAAGCAAAAGGGGAAAGAGGAAACTCTTAAAAATCTTAAAGTCATAAAATTGTACAGTTGGAAGGAACCCAAAAGCTCATCTAGTCCAGCCCCCTGCGATGCTGGAATCACAGCTGAAGAATCCCTGACAAATGGCGATCCAACCTCTGCTTAAAAACCTCCAAGGAAGAAGACTCCATCACCTTTTGTGGGAGTCTGTTCCACAGCTGAACGGCTCCTACTGTTAGAAAGTTCTTCCTAATGTTTAGTCTCCTTTCTTGTAACTTGAATCCATTGGTTCGAGTCCTACCCTCTGGAGCAGCAGAAAGCCAGCTTGCTCCATCTTCCATGTGATAGCCCTTCAGATAAATAATAATAATAATAATAATAATAATAATTATTATTATTATTATTATTATTATTTATTTATTTATTTATTTATTTGTACCCTGCCCATCTGGCTGGGTTTCCCCAGCCACACTAATGGAAGATGCCTCTCATATCACCTCTCTGTCTTCTCGTGTTTGCATATATGTAATATATAGCATAACTTATCCATCCTTAAAGAAATCAGCCCTGAGAAATCAGTCACTGGAAGGACAGATCCTGAAGCTGAGGCTCCAGTACTTTGGCCACCTCATGAAGAAGAGAAGACTCCCTAGAAAAGACCCTGATGTTGGGAAAGATGGAGGGCACAAGGAGAAGGGGACACAGAGGATGAGATGGTTGGACAGTGTTCTCGAAGCGACTAGCATGAGTTTGGCCAAACTGCGGGAGGCAGTGAAAGATAGGCGTGCCTGGCGTGCTCTGGTCCATGGGGTCACGAAGAGTCGGACACGACTGAACGACTGAACAAAGAACAAATATATAGCAATGGTTCACACTCCCAAAATTGTGACTTCGATGGCATTCTTAAAAAAAAAAAATCCTCTGCTTCCACCCACTACCCTCCTTTGGTTCTACCTTCTGAGTGCCTTGAGCATGTACAAAGTGCAATATTCCATATGGCAGGAGTCTGCCACTCATAAGCAATCCCTTAGGAAGGTGAGGAGCTAAATGAGCTTGTCTGTGCTTCCTCTTTGTGTGCCACCCATGCACCCCTCCTTCCTTCCGCCCAGAGGTTAAGGACAGTAAGCTGGGCAGGAGGAAGAGAAGCTTGGGAACTGGAAGGTAGGAAAGGCCATAGCTCTGTGATGCAGGACCTGCTTTGCAGGCAGAAGGTCCCAGGTTCAGTTCTCAGCATCCCCAGGAAGGTCTGCAAGAAACCCCTCCCTGAATCCCTGAAGAACCACTACCAGTATACAATACTGAGCTAGATGGTCTGACTCAGTGCAAGGCAGCTTCATAAGTCCCTGTGAGCAATAGGCTAGCCAGCATGTTCTACACTAGCTGCAGTCTCTGGACCAACTTCAAGGGTAGTCTCACTTAGTGCACATTGCAGTAATCCAGACTTGAGGTTACCAGTGCATGGACAGCTGTGGTCAAGCTATTCTGTCCTGTAATCACAGAAGGGTAGTGGGAAAGGAGATAGATTTTGTCCAAGGGAAAGGGAGGCAAGCCTAGAGAATTCAAGTTTTGGGTGCCTGTAAGCTCTCCTGCAATCTTGTGAAGAAGGAGGAAATCTGGGTTCAATTTGCAGCTGGGAAAAGAGCTGAACGCCAAGTCTACTTGTCTGTTGAAATCGAATGTCTTCTGCCTAGTCCATGGTCTACCCATGGCTACTAGCTGGTAGACCCATTGGGACAGACCTGGATTAAGTTAGTCTCACTGATGTGCCATTGAAGGTCATTGTGGAAAAAGTAGTCATGGCTACATCGTATTGACTTCAGTGGGTACTAAATGCAATGAATTTAGTCTTAATATTTTCCATTGTCCATTTCGAGGTTAGGCCACATCCCCAAAATCCTGCGAGCCAGATGAGAATCTGTCCCATTATATTTGAGAAAGAAAACATTATGAAACACCAATGGGGAACATCTACTTACTCCTTGAATGGGCAGTCCTCTTGACTTTTTCACAGATGTATGTTGCATTTTTCAAGAACCAGGAATAGTTTTCAATACAGTACCTAAAAAAATTAACCAGAATCACAAGATCAATAGAATATTGATTAGAATAAGATCTGGTCATCTAGTCATTCCACAAGCACACAGAACCACAATACAAACTCATGGCAGGGCCATATGAACAAAGGCAGCAGCAACTACAACATTGGAAATGCACAACATGACTTTTCAGTCATTAAATGTGAGTTTGGTATTTCCAGTCAGTGAGTGGCAAGACATGAATCTTGGGGCAATCCAGTACTTGGAAAAACCTGGACTGTATCATCTTTTATAGCTAACCTTAGCTATGGGACAATACAGCCCAAGCTTAGAGCTCTTGGGAAGGGGGCAGAGGCACGCTATATCCAACAGAATCCAGCATTCTCTGTGTTGAAAACTCTTTGCTATAATTGTTGAACTTCCACATGCAAACTCAGTGTTCTCAGTTATCCTTCCCTGTCCCCCATAAAGGTAAAGGGGACCCCTGACCGTTAAGTCCATTCGTGGACGACTCTGGGGTTGCAGCACTCATCTTGCTTTAGTGGCAGAGGGAGCCGGTGTTTGTCCACAGACAGCTTCCGGGTCATGTGGCCAGCATGACTAAACCACTTCTGGTGAAACCAGAGCAGCACACGGAAATGCTGTTTACCTTCCCACTGGAGTGGTACCTATTTATCTACTTGCACTTTGATGTGCTTTCGAACTGCTAGGTTGGCAGGAGCAGGGACCGAGCAATGGGAGCTCACCCTGTCGTGGGGATTCGAACCGCCGACCTTCTGATGGGCAAGCCCTAGGTTCCGTGGTTTAGACAACAGTGCCGCCCGCCCCTGCCTCCCCATATTTAGGATAAAAACCAAGGTGAGACCGGTTCTACCTTTTACCTCATAGCTTCATCTCTTGAGTAGCTTCTGTCCCTTGCACAGAGGCACTGCTGGAAAAATCTGCACAGCTCCATCACACAAGGGTTTATCTTCTGAGCCATGATGTACGGTGTAGTCATGGAGGTGCCTTTCTTCATTGCCTGTGGACATCCTACAAGGGAGAAGATAATCTCCAAGTAGATCTTGACAGCAGCTCCATATGTCTGACATATCAGAGGCACAGGAACAAGACACTTGCTAAAGTCCTGAAGGATCCACTGTATTGGCTGAAGGCAGCCAAAAGGATCAAGGAACTGGAGTAATTCTCTACAGTGGGAAAAGTTGCAATGTTTGGGGCTTTATAGGTTAGGGGGAAAAAAAGATGAGTAAGACTGTGGGGCATGAGAGAGGTGTATAAAATTAGGAAGGCTTTGGAGAAACTGGATAAGGAAATTTTCCCTCCCGCTCTCACTCTGTGAGAACCTGGGATCATCCAATGAAACCAAAAGGTGGGAAAACTCTTCGCACAACTCATAGTGGAAATTTGCTCCCACTAGAGGTGATGAATGATGGTCACCAACTTGGAGGGCTTCCCACAAGGATGCAGGAGAAGACTATCAGTGGCTACCAGCTATGGTGGCTATCTGCAGCCTCCACTGTCAGAGGTGGTATGATTCTGAA
The DNA here is from genome assembly GCA_900245905.1 of Lacerta viridis. Lineage (NCBI taxonomy): Eukaryota > Metazoa > Chordata > Lepidosauria > Squamata > Lacertidae > Lacerta > Lacerta viridis. The sequence continues at coordinate 285,878 of OFHU01001604.1, forward strand.
TACCAATAAACCTGGGGAGAGAGCTATTTACTCATGTCTGCTTCTGGGCTTTCCGTAGGGATCTGGTTGGCCACAGTGGGGACAGAATGTTGAACTAGGTGTAGAGGAACCAACAAAGCTCTTTAGGCCCTCCAATAATATTCTTTGCTTCCTCCCACCCATGTTTTAAAAAGCAGGAGGTAGAAGAGGCCAGGTGCAGAGCCAAGTGTAGCATGGCTTCAGTGGTCGGCTCCTTCTCCTCATCCTCCTGCCACTACATCACCCTGGCAGTGGTGAGGTCAGAGGATTCTGATGAAAGTGGGAAAGGAAGCCAGAATTGCTGAAGTTCGCACATTCATCTGAGATTTAGAACAGAAATCAGCCAAGCATTATCAGTACATACAGAACCTTGGTTTTTGAACATAATCCATTCCGGAAGACCATTTGACTTCCGGAATGTTCAAAAAACCGAGGATCAATGGGTGGTCAGCAAAATCCATGAAAAAAAATGTAAAAACACGCAGCGGAAGCCGTTCAACTTCCAAGGCACGTTCAAAAACAGAAGCAATTACTTCTGGGTTTCCGGCGTTAGGGTTCCAAATAGTTCATCAACAGAGACATTTGAGAACCGAGGTTCCACTGTATTCATTCACGACGTTGTTGCTGTTTTTAAGCCTACGGATGAAACTTTATTTTCTTTTTAAACAGTGTTTTGGCATTTCCTTTACATTGAAATGTGTGTAAGCTACGCAACTCACATTAAATAATGGAATGTGAGACAAATGGCATAGTATTTTGCAGAAACCAAACTGCAGCAAAATGGAAACAGTGATACAACTGGAACAGAAATTGCTGCCTTTTTTTTTTTGCATTTCTAGCTGACGCTGCCTGTTTATCTCAGTTCAAAGGGGATCACTTACCAGTGGTTCATGATTTTCAGGGGGCTCAAGCAAGTCCTGCTAACCCAATGCAGAAAAATAGCCATGCTTAATATACTTGTGTTTGTCCAAAGCCTGGTGCAGCCAATCCTATAGGGATTCTTGTGGTTATTGGAGGTGCCTTGGCCAGGCATTTGAAATCAAGGCTCAGGTGTACATCATTTTTGAAAGCTCTCTTAGCCGTAATCTCTTTGGACAAGGTAATTGAATCTCTCCCCACCCACCCAATGCCTTGCATTCCTTATGGCTTTGGTTGTGTTACACGATAGGAGAGGTTATGGAGGTTACTCTTAGAGTAATGAAGCTCTGTTGACATACACCTGAGTTGTCGGAGCCCGACGTGAATTTAATAAAAAGTGGCATTCGCCGATGGCAGTGAAATAAAGCTGCTGTCGTCTTCAAAGAGACAGGCACAAAACTACCTTAAGAGCTGGGTAAGCTAGCGAACAAAATGGAATCCCGTCTTTTTAAAGTCACCCTGGCCTCGAACCCACTCTTTCTCCTGCCCACAGTTACCCCCACCTGCCCCAAACTCATCCCAAAAGTACAGCGTGTGGCCTTGCAGCAGTCATTATCTCATTTCCAAACCCACCTCACAGGTTTGTCGCAAAGATCTAATGAGAGACAGGGTGAACTGAGCTTCTTGGTGCAGAAATGGGATGGGGGGTGGTGGAATGGTGATCCGAAAGGCTAGATAGCCCAGTAGCAGAGATTAGTGCTACTGCCTTGACCCCGCAATTGAGGGTGCCCAGGGCCATATGACGTCAGCACGGCCTACAGCTGTGCCAGGAGCCATGGCTTCAGAACCGTTTGTCCAATTTTATGGAACTCCCTTCCATCATCATCATCATCATCATCATCATCATTATTTTATTTGTATGCCGTCTTTCCATAGATAAAACAATGCTCAAGGAGGTTTACAACATGACAAGATTTACATAATTACAGTGGTACCTCTGGTTGTGAACGGGATCCATTCCGGAGGCCCGTTTGCAACATGAAAAGAGCACAACCTGAAGTGCCGTATCTGCGCATGTGCATGGTGCAATTCGGCACTTCTGTGCATGCGCAAAGTGCAATTTAGCGCACTTGCGCATGCGTGCACGCCGAAACCCGGAAGTAACCCATTTCGGCACTTCCGGGTTTGGTGTGTTCGTAACCCGTAGCGAATGCAACCAGAGGTATGTCTGTACCAACATAACAAAAGTCATAAGCAACAAATAAAACACATCAAAAGGTACACAACCAAATGGAAAACAATTTCCACATAAAACATAAAATCTACAACTAAAAATACAACATTGATATCAATGACAAGTTAAAATGACATAGATAAAAAATAAAAACAATATTAAAGGAGCCCTCTCTGTCGAGCAGCGGCAGCAGCAGCAGCAGCCCTTTATGGAGCCTGTCAGGCCCCACCCCAAGCCTGGTGGAGAGAGGCAGGGCAGGGCCCTTCAGGCTCCCAGCAGGCAGTCCTTCCAGCTCCCTGTTGAACTTCCGGCACCTACTGAAGACTCTTTGTTCCAGCAGGCATTTTAATTGAAGTCCAGTTTTATAGTTGGGACTGTTCATTTGTGGGTTGTTGTTGTTTTTTACCTCCTCTGTATTGCATTTCTTATACACTGTTTAGAGACGATCACAGTTAAAGTCAGATATAAATGGCTTAAATAAATAAAACATTCAAGAGCAACATACTTGAACAGTTTTATTGACAGTTTCTTAGACTCAAAGTGATTTGCCCATAATTTGCAAACTGCCTAGGGGCCACCTTGGCAATTGGGTGGCACTTCATGGGCAAGTGACAGAATTCAGAATATAGCATATTTATTCATTTTCTTACATATATATCCCACTTCCCATCCACCATGGGATACATGTGGCATACATGTGGTTCCCAGCATACATGTGGTTCCCAGGTGGTCTGCCACCTGAGCACTGACCAGACCGAGATCTTCAGCAAACGGGTGGTCCATTGTGTCTTCAAACCGTACCTTGGGACCCTAGAGGCCATTCTCTATAGTCCCAGTCTCTATCCACATAGGACAAAAATGACTGGTTCAATTTTTTTATAATATGAATGAATCAAAGGAATATGATGGATGCAATCTCATTATCTCCTTATGTAAAATGATTCCTTTGGGATGACGGCTTGGGAGGTGAGGCTTTATTCAGTCTTCATCAGTGATCTGAAGCCCAGAGAGCCTTTTCATTTTCATTTATTTACTCAAGAGTGTTAGCTTTCTTAAAAAAAAACAACTCTAGAAGCATCTCCACTGGCAAAGAGAGGAGACTTGCAGCTTCATCACATGACAGGTACCAACTCTGTCCCACCATCTCATTATGTCCCTGTAGAGAAACCAGAGATAATGGATCAATTTTTCAGGAGGAAAAAAAACCAACAACTTTAAGGTGAAGAGGATGTTCTTCAAAGCTGAGAATGTTCACATACACATTTACCTTCTTCCAGGGACAACAGCCTCATTCTTCTCAAAGCTATCCGCCCTCTCGTCACCTGCCTGGAAGAAATAGTCGTTTCCCCAGTGAATAAAATATATGCTTTAAGTGGACGAAAGCCAATAGGAGCAAGGAAAAAGTAGAGAAGACAATGGATTACCTTGCTATCATTTCCAGACATGAAGGGGAAAGTCTTTTCAATCCATGCTTTCATTTCCCCCAAGACTTAAGACCGACGTTCTGCTTAGAACAGAAGTTGCAATGATGGCACGTTGACAGCCTGCAAAGCTAACTCATTCTGGATTCCTGTTATCCCATTGTTTTGTTATGGTGGTATGTGTTTTTTGCATTTCTATGTTGTAAACCACCCTGCGATCCTTGGATGAAGGACAGTAGCTATAGAGATTTGATGAGTAAAACAAATTTACATGTTCCTGTCGGCAGCCTACGGCAGGCTGCTTTTCACAACTAACGTTTGTTGTCCTCATTTCAAAACGATAAGGAGTGGCTCCACATCAGCGAGGCATAAAATGCAGCTTTATACCAGGGCAGGGACCATGCTTCAGTCCAAGGACCACCTTCCTTTGTGGGGAACCTTCCAGAAACCACACGCCTGTGGTGGGCAGGGCCAAAGGCGTGGAGCAATGGGTGCCACTCTTACATTTATTCAGTGGGCATAAAAGTAAGAGTGCCAGGCAAAAAGTACTTGCGGTTGGGCACAGAACAAGGCTGGCGAAAGGTGTGCCCTGAGGAGAAATTTTTAGAGGCCCAGAGGCCTACATTTGCCCCACCCTCACATGCCTTCCAACTGCCCCCCAAAATACTGGGATCATCACGATAACCCTTACGCCATCATGGCTTTTCACCTTTCCACACAGAGTCACGAATGCCACAGGGGCCTACCCTTCAGTACAGTGGTACCTCGGGTTACATACACTTCAAGTTAAGTACGCTTCAGGTTACAGACTCCGCTAACCCAGAAATAACGCTTCAGGTTAAGAACTTTGCTTCAGGATAAGAACAGAAATTGTGCTCTGGTGGCGCAGCGGGAGGCCCCATTAGCTAAAGTGGTGCTTCAGGTTAAGAACAGTTTCAGGTTAAGAACGGACCTCCGGAACCAATTAAGTACTTAACCAGATGTACCACTGTACAGCGTTTCATTGTGTTACTAGAAGTCTAGATCTGTGTGTCAGAAGGACACACATTTCTCCCTTCCCACTGCTCACTCAATATGGCGCCACTTCCTGTTCTTATGGAAACAAGATCTGGGGTACACGAACATGCCTAAGAAAGTTTTTCACTGTTTTCCTCAGTTGGTCAGTTTCCCATAAAGAAAGTGGTGCGTAGGGGAGCAAAGGGGCAGGGCCTGTCTGTGAGGCTGGTGCCATGGCTCCGAGGAGTCATGGGCGCTGATGAGCAGAAATTACGGTCACTTGGCTCTGGCTTGTTTCGTTCGGCCACTGCATCTGCGTTCCTGCCGCAGCCTCTGAGGAAAAGGTGTGCAGAGGGACAGTGACACTGATGTCCAACGTGTCTCTATTTTCATCTGAGGAATGTTGGAGGACGTGCCCTTGCTGTATATCAAGGGAAAGAAAGCACAGCTTCATCCATCTAGCCCAGGAGTTTCTTCTCTGACTAATAATGACGCTGCAGAGCAGGGGGAGCCAAGTTGACAGCAATTCCCATCATTCCTGACCATTGGCCGTGCTGGCTGGGCCTGGCAGGAGTTCAAAAATATCCAGAGGGCACCACATTGGCTACCCCTGCACCAGGGTGCCAAGCAGGAAGGTGTTTGTCCAATCCTGCTATATGGAAGTCCTTATGAATGGAGATGCCTGGGATTGAACCTGGAACCTTCTGCATGTCAAGCATGCACCTTGCCACCAAGCTGCAGTTTGATGAAGTTACCTGTACCTTTGGTTTTGCTGGGGTTCCCCCCCCCCAGCCATCTATTCAGCTGAAAAGCAGACTGCAGAGAAACACGAGAGAAGCAAACCTGGTGATACACTTGAGACATTTGCCCCTGCTTCTTTCTGCTCATGCTACCCAACCCCTGCAGTCCAAGACACGAGTCCCATGCCACAGTTTAAATACTCACAGGCTCAGTACTCAAATAATATTGTAATTGCATTTCTAACATTCAATCATAATTTAAATATATATATATATACTGTACAGGCACAACCCAGCCAAATCCAGCATTCTGAAGAACCACATATTCCAGTGGGAAGTTTAAAACACATGCTTCCTTTCTTCCTATTCAACTCCATGGGGTTGCCGTTGCAATCCTATACCCAACCTTCCTGGCACTTAGAGGAAGAGGAAGAGGAAGAAGAAGAAGAAGAAGAAGAAGAAGAAGAAGAAGAAGAAGAAGAAGAAGAAGAAGAGTTTGGATTTGATATCCCGCTTTATCACTACCCGAAGGAGTCTCAAAGCGGCTAACATTCTCCTTTCCCTTCCTCCCCACAACAAACACTCTGTGAGGTGAGTGGGCTGAGAGACTTCAAAGAAGTGTGACTAGCCCAAGGTCACCCAGCAGCTGCATGTGGAGGAGAGGAGACGCGAACCCGGTTCCCCAGATTACGAGTCTACCGCTCTTAACCACTACACCACACTGGCTTCCACACGGCAGTTTATTGTGGACGCAATGCAGATTTTGTTTGTGCAGCATCCAGAAGACGTCGTCCTCACCAAAAATGGTGCCCCACACAATTGCCTTATTTAATCTGGGTTTACTGTTTCCACAGCATGCAACTCACAGAGGGTCTCAGACGTACCCCAGTCTTCATTCATTGATATAGGTGTCAACAGCCTACAGACCACCCTGCTGGGCTATTACTACAAGGAAAGATTAATAATAAGAATTTTAAATGATGATGATGATGATGATGATGATGATTGGACCCATTTGAGTGGACATTTTAAGATTGCTCTGTTAATAGGTCTAGCCAAAGTTAAGGATATTGCCAATGTTTTAAAGCCAGTAACTCCAGTTTTAGCAATTTCAGTTGGGTAGCCTCCACATGGGATACATCAGCCTCGCCGGTTGAATTTCTGCTTGCTCTGCAGGCATTAATGTCAAAGGAGGGTGCCCAGGGTGGAGGATGTGTGTAGAAACAGCTCTTCAGAGATGGATCAAGTTAAATTTCACTCAGTGGCTTGAAACAGAATCTCCCTCCTTAAGGATTTGGGCTTCTGCACAACACTGCATCCCATTGTGACAAAAAGATGGCCCAGAGGGAAGATGCAGCCAAAGGGGACAACCTCCGGGGTACCTTCTCCGGGGAATGTGAGCTTCAGAGTTCAGCTGATGCAAGAATGCAGTTGGAGAAGCTCCTCTCCTTTTTCAAGCAAGGGAACTCAGCCCACGGATTTAATTGAGGCAAGATCCCCCAGATGCTTTTGCAAATTAGCTTCCCCTGTCTTTCCTGGACAGATCTTGCCAGATACAGAGCAATATTGGCTTTCTGCCAGCCTCTACACAGCCACTACACATGCTGGTGGTGGGTGGCGGCAGAGGCAAAAGGGGGTGGAACAAATGTAAATTTTACCTGTGTGCAGTGGGCTAGTTTCTCCACACACCCCACCTCTACCTTCCAACCATGCAAGCAATCACCAGCAAGGTGTGTGTAGGCTTGCCATATGTCCTGGAATTCCTGGACATGTCCTCTTTTGGGAGTCCTACATGCCCATCCGGATTTGGGGTTATTTTTGTGTGTGTGTGCACGGGCAGCTCTGGATCTGGCTATCATGTGATTGCCCCCCCAAAAAAGCTCAACAACTTTTTGTGTCCATATTTTTACCTCTTGAAATATGGCAACCCTAGGTGTGTGGCCCCGCAGAGAGTGTCAGGGGCCAGGCAGAGGGACCTGGAGGGCCACATTCAGCTCCAGGCCAGAGATTCCCCACCCCCACCCCTGCCCTGCGCATTCATCTTAATCCACACAGAGAGCCTAAGTGCTGCTAATGGGTTGTGTGGAAGATGCCCATACAGGCATAGCTTGTCTGCCACAGGCTCTGCACAAGGGTACATGAATGCATGCATGCCAGGGGTGCAGCCAAAATGCCCTCTGGTGCCCCCCTCCAAAACTGGTGAGCTTTGGGGTCCTTATTTTGAAGCTTGCATGCTGAATGCATAACTTTATTATTATTATTATTATTATTATTATTATTATTATTATTATTATTATTAAAGACCCTCTCATCCACCTAGAGATTCAAGCTCTCTCCCTGCCACCTGGAGTGGGGACAGGGAAACCAGGAGATTTCATGTCAGCCCTGGAACTCGGGCATCCTTATTACATATTGCATTTTAAGATGAAGTAGTAGGATGATGTTAAACATGCTTTTAACCTGCTCCTCTCAAACCCTAAAAGCTCAGCTTATGAAGCAAACCTTGGAGGTGATATTGTTTTGCAGTTAAAGGGCAGTTCCTGGACCCCAAATTGGCCCCAACCCCATTTCCCTGTCAAATCCGTGGCGGATGGAAAGTCTTGAGCAATGATGCTTTGGTTTTCCTTCTGCAGCTGAAGAACCCTGGGAAAAAAGCCAACTTTTTCCAGCCTGAGGCAAATTAGCTGCAGGATGAGACACTTGGTGCATTTGTAAAATTCCCAGACATGAATGAATATGGGGCATTTGCAAAATTGGATATCTTTGATGTTGGGATAATATGTGTAGGATCTACAGCAGGGGTACCGAAACTAAGGCCCGGGGGCCGGATGCAGCCCAATCACCTTCTAAATCCGGCCCTCAGATGGTCCAGGAATCAGCCTGTTTTTACATGAGTAGAATGTGTCATTTTATTTAAAATGCATCTCTGGGTTATTTGTGGGGCATAGGAATTCGTTCATTTTTTTTTTTTTCAAAATATAGTCCGGCCCCCCACAAGGTCTGAGGGACAGTGGACCGGCCCCCTGCTGAAAAAGTTTGCTGACCCCTGATCTACAGTAAAGAAAGCTATAGGAACACATTAAAAAGAAAGAAAAAGATTCGCACGCACGGCAGTACACAAACTTAGCCTGGTAGCAGTTAGCCATATATGAATCTCTCAGGTCTACGTTTCATAGCAAATTAGCACAAGACATAGGTACTTACTGGAGGGCACCTTTAGTAAAATGCCAGGCCTCTGTTGTGGCGTAGATGCTGCAGGAAGAGGCATGTTTACTGCCACTGAAATGAGGAACAGAACATAAAAGATCAGCTGTATATCCTGTATATGCTTAAGTGTAAGAGTCACACAGAACTGCTGCTGCAGTCTTAAGTGTCTGAGCAGGTCACTCTTCCCTGTGCTGCGGTCCTTTAAATTTAAGCACCTCTCAATAATCTTATCTCATATGATAAAGTAGCAATAGCCACACCTGGTTTTTAATCCTGGTAGCCTGTCTATTATGAAGACCCATCATGCTATGTCATAGCAATCTCTACAAGCAGTGCTTTTTTTCTGGGGGCAAAAGGTGGTGGAACTCACCACAAAGTTGGTTGGTTCATTTGTTTATTGTGGGCCAAGTTGCAGTGCCATACACACACACCCCGGGCAGTGGCTAAATGTAAAATGTGATTAATAAGCTCAATCAGAGAATGATCTGGATTAGAAATGGCCACAGCTTTATCAATCACAGATGTGGATGTGGGTAGATTTTTGGCTCAGGCATTGGGTATTATTATTATTAATAATAATAATTTGATTTATACCCCACTCATCTGGCTGGGTTTCCTCAGCCACTCTGAGTGGCTCCCAACAGAATATTAAAAACACGATGAAACATCAAACATTTAAAACCTTCCTAAACAGTGCTCCCTTCAGATGTCTTCTAAAAGTGAGATTATTGTTTATTTCCTTGACATCTGATGGAAGGGTGTTCCACAGGGTGGGTGCCACTACTGAGAAGACCCCCTGCCTGGTTCCCTGTAACTCCACTTCTCGTAGTGAGGGAACTGCCAGAAGGCCCTCAGAAGAAGAAGAAGAGTTTGGATTTGATATCCCGCTTTTCACTACCCAAAGGAGTCTCAAAGCGGCTAACATTCTCCTTTCCCTTCCTCCCCACAACAAACACTCTGTGAGGTGAGTGGGGCTGAGAGACTTCAGAGAAGTGTGACTAGCCCAAGGTCACCCAGCAGCTGCATGTGGAGGAGCGGAGACACGAACCCGGTTCACCAGATTACGAGTCTAACGCTCTTAACCACTACACCTCACTGGCTCTCAGAGCTGGACCTCGGTGTCCAGGCTGAACGATGGGGGTGGAGATGCTCCTTCAGGAATATCTGTTCCAGTGCCCCCCAACCCCCCCCCCCAAAAAAATTGTTTAATTAAAAAAAGGTAAGGGAACTCAGTTCCCCTGAATTCCTGCTTTTTAAAACAAAAAACAACAACACCTGTCTACATGTAGGATTAGCAAAGTGGGAGGTGCAAATCAATATGGTGACCTCTTTGTGTGCAGTGGCAGAGGCAGAGAGAATGTGTCGGATACAATATTTTAATGGAAAACGGGCCTTAAGCTAAGAAGTCAGCATGCAGACACCGAAAACAGTGAGGAGTCTATGGCCCTCCTTATGTTGTTGGACTACTACTCCCACCACCCCTTCTCATTTTCCATGCCAGATGGGGCTGATGGGAGCTGGAGTCCAATAACCAACATCTGGAGGGACACAGGTCCCCCTAGAGGACCATTCACACAATCACTTCTAATTCATTTTTGACACACACAACCTCTATGAGATAACCAACTTTGAGCATTTGTTTTCAACGTTTCTGTAAAATTATCCTGCTGTAGTAATTGTGTAATTACAAATCATCTGCCCTGTCCGAGAGGTTGCCCATGCATCCTCATGGGAATGGTCTTTTCTGCGACCTGATCCTGCAGAATGCAGATAACCACTGACCCAACCATGTGGGTTGGGGAGATTGTGTGGATCTTTGCAGAACGTGCTGAACCATGTGTAACTTTTCCAGGCAATCAGCACCTTTGGCAAAGATTCAGATATAGCCCCTGGGCACCTTGGAACTTGCTGAAGGAATCTGATTCCCCATGAAGTTGCATGTGCATTCCTAAGAACCAGGAAAGGAAAGTTAGGTAAAGGGGGTAAAGGGGACCCCTGACCGTTAGTTTCAGTCGCGGACGACTCTGGAGTTGGGGCGCTCATCTTGCTCTATAGGCGGAGGGAGCCAGCATACAGCTTCCGGGTCATGTGGCCAGCATGACAAAGCCACTTCTGGTGAACCAGAGCGGCGCATGGAAACACCGTTTACCTTCCCACCAGAGTGGTACCTATTTATCTACTTGCACTTCGTTGGCAGGAGCAGGGGCTGAGCAACGGGAGCTCACCCCATCGAGGGGGATTCAAACCACTGACCTCCTGATTGGCAAGCCCTAGGCTCTGTGGTGTAACCCACAGCGCCACCCACGTCCCCGGAAAGGAAAGTGGACAAAGGCGATTAGAAGTGTATTGTTGTCGAGCAAGAATCCGTGGATTTTTCGACTTACGAATGAAAAAAGTGCCCGCACGCCTACGAATTTTTCGACATATGAAGGACATCCATTGGCGGTTTTAGATGGGGTTTACTCGACTTACAAATTTTAGATGCGATTTACTCGACTTACGAATTTTTTCGAATTTTTCGTTTCCAATGCATTCCCATGGGGAAATCACTTTTTTCGACTTACAAATTTTTCGACCTACAAATGTGCATTCCGAACGGATTAAATTCATAAGCCGAGGTACCACTGTAAATAAATTTTTAAAATCCACCTGGAAATTTCTAACAATTCTACTGAGAATCTGTCACAATAAAAACTTTTTCTTTTTTTGGTATGCTGTTTGGACTAATATACATATTTTTGCAACCATTTACACTAATATATGCAGAAAGGCTGTAGCTTGGGCATGGCTTCCATCATCAAGAAATTTGCAAGGTACACGGAGGTGTTGTGGGTTCCTTCCACTGCAAAATAAGCTCACCTGTCTGCATTGGGCGAGGCGCTTTGGTCCGTTTCAAAGAAGCTGATTGCGTCCAGAACGTAAGGGCTTCAGCTGAAGAAGCAAAAGCAGAAACACGCCTGCTCTTAATTACAGTGGCAAAAAGGTTTACTCTTGTAGCATCCAGGGTTTCACAGCAATTATGTTACAGCTGTTCCTCAAAAAAGTTAGGAGAGGTGCAGGAGATTCCCCCATGAATCCAAAGGATTTAGGTCCACACAGGCTAACCCTGATGATGAGCCTAGTGAAACTTGTCAGCATTTTGGTCCAGATTTCTCCATTGTTTATATGTAATTTTCTCTAAAATGCACATTTTTGCAAAACTATTTCCCCATACGTAATGCATTCACGCATTTTCATTTCACTAATATATTTATGTGTGTTTAGTTACCCTAGTATTTCTGTGGACATTGCTTGGCCACAGAACTGCACTGGGGGGGAAATAGAGGAGAATGAGGTGTGTTTCAGTTTGCATACTGTTTCGGCAAGCATAAATTCAGTGAGTTCAGCTTTAAATGCAAACTGAATTAATTCCCCCACGTTCCTTGTTACTCGTGCTGAGATATCACAGGGTTTCATCCATCACAGGCATCCCCAAACTCGGCCCTCCAGATGTTTTGGGACTACAACTCCCATCATCCCTGACCACCGGTCCTGTTAGCTAGGGATGATGGGAGTTGTAGTCCCAAAACATCTGGAGGGTTGAGTTTGGGGGTGCCTGATCCATCAGAAAAACCAGGCTCTGTTAATCCTTAAAATGACACACAAACAAACTTTGGATTGTTTTTGCTGTAAGAGAGTAACCCATACAGGATCTTTCCCGTAGATTATTCAGACATTTTCATAGACAATCTCTACTCACAGGGAGGAGGGAGGGTCTTCATCTCATCCTGTACTTGCTCTATGGAAGGAGAAGCCAGTGGTAAAGGAATTCCTGTTGCTGAAAGGGTTGAATGTTAAAATTAGTTGCCTCTGATCTGAACTGAATTTAAACATTGCATGGTTTATATTTATAAGAGATAAACATGGACTAAATCTGATGTGGGGTTCTTAAACTGGAGCATCTTTGTAAATTTTCAGACAGATCTGCTTAAAAAAAGAGAACTGGTCTCAGTTCTTAGGAAGTTTACTGCCTACATACATTTTCTTAAGTACTGGAAACATTGCTTTAAAAATAATAATCGCCATCATCAGATCATTTGGCTGAAATGGCATTTCCTCCCACCTTTTGTTTAGATTTGGATGGTCAATGTGGTACCCGCCATATGACATCTCACACCTTCTCTGACTGTTGATTAATTCAGCAGGGTCTTATGGGAGATGGAGTTCAATAACATTTAGGAAGCAATACATTGACTTGTCCTATTTTAGAGTATGTTGGGGGGGTTGGGGGGGAAGGGCCCCAAAATAATCTCAAGATAGCTAGAGCTGGAAATGCGACCATGCTTTAAAACAAAGTCATAAACGTTCCCAAACTGTTGGATTTTAATCTCGTACAAATAGAGATTCAAACTGCATGGACACCCAGGAATAAAAGGATGCAGTCTTGTGTACAAGGTACAAGAATCCTTCGATAAACTGAATATTTTCTCCCATGAGGATCTACACTGAATTTATACCCACAGAGCTTCCCAATTCATAAACAACAAACCATTTAGCCATGCATGCATATCACATGATTAATGGGTGAATTAACTCCAACAAAATGTTTTGCATCTGCGGCAATATGGAGGTTGCATCTGTGATGCTAGACTCATCCTGCCTCCTTCATAGACATGGCTCGTTGCTTCCTGCTGCTGTCACCAAATGATTAACATAGGGTTACCAGAGGTCCCCGTTTCCCGAGGTCAGTCCCCGGATTTGCGAATAAGTCCCCGGACAAATTCCATCCCCAGAATGTGCCCTGATTTCATCTAATGTCCCCGGGAAATGCAGCAGCGGCAGTCTCAGGAGCCCGGAGCAGTTGTCTCTGGCTGGCTTCAGGAGCTGCTCGGAAGTCCCCATATGATGGTGGCGCAGGGGCTCGAAGATGCAGCTTCCGGGCTGCCTCCACCTTCCCTGACCCCAGCCACTAAGCTGTGAAGGGAGGGTTCATGCTGCCTATCGGAGAAGCCTCCCAACTCCCAACTTGTGTGCAAGCAGCAGCAGTGCGGGGGTCTCTCAGTTAGGGAACAGGAAGCCTCCCTTCCCAGCTGAGGGACCCCTGCTCCCTCCTGCTTGCACGCAAGTAGGAATGGGATTGGGGCTGCTCCAAAGGGAAGGGAAGCACCGCGCTGCCTGAGCCTCACCGCCGCCGCTCTCGCCCCTCCTTCTCCGCCTTCCATGCCTGACCCAGGAACAGTCTTTGGGACACCCAGGAACAGTCTTTGGGAGGATTCCTACATTGCCAGGGACTGGACTAGATGACCCTCAGGGTCCCTTCCAACTCTACAATTCAATGATTCTAAGCAGTATCATATAACACCATCAGCTGAGTCCCTGTTGAACTGGGATGGGGAACACATGCTGGCATATCTCTGGCTGAGCCAAGGATGAGGGAGCTAAGCTGGCACAGCCCAGCTGTTCCAGGAAAAGTTCAGCCAGAGATCTGCTGGATCCTAACCTTCTCATCCTGGTGGGTCTGGCTATAGGATTCCTCCCAAAGTGTTTCTAAAGCTAAGTACAATACCCTGTATATGAAGCAAGGTTTGCTTATATTCACAGTGGGCGTCTATCATCCCTATGCTTCCCACACTCTGAATGCTCACTTGGCACTGGCTGTGTTCCAGGCGGAATGCCATAGCTCAGCGGAGGCAAGGAAGAAGCCATCGCAGTAGGCGAGATTGCCCATTCTTTCGCAGTATCCGTCTGCAGCCACGAGGACTCTTGGAAAGATGAAGCCTCAGCACCTTTCAAGCCAGGAGTCTGTTGCCACATGGTGAACGGCGGCGAGGTTGTCTCGTCACCCTTTGCAGCAATGGTCCAAGTCCGCGCAGGCATCTCTGGAGCTGAAAAATTAAGATAACAGATAGGGTTGCCGTATCTTGAAGAGCAAAAAAGAGGGCAACCCGAGCTGCTGCCAGCCTGAGCTGGGGAAAGAGGCGTGCAGGGCCACCATCGCACTCATGCACCTTTTTCCATGGCTCAGGCTGGCAGCAGCTACGGCATGAAGAAGAAGAAGAAGAAGAAGAAGAAGAAGAAGAAGAAGAAGAGAAGAGTTTGGATTTGATATCCCGCTTTATCACTACCCGAAGGAGTCTCAAAGCGGCTAACATTCTCCTTTCCCTTCCTCCTCCACAACACTCTGTGAGGTGAGTGGGGCTGAGAGACTTCAGAGAAGTGTGAACTGGCAACTTGGTAGGACTTATGGTGAAACTCAAATGCTATTTTAATGGCGCTGTGGTCTAAAACACTGAGCCTAGGACTTGCCGATCGGAAGGTCGGCAGTTCGAATTCCCGCGACGGGGTGAGCTCCCATTGTTCGGTCCCTGCTCCTGCCAACCTAGCAGTTTGAAAGCACGTCAAAGTGCAAGTAGATAAATAGGTACTACTCCGGCAGGAAGGTAAACGGCATTTCTGTGCACTGCTCTGGTTAGTCATGCTGGCCACATGACCCGGAAGCTGTACGCCGGCTCCCTCGGCCAGTAAAGCGAGATGAGCGCCGCAACCCCAGAGTCGTCCGCGGCTGGACCTAATGTTCAGGGGTCCCTTTACCTTTACCTTTTCCTCTGCCAGGTTTAGGCTGACTCAGCTGGCAGCAGCCCTGCTGCTGAATGTAGTTTGTATCTGGCATACATTACGCTCACTTAATTTAAATTACCCTAGCAGTAAATTACCCTAGCAGTGGAGGATAGGGGTGCCTGGCTTGCTCTGGTCCATGGGGTCACGAAGAGTCGGACACGACTGAACGACTGAACAACAACAAGCTTTCCATGCTTTAGGGAATGGGGAAAAAATGATTTAAAAACGGATTGTGTAGAATAAGGGAAGGATACTCTGAAAGGATATGGTAGTCTCCTTTTCTTAGCTATTGGTCTTTGATATGAAGATGGATTTGCTGCATATGTTGGGGTTTCTTTTCATGCTTAATGCAGTTTTAGGTGTTTCCGTTGCAACTGCGTTTTTTTATGTTATCTCTGCAGAGTATGATTGTTTGAAATGAAATGGAGCTGGTTGTAAAAGAGTTCCCCAGGAAAGCAATAAAATCTATTAAAATAATTGTGACACAGAGAAAGCGGTTGTCTGAGTGACAGATTGAAGTTGCCTGCTTTGTGTTCACACTCCATCCAGATATGGACTGTTCTGAATCCTCAGAACTCACTGAGGGTTGCTGGAGCTTCTGGTAGACTGTCATAGCTTCCCAGAGGAGTTGGAGGAGGCCCTGCTGAAGCTGTTGTAGTCGATGAAACCTCATACACTCTTGAAGCCTCAGTCTGCAGCCATAAGGGAACCTCTGATGCTTCAAAGCCTGTTGCACTAACACTCTTTTGTATTAGGGGATCTTGTGTGAAAGACATCTCTTTTCCTTTCCAGTCACCAGTCTGTGACCACATAGGCATCTTTGTAGCTGAAGTATGTTTAGGAAATGTAAAGATAAAATATAGATTAGATATTATGTAATTATCGTTCGCAGATTTATAAACTGCTTCACTGCCCAAAATTACCAAACTGGCATACAGCAATAAAAAATGAGTTTGAATACAACCCCCCCCCCCCAAAAAAAAGTTCTGAAAAACAATAAAACAATTTCTACAGTTTTACAAATAGAATTTCAAAAAATGACTGCATCACAATTTTGGGAAGGTCTTCTGAAGGAAAAGGTCTTCAGTAACCACCTAAATGTCAAGTCCCGTCTCATTACAGCTGGCAATTGATTCCAGAGGGCTGGAGCCGCAACTCTAAAAGCCCGGTTTTGCAGCACAAATTAAGTGCCCCTCTGGGGAATATGGTACCCTCAGTGGTGTCCCATCTGATGATAAATATATATATGTCCTTATATATATTTCAATCACATACATGCATAAACACATCACTGTCTCCACCAGTACACACATTGATTTTGTACGTCCAATACTACTTGGCTAAAAGCCATCACAGTCAGGTACAGTCATGGTTTCCCCCAAAGTAGCCTGGGAACTGTGATACAGAAAACAGAGAATGCAACATTTTTAGGAATGGGGAAGATCATAGAATCATAGAGTTGGAAGAGACCACAAGGGCCATCCAGTCCAACCCCCTGCCAAGCAGGAAACACCATCAAAGCATTCCTGACAGATGGCTGTCAAGCCTCCGCTTAAAGACCTCCAAAGAAGGAGACTCCACCACACTCCTTGGCAGCAAATTCCACTGTGAACAGCTCTTACTGTCAGGAAGTTCTTCCTAATGTTTAGGTGGAATCTTCTTGTAGTTTGAATCCATTGCCCCGTGTCCGCTTCTCTGGAGCAGCAGAAAACAACCTTTCTCGACTTCCGGTTGAGGTGCCGATCAATGGCGGACGGGAGTTTCACCGCTCCGTCCTCCGTTAGGCTATAGGGGCTACCGTGCCTGCGCCGCGGGTCCCTTAGAGCCACGGGAAGAGCGTCCCGTGGACTTTGGCTTCGTGGGTCCCAGACGTGTCGTCTCCGCTCCTGATTGACCCTCGTAAGGGGGGAAATCAGGCGAGCGGAGCTCCGGCACGGGACTGAAGGAGCGACTGCCTGCGGAGGATCAAAGCAGCGATCCCGCCAGATGTGAGCACCCGGCACTTCCGAAACAGAAAAATTCAAAAGAAACTCTGTAAGTAAAAGTTTTGGACTTTGTGACAAGTTTGGAGAATACTGCTTGCAGAGGAACTTTAAAAGGAAGCCTGTTCCCTTTGAACTGTTCGTATGAACTTGGTAGCGCTAAAGGATTAAAGCCGCGTCTAACGGAAAAGTTTTGCGAACTCTGCCAAACTTCTTAAAAGTTGTTTAAAAGTAACTTAAAGGATGTTTAGAGACTTAAAAACTGTTGATATGGCAAAAGAAGACACCGCTCCCCCTCAGGACTAGGATTCCGGGCCGGTAGCGGGCTGCAATACATTGTTGCCATTTTTTTTTTCTCGCTGTTGGTGCTTCATTGTTTCAGTGACTGTTTACCAGTGGAGACATTTGGACTCTTTTTGTAGCCAGTTACATGCTATTTTGTGGACTTGGTGGTAACACTGCAAGGGAAAAACAGATATTGACTTGGGCTATTTAAAATAGACTCTTCTTGACATTAAGGCATTTATAACTTTGGAGAACTGTAAACTCTTAGCCTAAAAAGGCTGGACTTTCGGACTGGTGGGGACTCCTGGCTCAGCAGGCTCTTTGTTCTCAGAAGAGAGCTGCTGGCCACCTGGTGTTTACTTTTGGGACTGTTGGTCTTCTGCTGTGAATGTCTGAGATTGTTACCATAGCAACTGGAGTGACCTTGAGAATTACAATTGCAGAGCCCACAGGAAATGGACACTAGATCTAAAACAACTGGTGCTAGCTCTGCACAAAAAAGAGGCTCTGTTTCCCTAACTCTGCAGGAGCAAATGGAGAAATTGGTTGCAAGCGTGGCAGAAGTTACAGCAGGATTGAAAAATGTCACAGAGGGGCTGAAGCAAACACAAGATTCAGTTGCCTCTGCAATAGAAAAACTCCAAGTGGATATAAAATCTGATATAAAAAATTCTACCCAGACTCTCGAAAAATCAATTGGCCAGATTGAGGAGAACGTAAGGAAAAACAGAGACGAAATTAATAAAATTGGGCAGGAGGTGACCACACTGAAAAAGGACTCTGAGGAAATTAAAGTGGTCAGAGAAAAAATAAAAAAAGTGGAAGAAAAGTTGGACAATTTAGACTTGGAGCAGTTGGAGAATATTGGAACACGACAGAGGTCTGTGGAGGAATCTCTCGCCTTTCTGCAACTACATCAGAGAGAGGGAAACATCCGTCTAAGGGGTCTTCCAGAATTGGAAGGAGAAGACCTAAAAGCTTATATTGCGGAGGTGTTTTCAACATATTGGGAATTAGAAGAGGTAGACGTCTCAGCACGCATAGTGAAGGCCTTCAGATTTGGACCCAGAGGTTCCAGAGGAAAGAAAAGCACCAAGGCAGTCAGCGACTGTTTGTTGGTGCTGCACGATAGACACGACAGAGACTACTTCCTGGACTTGCACTACAGAAACAACCTCGTGGTACAGCAGAACAAAGTAATTCTTTATAAGGACATCCCCAGGTACTTTTTAGACAAAAGAGCTCCTTACAACGATTTGGTTACAGAGTTAAGAAGAAAAAAGATCTCCTTCAGTTGGGAGTTTCCTGAAGGCCTCGCATTTACGTTTGAAGGGAAAAAGATAAGAATAAGATCTCTGACGGATAAACAAAAGTTTCTGGACAAGCACCTGGAGCAGTTTGAAGGAACTGCACTTGATCCAGCACAACTCTACAAGCTTCCAGGGCTATTTCCACCGCCGTCGAGACCCGAAGGGCCGAGTCAAGATCCAGAGGAGGACAAGAAAGGAGAAGCATCTGGAGGAGCAGAATAAATAAAGGAAAATGACGCTTAAACTAACAACATGGAATGTTCGGGGATTAAATCAGAGACCAAAGAGACGCAGAGTGTTTTATAGCCTAGAAAAGAAGAATTTAGACATAATATGTCTACAGGAGACTCACATAGTTCGACGTCACAGAAGATTATTACAGAACAAGAAACTAGGCCAAGAGTTCATATCATCGGATAAAGTCAAGAAGAGAGGAGTTGTAATATATGCAAAGGAGAAATATAGCCCAAGACAGCTATTTAAAGATGAGGAAGGAAGATACATCGCAATTGAAATCAACGTACAAGGCGAAAAATTTTTGATTCTGGGACTTTATGCACCAAACGATGGAAAGTCGATTTTCTACAAAAAAATACATGACTTGCTGTTGGAGTATATGGACTATAAGGTAGTGTGCCTTGGAGATTTTAATGGGGCAGTTTCCACATTAATGGACAGATCACAAAGAACTAAATTAACGAATGATGGGAAGCTCCCAAGGACTTTTTTTGAAATGGTGGATAATTTGAATTTGGTGGATTCCTGGAGATTAAAAAACCCTACAGAAACAGAGGCAACGTATTACAGTGAATCTCAGCAGTCATGGTCAAGGATAGATTACATTTGGATCTCGAATGAATTGGCTCCAAAAATACAAAAGGCAGAAATCGGCCCCAAAACACTTTCAGACCACAACCCGGTACAGTTAAATTTAAAAATGATTTCCAAGGACTCTTTCAGATGGAGAATGGATGACGCACTTGATGAGAGATACCAAGCTAGTAGAAAAAGCGGCAAAAAAGATGAAAGAATATTTTCAAATGAATTGGAGCTTCCGAAGTGGAGAAAAGAATTGCTTGGGATGCAAGTAAAGCGGTAATGAGAGGATTCCTCATAAGTGAAAAGGCGAAAAAGAAGAAACAACAAAATTTAGAAATGGAGAGATTGTTGAAATTAATTAAAGAAAAGGAAAAGCAACTAAGAGGGCATCCCAGATGTGGTAAAATTCAAAAAGAAATTAAATACTTGCAATCCCAATATGCAAATATTATGAATCAGGACATTGAATGGAAAGTAAAAATGATGAAACAAAGGACATTTGAATCTGCTAATAAATGTGGAAAACTACTAGCCTGGCAATTAAAGAAAAGACAAAAAGCCAACGTCATCACAAATTTGGTAGTAAATGAAAAAAACGTAGAGAAACCAGAGGAAATCAGATGGCATTTTCAGAGATTCTACAAGCAACTGTACAAGGCGGAGAAGATAGATGAAGCAGAGATAGACCGATTTCTGGAAAAGAATGGATTGCAAAAAGTCCCAGAGGAAAAGTTAACAATTCTCAACCACCCAATATCGACACAAGAGATGGAAGATGCAATAAACAATATGCAATTGGGGAAGGCCCCAGGACCGGATGGACTATCAGCAAAATATTATAAGACATTAAAAGACTGGCTATTGCAGCCATTAAGAGAAATTTGCAACAAGATACTAGAAGGAGATAGGGCACCAGAGACGTGGAAAGAAGC